>JBCFYV010011172.1:33797864-34397864 GCA_039000515.1 Timema cristinae | reverse complement strand
GGGAGAAGGGTTCAAACAAGCGACTTCAAAAGCAAGGTCCAATTAAAAATAGTTTGTATGAGGGGGATGGAGATGTCGGAACGACACAGAGAACACAAACTATTTGTCAGGGCACATCTTGGGGTCTTCACTGATGAAGAAGGATTATTGTCGTAGTTTACTCCAGAATCATATATTTATAGTGTCAATTCTGGGAGCTGAAGAGAGAAGAAGACAAAGCGCATTGGCGGTCCAAGTTTCACTGACAAAAGGAATGAGTCTGTCGTAAGACAAAACACAAAAATAGTAATAATAATACATCTAGTTAACTCTTACAAACGCTTCACTGCCAGTTTTACATGTAAACTACTTTAATTATCTATAGTCAGGACGTCATAAGAAGAGTCCTATCTGACAGGGGTCTGTTGTTTGGTTTTTTGTACCACGTCTTACTACCCGATGGGCCGATTAATTTTTTTTAAAGGCGGTTTGGAATGAGACCTTAGAAAAGGTGTGTTTTATTGCACTTTTTTTTTATAAAAAATGTTTGGTCAAAATAAATTAAATAATACTCTAGTAGAAATATAGAGTTTAATTTTCTTCACATGGTGACTTCAACAATTGTTGAATATCTGTCAAGGGTGTCCTGGAGTTTAATGACAACTTTTTTCCTTCATTTATGACAGATATCCAACAATTGTTGATATCATCATGTGTAGAAAACTTAAACTATGTTTCTACTGGAAAAATATTTTATTTATTTTGCCAACAAAAAATTTTTGCTATTAAAACTGCAAACACACTGGTCTTTTATCGCGTCCCCTAAACTTCCACTTTAAGCACAGTGTCTTACTACCCAGTCGATCCATACGCACGCTAATAATCTATGGATGAGGAAGTTAAATTTAGAAGAAATGAATCAAATTCTCTTTGAGAGAGACTGGGAAACCATTTAGAATAAGCCCACTCTGAGTAAACTAGACTGGGATTCAAACCCCGAGATACCCATCATCAGCAGACCAGCTTAACACAAGAATGAAGTCTTAGAGCTTAGCTTATGATCATTCGGCGACTGAAGTGACAGCTGCAGATCACCTGACTTGACGTATGATTACGTGATAGTAAATATAGTAACTTTTCTAGCTGTCAACCTCTCTATGAAAATATGACTTGATAGTCGATATTTGATCTTCGGCCAGTCCCCAATTTGACCTGAACTACTTGTATTCGCATACCGTGAGTTTAGCCGACACCCAAGGCTAGGCTATTAATACGGCCCTAAAATTCCCTTGACCCCATATATATCTGAACTAGTACCTGAAAGGATTCACGAGCTAGTTCTATGCAATATTACAATGTCACATATGTTTAATAAAAATTATTTGCTATAAGAGATATGATGTCACTTTTGACGATCCACAAGAGATATTTTATAAAACATTTATTACAGAACATCAAATTAAGTATTTATCAAAGAAAAGGGCATAATATTATTATTATTATTATTAGCACCGCGTCTTACTACCCGTTCGGGTTATACGCACTTCTAATGTGTAATGGTAGGGTGATTGTGAGATGAAATGAAGGACCTACAGTTTAACGTGGAATCCGAACCACGGTGGAGGCCTGGCATTCCTCACATTCACAAGATGTCTTGTCAGAGGTGAAGGAAGGGTTTGGTAGTAAGATAAATCTGTGCCGGGACCGAGGATTGAACCCGGCCGCCAGCACAGAATCTGACACCTTACCCCTAGACCACCAGGTCACCGAAAAGGGTATAATCCAGAATATTAACTTGGATATGAGAAGTAGTTAAAAATGTGATTGTATACAGTATGAACATAATATTTATTTTCTTATGTGACACAAACTACACACATGTAGCATTTCTTGAGAAAGTTTTTATTTTATTGGACCAACTTTGGATGATCAAGTTTTTAAAAATTTCACGGTCCAATCGCAAATATATTTTGGGAAGATTGGCGTCCATTTTAATGATCACATAATATATTGTGCACACTTTAGAAAGAAAAAAAAAAGATCAGAGGTAGTGAAGTCGGGCTTCTTGGTCTGGTGGCCATCACCTCTAGCTACTGATCTAAAGGTCTCGGGTTCAATTCCCCGGCGGTATCATAGGTATTTTTCCTGAAAGGTGAAATGTTTCTATTGTTACTATAGTCCAATTAATTGGGCTTAAGTTACGTTTAAAATTGCCGCTGGCTCCACACATTAAGGGCCGGGCTCCACTTGCGATTTCTAGCAGCTGCGACTGAAAAGTCGCTGTCGCACAACATTTTCGTGGTACACACACTACGATGATAAATCGCTGAACTTTCAGTAGTTTTACAGTGGATGCCATTGAAACCACTTGCATGATTGCTCTTTTGCTGCGAGCGAGAGCTAATAAACGGCGGAAGCATCGGTATTGGGTACATCCAATAACAAGTCAGAGAATATTGAAAGGACAGTTTTACAAGTTGTTTGAAGATTTATGTGAGCATCCTATTAAGTTTTTTCAGTATTACCGAATGAGTCAAAGTAGTTTCGATGAATTGTTAAGAATAGTAGGTCCATCAATCACATATAAAGTCACAAACAAGATGGAGGATGTCCATACCACCTGAAGAACGTTTATCAGTAACTTTGCGGTGAGTACATTGTTTACGTATTGTTATTTTAATTTAATTTAAAAGAGTAGCTAAGTTTAAAATAAAAGAGGAAACTGAATAATACATGTAAATTTTAATTTTTTTTAAACACAAAATTACAGAGTATTTTTTGAAATAAAAGGATTGCAATTTTACGACATATTTACTTACTTGTTTATTAATATACTTAACTATACAGCGTATTTAGTATCTTTCAAGGTTGATAATTAAAATATTACAAGTCCTTTTAATGGTTAGACATATCAAACAAATCACTTTCACTTGCAGAGGACGGTGATAGTAGGCTTGCTGCCACTTCATGTAAAAATTCTGCATAGGTCCAGTATTCTGTGAATAATGGGGTTGATTTGCAAACTGGCCCTGTGTTGGCTGAACCTGAGAAGAACCTTGTTGATATTGACGATAGAGTGGATCGCCGAAAAATGATTGTTGATGTGGTTGAGGATGAAAGTTCCTTGCTTCAGCATTACGTTCAAAATCTCAACTTTAGCGTAATGTTTCTGATCGTCGCTTAATTTTCCTAACATTGGAACCAACATCAAAGCGAAATTTTTATCCTCATTAATTTCTTCGCCTTGTCTTTCTTTTAATATATTTAATAATGATGTTTCGTATGATGTAACATTTGGTTTCTTACCTTTTACGGGCCGTACAGGCGTAACTTGTTCGTTACCAGTAGGCCTACGCCTACTGATACAGTGACCATCATCTTCAAGGTTCGAGGATGCATCAGGAGAATGCTCTTGTTCTTCATTGTTTTCAGGCACAGGATGGGAAATGTTGCCACTGGTCTCTCTACCTTGTACAAACAGCACCAAAAATAACAGTGCTCAAAATGTATATATTTCCTCCTTTTTTTTGCTCTTTGCCCCGATGTTGTTTTACGCTGAACAGCCATCTCCCTTGCAAAACAATCCTTTAGATTTTTCCACTTTTTTTTGTGTTTCTTTCCCTGCAATGAAAATGTTATATTAGTTGTAATAGTATACATTATATTTAAAAAAATGAACATAAGTACAGCTTTACTTTTTTTTTCAGGTATCTAGGTACCGGAAACAGCTTTAATTCATTGCATTTTGAATACCTGCTGGGTGCCAGTACCATCGGAAAAATTGTAAAGGATACATGTGAGCAGTTGTGGAAATGTTTACAACCACTCCATATGTCAGAAAAATCAGAAGAAGATTGGAAAGAGATTGCAAAACAGTTTTATCTCCGGACAAACTTCCCAAACTGCATTGGTTCGATCGACGGGAAACATATCAGGTTAAAAAATCCCTGCAACTCTGGTTCCCTTTTTTACAATTACAAAAACTTTTTTTCCATTGTCTTACTTGCCTTAGTAGATGCTGACTACTGCTTTACAGCGATTGACGTGGGATCTTATGGTGCTAACTCTGATTCTAATATATTGAAAAACTCAGCAATTGGTGAAAAGTTGAAAGCTGGTGATTTAAATATGCCTCAAGCACAAACCCTTCCTAACGATGAAAATGGTAAGCCAATGCCTTTTGTTATCGTAGGTGATGAGGCATTCGCTTTATCAAAACACATAGTAAGGCCTTACCCTAGGAAACAATTATCTATGAAACAACGCCTGTGCAACTACAGAATATGCAGTGCACGACGGATGGTGGAATGTGCCTTTGGTATTATGGCCAATAAGTGGCGCATTTTTCACCGGCTTTTGGATGTGGAAACAAAATTTGCAGATAACATTGTCAAATCATGTTGTGTTTTACACAATTTTGTCAGAAGGAAAGATGGAATAAGAGTTGAAGAAGAATGTTATGAAAGTCCTCTACAAGAAATAAATCCCGTCGGATTGAAGGCTGATTCCGCAGGCATCGAAGTAAGAGACTACTTTGCAAATTATTTCATTTCCCCTCAGGGTTCATTGCCTTGGCAATACGACAGCATTTAACAATAGTGATCAGTGAGGAATGACTGAACAGATATTTGTAAAATGACTTTGTGCTATTAACACCGAAATTTGATAAATAGGTTTGACATTAAATTTATCTGTGCCAGGTAGACATACTTTTTATAAATACACAAATTAGTAAAATATTGCTAATATAGGTAAATATTTTTAAACACTACTAAGACACCTCTTAATTATTTACCTATCATTCTTATAATAAGTTGAGCTGTACTTTATTTTTTGAAATAATAAAAACTGTTTATTTCAATGCATGGTACGCTAATTTTTTTTTACCAATGATGTTTGTTATTCTTCTTTTAGGTACCCATTTTGATATTAAAATAATTTGTTTTGTTCTTACATTCTATATTTACTCATTACCGTTTAATTTTTGAGATTTATTCATTGAAACAACAAATAAATATAGAATAATTGCTGTTTAACTAAAAATCACTAATAAGAAATAAGTCTAAAAATGTATTGCTTTTTAATTCAAATACTATGTTTCAAACTAAAGTCTCATATTTGTTTACCTTCACATATAATTTAAATCACGCTTACCTTTATTTTTCTTCTCGGCTGCAGACAGTTCATTCCAATTTCGGTACATATTCACAAACTTCAGCCCAAAGTTTTTCTTTGATGTTGCGGTCACTGTACTCTTTCAATTCTTTATTGTAAATACCTGGTCTCTTTTCAATTTCAATAATAAGTCTATCCGTATCTATCACGGTGTTCACTAACCCGTCATCTACAGTATCTTCGTTCTCAGACATTTTGGCGGCACGAATTATGACAACTCTGTGAGTGTGACCAGTCGAAACTGCGACTAAACTATCGCTAGTGGATGCGTGTCCATACCTGTCCATGTGACTCATTCAGAGGGAGCTACTTCGCGTCGCAGCAAAAATAGACCGGTTGCATCTTTCTAGCCGCTGCGATTATCTAGTCGTATGTGTGCTCACCTCAATTTGAAACAATGCGTTTCATTTCTGCGGCTAAACAATCGTGCGACTATAAATCGCAAGTGGAGCCCGGCCCTAAGAATCACTGTGATCGCGTCATCTCATTGCGGGTATGACGTGTAGACAACCTCCAGGGCACACGCTAGGCAACGTTCTGTTCCCAAAGAGCAGCTAAAATTCTACGTACACGGTGATCGAACTATATACTGCATCTCTCAAAGTCAAAGATTCCATACGCTGAAAAAAAAAGAAAAATCAATAACAGTTTCAAAACTTTTACCATATATTTTATAACATAATGGTATTCCGTTTCATAAGGTGAAATATGACAGTGTTAATACTGGCCTCAGCTCTAGTAGAGTCGACAACGCCCAGCGGTGTGTGTTTCGTACGGAAGTGTCTATCAAGGAGGTTGTGTCCTCCTCCTGATGTGAACGACCTGGATGAATGGCGAATTAAGATTCGTAACAATACGATCCTACGGACCACTGTTGAGAGTGCTGTGAGCTAGATCACGACGATACGCCCGGAAATTAGATACAATTTTAATTTTAGCGTCGCATCTTACTTAACCATTCGGGTGATACTCATAGAATATGTTAATTACGATAATGAACTAGGGATGAGGAAGGTATAATTTTGAGGAAATGTTAATTTATTTGCGTGGAGGGAAAGTAAAAAAAAAATCATATAGAAAAAAAGCAGTATACCCAACCGGGGTTCGAGCCCCGATTTCCCCATCATCGGCAGGATAGTGCCTTAGACCATGCGGCCACCGATGTGGGTTGATACAATATTAAGCTTGAACCACGAATTGAGGTTTTCTACCATTTTCATATGACAGTATTAACTGTGAAATAGTTTTAAAAAATTAATTTTTCACTTTTGTTGCATTTAAAAAAACTATGGTAAAATAGCTTCCCTGATCTTAATTTAAATCTTATAAAAAAGAGAGTCAGAAAACCCCACCATGATGCGAAGTCTGGTTCCAGTTGTATTCACACCTTAGGTTAGGTGATATCCATAAGGTAAGATCTTATTACCGATTAACCAGGGGATTAGATACAAGATTACGCTCAAACCAGAAAAGTATTGAAGTGCAGTTTTCTGCATTATTCACTCGACAACAGAACAGGTGCCCAAGGAACGGCTCCGATTAGGAAAAGGTGTCTGGGGAACGGATCTTATTATAAAAGGCGCTTGTGGAACGCTTCTGATTATAAGTGTTTTTTGGAACGACTTTGATTAGAAAAAAAGTTACCTGTGGAAAGGTTCTGATTAGAAAATTGTGCCTGTGGAACAACTTTGGTTATAAAAATGCACCATTAGAACGAATTTAAAAAATGTACCAGTAAACGGCTCTGGTTAGAAAATTTACTGGTGGAGCAATTTAGTCCCCAATGCCTACATTTACGCCAAAGAATGAACTAGTATTTTACTGATGCGACGAAACCATATACATTTACAAAACCAATTAGAGAGCCGCCAGAAATCAACTCTAGGTCCTCTAGACTTGTAGTCCCGTCCCTTCCACTTGGCCATGGAAATGATACTTTTTTATTTTTTATAGATGGTAATCAATCTCATACGGAGAGTTTTAAGAGGAGGCATGTCGAAAAAAAAATGTGTCGAGTGTAATGACTAACCACTCACTACAAGAGCCGACACTATCACTCCTTACGTTAATTTGTAAACGTCAATTTGAAGATTGTTCACCAGGTAGCAATTATTCCAGTGATTACAAAATGACTACTCTTGTGAATAGCACCATGTCATTTCAGAAAGCGCTCTGAGCTGAATTCAAGCTAGATTCGTAGCACATCCTTGAATTTAGGGTGATTATAATTTACCTGTCACGCCCTCCATTGTCAAACATGCGTTCTAAAAACATCGGTGTTTCTTGCGATTTTATAATAAATGGTGCGTTGCACCGCACAGACGTTCGTTCACTCTCTTTTATTTTAAAAATAGAGACATTTATTAAAAACTCTTAAGATTTGTGAAACGAAATTATATATTATATTGCAGAAACAATTCACCAAGGACATAAATAAAATAAAATAGGTGACCTGGTGGTCTAGGGGTAAGGTGTCAGACTTCTATGCTGGCGGCCGGGGTTCAATCCTCGGTCCCGGCAAAGATTTATCTGATCACCAAACCCTTCCTTCACCTCTGACAAGACATCTTGTGAATGTGAGGAATGCCAGGTCTCCACCGTGGTTCGGATTCCACGTTAAACTGTAGGTCCTTCATTTCATCTCACAATCACCCTACCATTACACATTAGCGTAAGTGCGTATAACCCGAACGGGTAGTAAGACGCGGTGCTAATAATAATAACATAAATAAAATAATATACTTTGTTACAGAAACATTGAGAACAGTGGAACCTGTCCGTCCACCAGAGAGAAAAACAATAGATTTCACACTTAATACATTATTTATATTTGATTATAGCTCAAAAACTGTTGGTTTCATAAAAATATATTTCAAACAAATATTTTATTTTTATTAGTACTACAACTTTACAACGATATTTTTTTTTCTTTTCTCAAATAGTTGTGGAGAAATTATCAAAAAATTGGACATTTCTACTTGTATAAGGACCCTAAACGTAATTTTTATGGTAAAATGAGAGTTTCCATTTTGTTTGTATTGTTAAACATTGCCTAGGTACTAAATTTATTCATAATCGTTAGAGTGGGTTCTGAGAAAATTAATTTTATCCCATTTTTGCTCTTCAGTAAACCACCCTTAAGGTGAGGCCGAAGGGAGCGCGAGTATTTTTACAGTTTTTACAGAATTGAACATTTCCAGCCAAAATAAATCAAATATTTCTCCAGTAGCAACGTAGAGTTTAGTTTACTGCACATGCTGATATCAACAGATCATGAATATCTGTCAAGGGTGTCCTGGAATTTTGTCAAAACTTTTTCTCTTTATTTAAAAAGTTTTGACAAAATTTCAGGACACCCTTGACCGATATTCAAGATCTGTTTATATTAGCATGTGCAGTAAACTAAACTCTACGTTGCTACTGGAGAAATATTTGATTTATTTTAGCCAACAAAATGTAATGCTACAAAAACTGTAAAATTACCCGCGCTCCCTTCGGCCGCACCTTAATGTTAGGGTTGTATATCTAACTCTGCTAGTTGGGAGCTCCACCACCAAACCCCCGGTATGTTTTCTTTGCAAGTGGATGCAAACTAATGTAATTCCAGAGCCGTTTTATGATGGGTCTTACCTTTTAGCCACAAGAGACCTCCAAAGAAAGGTCCGCACCGACTTTAAAGTTGCTCCGACATTTTGAATCTTTTCCGGGGGTTAAAAATAATTTTTTAAACTTTTTAGAGTTGTCCCGTCGGTTACAGGTTAGAAGCTATATTATTATTATTATTATTATTATTAGCACCGCGTCTTACTACCCGTTAGGGCTATATGCACTTACGATAATGTGTAATGGTAGGGTTATTGTGAGATGGAATGGTGGACCTACAGTTTAGCGTGGAATCCGAACCACGGTGTAGGCCTGGCATTCCACACATTAGAAGCTATAAGTTTGCCAAATTTCAAGTTTCTAGCTCATCTGGAAGTGGGTAAACAGTGTGTGAGTAAGCCATATGGCTTTATAGTATTATTATTATTATTATTATTAGCACCGCGTCTTACTACCCGTTCGGGTTATACGCACTTAAGCTAATGTGTAATGGTAGGGTGATTGTGAGATGAAATGAAGGACCTACAGTTTAACGTGGAATCCGAACCACGGTGGAGGCCTGGCATTCCCCACATTCACAAGATGTCTTGTCAGAGGTGAAGGAAGGGTTTGGAAATCAGATAAATCTGTGCCGGAACCGAGGATTGAACCCCGGCCGCCAGCACAGAAGTCTGACACCTTACCCCTAGACCAGCTTTATAGTAGTATTATTCCAAAAACTTCTCGGGAAACCATATGATATTAAGTCTTAGCCTTATCGGTAAAATGGTTTTGGTTCTAGGCCAGATACAGCTACACAGACAGACAGAAGGCATCGCGAAAACCACTCTTTTTTTCGTTTTATTTCAGGTGGTTACGAAATGTCGACATTCATCAAAATCTCGAATTATATTTGTTTTATGATCACAATAATTCTCCCCCCAAGGGATTGAGAGAAAGTAAACATTCATATAATAGCTCTCCAAAATATACTAAAACATTATTTGTAGATTGCCTTAAAACAAAAATTACTATTATTTTGATGCCAAAAGTGAACTAATCATTTTAAATTCTACACAGATTAGAAAAAATAATCAAATTCCATAGTTAAATAAGAGAGTTTAACTACAACAGAAAGTAAAGGTTGTATTGAAGCTACAGTTTCAAATTTTATTTTATGCGTATTTTATAGTGAGAGAATTAACAAACTTGATAGTTAATACGTGAAATTGCTTGTCGTGATTTGAGTAAAATATTTGCATCTACTTTTATCTTCCGTTTAACCTTATTGTGATGATATAATTACGAGAAAAAATCTAGTGTTTAATCAACCCTGATTTAAAGGTTCATTAAGTTTATTCCTAATTTGAGTTGTGGGTATAAAAAAAATTCCAGAAAAAAATATATTTAATAAGGCGTTACACCTAATGGGATATTTTAAACTGAAAGACCGAGATTATAATTTGGATATATGTTTAAATATTATGTTTATGTAGGATACTAGGGTTATTAAAGACCTTAGTACAGGTTAAAAAGTTACCAAAAATATCTTCATATATTCATAGGTCAAGGCATGTTATTTAGAGCTAATAGATATTATCAATACCGATAAATATTAATACGATAAATTTTTTCATTGCTGACCTAAAAATAACTTTTATTTTTTAAACCACACCTACTACCATGCTATTAAAATATATTATGACACAGAAAGGTATAAAAAAAAAGGGCTTTAAAAATAAACCTTCTTTAAATAGTTTCGAGAGCAGTGATTCCCAAACTTTTAAGAACCATGACCCAATTTTTGTAACTACAAACTTTCGCGACCTACCTACCTTTGATAGACATGAGAGGGGTGGTGGGTGTGGGTAAAAAAAAGGGGTGGGGGTAGTGAGGGAAGTATTTTTTAATAATTATGTGTAGTGGTTAAAAAAAATATTATTGAATATACTTAGTCACTCTATGGCATTAGGAACTCGAAAGTTCATTACCACACTTACATAAATACGCCACCTATCCCTATCTTGAGCTAGTTATATCCAGTCCACCTCATTACACCCTATCCCCATCTTGAGCTAGTTCTATCCAGTCCACCTCATTACACCCTATCCCTACCTTGAGCTAATTCTAACCAGTCTACCTCATTACATCCTATCCGTATCTTGAGCTAGTTCTATCCAGTCCACCTCATTACACCCTATCCCTATCTTGAGCTAGTTCTATCCAGTCCACCTCATTACATCCTATCCGTATCTTGAGCTAGTTCTATCCAGTCCACCTCATTACACCCTATCCGTATCTTGAGCTAGTTCTATCCAGTCCACCTCATTACATCCTATCCGTATCTTGAGCTAGTTCTATCCAGTCCACCTCATTACACCCTATCCCTACCTTGAGCTTGTTCTATCCAGTCCACCTCATTACACCCTATCCCTATCTTGAGCTAGTTCTATCCATCCCACTTCATTACACCCTATCCCTATCTTGAGATAGTTCTATCCAGTCCACCTCATTACATCCTATCCCTATCTTGAGCTAGTTCTATCCAGCCCACTTCATTACACCCTATCCCTATCTTGAGCTAGTTCTATCCAGTCCACCTCATTACATCCTATCCGTATCTTGAGCTAGTTCTATCCAGTCCACCTAATTACACCCTATCCCTATCTTGAGCTAGTTCTATCCAGTCCACCTCATTACACCCTATCCCTATCTTGAGCTAGTTCTATCCAGTCCACATCATTACATCCTATCCGTATCTTGAGCTAGTTCTATCCAGTCCACCTCATTACACCCTATCCGTATCTTGAGATAGTTCTATCCAGTCCACCTCATTACATCCTATCCGTATCTTGAGCTAGTTCTATCCAGTCCACCTCATTACACCCTATCCCTACCTTGAGCTTGTTCTATCCAGTCCACCTCATTACACCCTATCCCTATCTTGAGCTAGTTCTATCCATCCCACTTCATTACACCCTATCCCTATCTTGAGATAGTTCTATCCAGTCCACCTCATTACATCCTATCCCTATCTTGAGCTAGTTCTATCCAGCCCACTTCATTACACCCTATCCCTATCTTGAGCTAGTTCTATCAAGTCCACCTCATTACATCCTATCCGTATCTTGAGCTAGTTCTATCCAGTCCACCTCATTACACCCTATCCCTATCTTGAGCTAGTTCTATCCAGTCCACCTCATTACATACTATCCGTATCTTGAGCTAGTTCTATCCAGTCCACCTCATTACACCCTATCCCTACCTTGAGCTTGTTCTATCCAGTCCACCTCAGTACACCATATATCTTTCAGGTCCATTCTAATGTTATTCTCCCATCTACTTCTAGGTCTTCCCAACGGTTTCTCTTCCTATTGGGTTTGCCTAAGCAATGTACGAGATTCTCCCATTCGTGCTGCATGTCCTGCCCACCGTAAACGGCAAGACTTGATTATCCTAACAATGTATTGTGATGAGAAGTGGATATGAGGTGACCTGGCAGTCTAGGGGAAAGGTGTCAAACTTCTGTGCTAGGTCCCAACACAGATTTATCTGATTTCCAAACCCTTCTTCACTTCTGGCAAGACGTGTATTAATCACAACTTGTGAATGTGGGGAATCCCAGGGCTCCACCATGGTTCGGATTCCACGTTAAACTGTAGGTCCTTCATTTCATCTCACAATTACCCTACCATTACACATTAGCGTAAGTGCGTACAACCCGAACGGGTAGTAAGACGCGGTAATAATACTAATACTGGATATGTAACTCATCATTATGTAACCTCCTTCACTCCCAAGTATCATCTCTTTTTGGACCAAATATCTTCCTAAGCCCCTTGTTTACGGACATCCTAGTTTTCTTTAGTCATGTTTAATGAATATAGTTTTTCAAAAACTTATCTATTTAACAAAATGAGGCGTATGTGAAGAGGGTGCTTGTTTCCGTTTCTGTTGATGACAGTATTGACGGACCACGCACGATACAGGTACGAATTTGAAACCCGATTTCACTTTTCATTTTCCTCGATTTTTTAATTTGCATTTATTATATTTTCCATTTTTTTTCAGTCATTTAATATTTACTAATGATTACAAAATTTTCAAACTTCAATAACTTTTCGTGACCCACTAAAAATCGGCTTTCTCGAACCACTGTTATAGAGTCCTCCGGAGTTTAACAATTTTCCCCAGACACTCTTCTTAGTTGAAGCCCCTTTCCCCCCCTCCCCACTTCTAATTAAGTTTTCGGAGCTCCTGTAAGAAACTATCACGGAAACTTGTGTTTAATTTGGCAGTAGCACAGGTCATTAGTTATTAAGCGTTGTTTCATTACATACGCATCCACAGAGGAAATACAATTCATCCTACAATAGAAAATTGTCTTTATCTTTAAAAAAAGAAAAGAAAGTAAAACGACATATTTTTGTTTTAAAAAAAATGTTTGATGAAAGTGGTTTTAGATATACTTAAAATTAAAAAATGGTTTGTTTTTAAGTATGTGTAAAGTGCTTTACATAAAACATTTATTTTACATACACAATCTATTTTATGAACATAATCCACATTTTAGTTTGATGACATCAACTATACTCAAAAATCAAGGATAAAAACAATGGTCATGTGGATACACGTATCTTTGGTAGCAGCTACTTCACTGCCTGTTTCGTAATAATTTCTATACTGAATTAAGTACTAAAACATTGCCTTTGGGAATTTTGCACGCTCACGAATTGAAAGATAAGACGACTTGCATATCCGACAAAGACGATGAACTCTATTCATTGATACCTTGATTTACCGAGAAATACCGTCTTTAATTACAAGTACGATCCAGAGCCAACATTTTCCGAACGGCCGGTAAATGATGTTGTGGAGGGGAGGAAGAGAGAACCGGTTTGCTCAACGCAGTCGTCCACGGGCGCGAGTGGGACATGCGCTGTGTGGGATGCTGAGGGAGGCGACCTCGGCCGTGGTCCACGAGCTATACAAGAGGCAGAGCGAGAGAGTGAGAGAGACTACCTGGGTTCGATGACACCCTCACAAGGTGTACAGACTATCCGCCCACGGGCGACTCCTCCGGCGAGTCGTCGTCGACGATGGCCGAGAACTTGGAGCTCCACGTGGTGGTTTAAAATCTCGAGAGACACGACATTTAAGGCCACCTCTTCTAGCGTACTGTCAAGTCACCGAGAAAGCGCGGGGAGCTGTTTAAAAGGATGGTTCAACCTTTAATAATCGAATCTCTAGACAATGCTCGTTACCAAAAACCTTGGCCCCTCAACTCCCCATCAGCAGCAGTGGCGTGGACCATAGGAATCTCCCTTCAGAAGACATCAAATACTATTTAGGAGACTGTTCATACATATTAGCACCCTTATAAAGCTTATTAACACGCCTTACTCTATGTCCTCTATCAGGACCAATCTGTGAGTCAGTTCTAACATTACAACTGACAAGACTACACGTCTCTTAAAATTAGGCCAATAACAACCATTAACAACATGCATCGGCGGGCATGCGGACTTAAACGTTAATCTGATATAGATTGATAGGATGTCGGTAACGGTGAGGATCGGGTTCGAATATCGGTCGGGTGTATTTTTACTAAACGGTTTTCTAATCCTATCCCACGCAAATGTGGTTACAGTAACTCTAAATTTTACATTTCTCATACATACCCCATGGAGTAGTTAGATGCGTATAGAACGTAGGGGTAGTAAGACGCGGAGCAAACTAAAACCCTTGTATTAAAATGTATAAGGGGTTGTTCATAAACTACGTAAGCATCTCAGTGGAATGAGGTAGTGAGGGCGGGGTGGGGGTGGGGGAGTGTGGGGAGGATTAATGCTCAGTGTGACAAAGCGTTACGAGGGGGCGAGGGGGAGTCAGATAATGATGGACGTCACATTATATTTAAGCGTATTTATTTTAAAATTAAGAGTGCTATTTATGTTTGCACGCCGACCAAAAGCGTGAATTCACCCCAATATAAAGGTTTTAAAAGTGCAGCTTTAATTGACTCTTGAGCCCAAACTATTAACTCTAGATATATTCACTTAGATAAATTTTGTGGGAAATTTTATGCTTTACAAAAAAAGCTCCCCTCATTTTTTCTCAACGTAAGCGATAAGAGATAAAACATCTTCCATTGAGAAAATTGTGACGATTAAAAAAAAATAACAAAAGGTCAGGCTTACAAACATCCCAAAGCTTAAGTTTTACTTTTTTACGTTATTTCACATTAAATTATAGGTTTCAGTCCATTTATTAGCTCTCTAACAGGTTTTTTTCTTCTTTTTCCTAACATAAAGTTTTTGGCCAATGTAGTGGCCCGTTCTAATCGGGCAATGTCCAGTGTTAATAAACCCGACTGTGCAAACAACGATCGACTCATCGAATTTGATTGTCAACTTTGGCGAGCACGTACAAACACTTCTCAATAAAAGGGTTAAATAGGCTCTTCAATTAAATATTCTATTTAAATAGGAGGTGGCGGGAGGACGTGTGCGTGATATGGTAATGTAAAAACACAAAATCAGCGTGACGTAGTTTCTGGACAGCCCCTAATTTAAAACAGTGATTTTCAAACTGTGGTACGTGTTGATATCACCCTTGTGGAGAAAATCAAACTAAACGTTGCTATATTTTATTTATTTTGGACAAAAAAAATGTTTTGCCATAAAAATATTGCAAAATCACTGGCCTTTTCTCGCGTCCCCTCCCACCTCACCTTGAGTGATTTATTACCTTGGATTTCTCATTCTATATCCACGCTAATGCGGGTGCGTTTCCTTTAAATAAGTTACTTTTCCCACATATATCTCATAAATCAAGCCGTTAAATAACCCATATGTTAAAGCGTATATGCCTAAGTTTTGTTTATATTAATCGGTGATGTAAGGATGCTACTGTGAGAAGGTCCCCGATGTAATTAAAAAGTGGTTAAGGTATACAAAAAGATTCCTGGCTGTATATTTGTATAGAAATCACTAAATACCTGATAGTTTTTACTACAAACCCTGTAATTTGGCAAGAAAGTCGTCTGTTATAACGACTAGTAAAAATAGAAAATGATATTTGCAGATAGCCCGTATACGATGCAAGACACTTTAGTACTAAGGGCCAGTTTCATAGTCAAATTTAGTACGCCTCAAGTGCGGCGCTACACTAAACACAAGATGACACCTACCTAAACTCGAATGGAATGGGCCAGTTTCCTATGCGAGAACGGCCCATTCCATTCGAGTTTAGGTAGGTGTCGTCTTGTGTTTAGTGTAGCGCCGCACTTGAGGCGTACTAAATTTGACTATGAAACTGGCCCTAAGACCATGATAAAACAAAATTACTTTTTGTAGTCTAAGATGCCTTCAGAAACTTAATTCTCCACTAAACACTAGGTACGCCCTTGCTATCTTATGGTTTAGCGATTTAATTGTACGTTCTACAATTTAAGTAAACTAAAAAAAAAATCACTAAAAATAAAAGAGTAAGTGGGCTTATATAAGAACATAATTACACACTTATTATCCTATAAATAGTTTTGGGTGTGGTGCTAGTTAGCCTGCCGTAATAATATGCTAAATAAACATAATAACAGGCTTACTATGAATGATTAGTGTTTACAAATCATTTCCAAGTATATGACTAAATTAAATTTAAAAAAATTTACATCCGGTGTTCACTAAAAAACATATTTTAACAATATAATTAAAGTACAGTAATAATGAAAAAAGACAGTGGTTAGACTACTTAAACCAGTTTATATTAAAACAATAATTTCATCTTTGATTAGCATCATTGTAATTTGTTGAGAAAATCAACTTGCTATAGTCATATTTTAATATCCTAGAAAAATAATTCGTGGACAAATAACGACTATTAAGTCGAAACATGTTATGTACTGTGCTGTACATATTTAAATTACCAACCCCCCAACAAAAAAACTGTTCATTTCCTTAGTCCAATTATCATTGTTGTTATTATTATTATTATTATTATTTATTATTATTATATTATTATTATTATTATTATTATTATATTAGCACCGCGTCTTACTACCCGTTCGGGTTATACGCACTTACGCTAATGTGAAGTGGTAGGGTGATTGTGAGATGAAATGGAGGACCTACAGTTTAACGTGAAATCCGAACCACGGTGGAAGCCTGGCATTCCCCACATTCACAAGATGTCTTGTCAGAGGTGAAGGAAGGGTTTAGAAATCAGATAAATCTGTGCCGGGACCGAGGATTGAACCCCGGCCGCCAGCACAGAAGTCCGACACCTTACCCCCAGACCACCAGGTCACCCTTATCATTTGTTGAAATGTTGTTGATTACTTTTTTTGGGTGAACCTAAAATGTTTATAAAGTGATCGATCATAAAATAAATTTTGAAATATTTTCTTATTGAATTGGTTTCAAAAACTTAGTATGATAAAATACTAAACACACATTTTATTTAAAATATTATAGGCCTAAAGTAAATGATCCGATTTAAACTTGCTTTTAATATGAAATATTTTATCCAATTTTTTGTTTGTAAGCATCAGTTTCAATTCGGAAAATAAAGCGTATTAGATTCAATTTGAATCCAACTCGAATTAAATTCGATTCTAATGCGTTTCAAAATTTATTTTAAGCATGAGATTTAATTCGGATCCAATTCGAGTCAGTTGACCAAGATTCCAAATCAATTCGAAATTGAAAATTTTGGATTCGCACATGCTTATTAAAATTATTTATTAGTTAATTTTACTCTTCCACTTTAATAAGAAACACACTAACTTATACACCTATTAATATTATACTAAAAGAAGGTGTATTTGATTTCATTTTACTTTTTAGTAGACTTATGAACAAATCACCTGCGTGTCGTCTAGAGCATATAGTACATCCCATTATAATATGTTTGCACATTATTTCAAACAATGTTCAAACCTTAAACATTGTATATTATACGGATAATCGACGTGAAATTAAATTGCGAGTTGTAAATATATTTGTAGCATAAGATTATATGCGCTTCATGTCTCATGTTTGGCTATGTTATTAAAATATGTGTATTTCAAAACTATACCAAAATCACAGCGCATACAACTACATTTTTTTTTATCATTTAGGCTTATGATTCATTATTTAATGATTTTACCAGTTTACTACATAATAAATTGAGATTCACATCTGCAAAGGCAGATATACTCAGACCAAGCTTACACCATATATTATGCTTAGGCTGGCCTTGTTAATAATTTACTAATGTGTACAAACACAAAATACACAAATTAAATAAAATTACAATCAACTCTACTTTTTAGGAAAACGAGTTTAGTCCTTTTTAAATAAATATTTTTTTTAATGTTCTGAAATCCATACATATTTTGTTTAAATAATCACCTACAGACAATATATTATTTTAAGTTAATGTAGAGCTTTTAATTCAGCTTGTTAGATGTTAAAATAAAAATATTTGTATGTTTTTGATAAATATTTATAGATTAAAATCACCTCTATTCGGGATTTGAAACGTTATTTTTTCAGTAATGTAAGAAATAAATGTTCTTGGCGTGAAGGGATTTGAACCCGTAATCTGTAGACAACACTATCAAATGAGCTAGGCTAGTGATTTTCAGATATATCTTGTTGAACGAGAGGGTACAACATTTCACGCACAGTTTGCTTCGAAAAACGGTAGTTTAAATTCCTTAACCTGTACACAAAAATAAAATCCTGGATATGTATGTGTTAGAAGAGTTGGTTCTTACTCCACCATTTCTTTGATTTCATTAATAATTTTAATTATTTCGTCAAATTCACGCAATGGCACAGGGAAGGAAGTATTCCGTTATGTTGATTGGATCGCTATTAGGCAAATAATAATGAGGTCAGAGAGAGAGAGAGACAGTCTCATCAAACTTGCTTGGTCTGCATGAAAATATACCTATCCGCCAGATCAATACACTTATAATATTAAAGTGGCCGATAAATTTTAACCTCCCTTCCGACGACATTTATCCATCCGGTAGTCGTCGTCATAAGATCCGCCCTTAAAATGGTTGAGCTGCAGCTCGAAGGTATCAGGACACCAACAGGTGGTAGGAGGTGGCTGATATAGTACAGACCATGCGTGTGTTCTGTCCACGACTGAAGGCTCCATGTGAGTGCTGCCACCAGGAGTGAGGTGAACGAAGCAATGGAGAGGGAGAGAAGGATACCAGAAAGTAGAACTAAGAATAAAAGACGAGTGTAAAGAAAGATACAAATCGCACACTGCCAAGGCATTTAAATTACAGTTCCTCATCATTCATTTAAACGCACCGTTGCTACCTGAACTATGTTGGGTATTTTATAGTCGCCACAATAAATATATAATATAAACAGGTACTTTATAAATGTAACTGTATACGTTTAACAAAAGTTACGCAACGATGTAATCCACGGGGTACGGATAAGGAATGTAGTTTGAAGAAAATGATATTGTATATTATATTTTATTATTATTATTATTATTATTATACCACCGCGTCTTGCTATCCGTTCGGGTTATACGCAATTACGCTAATGTATAATGGTAGTGATTGTGAGATGAAATGAAGGACCTACAGTTTAACGTGGGATCCGAACCACGGTGGAGGCCTGACATTCCACACATTCACAAGTTGTGATTAATACACGTCTTGTAAGAGGTGAAGGAAGGGTTTGGTAATCAGATAAATCTGTTCCGGGACCGAGGATTGAACCCTGGACCCCCAGCTCGGAAGTCTGACACCTTACTCCTAGACCGCCAGGACACCTAATTGAAGAAATAAAATTGAACCAGCGGGGTGAGGAAAGGGGGAATAGAACCTTGGTGCATTCGGCCAAGATTCACACCTCGACCTCCCCGTTATTCAAACGTGACGTCTGAAGTCCTACCGATTAACGTCGTGGATATAGACAGCTCTTGAAAATGTTTTACAGGATTAAAAAGAAATCTTTCAACCTTGTAAAAAAATATTATTTTTTTGTTTTTTGTTCTGCACCCTTAAATTCGTTGGAGTAGTTAGGGATCACACAAACTGGCATTTAGAGAGAGGAAAAAACCCTAGCGTTGATGCTATTTATTAATTATATAAATTTTTTATATATGACATTGACGCTATTTATCATGTATGACTGACGTCATATTTTAAAGATTTATTTTCTTTTCGAGAGGAAATATACAAGAAAGGTAAATAAAAGGAACTACACAAGCATCTGACTTGAAAGACGGTGTTAATTCAGCGACAGTACAGTCCGTCTGCAATTAAGAGACCTAGAGTTTGCTCGTTCCGAGTCAGTCACGTTCGCCTACCGCGTTTGATTTGTTTTCGAGAACTTTTATTTGTGTGTGGAAAAAGTAGATAGACTACTGTGCTTTCTCAAATTAACAATTTATAGTTTAATAAAAACATTATCAGAGATCTTCTATAATACTTGTATGGTGAGATAAAAATGTTATAAACATTTATTGATGTTTTAAGACTTTACTAGAAAAATGTATTTAAAAAAATGCCTATGTAGTCGGTATAACGATGAAAATAGCGTAGATAACTTTCAACAATATTTGTTATAAGACTATGAACTTTAGGTTAAAAAAAAATCATAAAATAAATTGTTAAGGGGTCCGCTTCGGTAAGTGAGAAATTGCTACGCAGACGTTCAGCTTTAAGACAATATTTTTGTTATACAACAGGTTATTTTAAAATATGGTTCACGTCAAAATAAAGTCGAAAGATTTCAACAGGGCTCTTTTTACTTATTAATAGAAAAAAATGTGTGAAAATATAACATCAGCTCATTTCAAATTACATTTTAAGCATATTCTGCGGAGCTATGAGACTAGGTTTGATGAAAAAGGGCGATATATTTAACCTTGCTCAAACAAATACAACAGAATATTTTAAGATATTTGAGAACCCGCCTTGGTGGCGTATTTAGCTGACGCGCTAGTTATGTTGAGCTAGACTGCTGAGGACGGGAGATCGAGGTTCGAATCTCACTTAGGTGAACTGGGGGTGGTTTTTCCTGAATGGTTTTCCACTCTCCCCTCCACGCAAATGCGGGTTCCCTTACTCTAAATTCAAACTTTCCAATTCCTAATTCCTTAGCGTAGTTAGTACTTAAGTGTATAACCTGACTGGTTAGTAAGACGCGGTGCTAAATAAATAAATAAATGGATTTAAGAACTAGCTGAGAGCTTTCCTCTTTACATTGAGATAAGAAGTTTCGTAGTTTTATCTCCCCCCCCCCCCTTCTTAGTGACATGACAAAGGGTAGTTGTAGGTGAAGGCCGAAAGGGAGTATATAAGCTTAAGTAGAATAGAGAAGTAGTTCCAGTAAACGACACAGGCAATTGTATTTTTTAAACCGTATGGTCTGACAGCGATTGATACTTTTATCACTGAGCAAGGCGACCACTTTAACGTTAACATTAAATCAAAAGTGGTGGGAGCTCCCTTAACCACGCAATCAACAGCGCCCGCAGGCACCAAAACAGTCACAATCATGAGGAGAAGAAATAGGTGTGTGTGTGGTGGGGCTGGGGGTGGTTGGATGAAAGGAATAAAGAGAGAGAGAGAGGAGTAAAAAGAATTGACTCATCTCTCACGAGAAGCCAAGCCAGGCGCGGCCAACTGGTGCAGCAACTCTTAACTTTGTTGTGTTTTTTTTACTTGCTGTATTGAGCTTGCGCACACAAGAATTTCCTTTGATTAATTTATATAAAAAATATATTATAAGTATTTAACGTACACTTTCTGAACTGATTATAGCAGCTCACAGGTTACAAAACTCACTTAAGGTGGGAGTGTAAGGAACATGAGTAAAGGTGTGTGTTTTTTAGTTCTTAGAACAAAATTTTTTTTAGTAAAACAAAAAAATATTTCACCAATAGAAATATGGAGTTTAATTTTCTTCAAATGGTCATATCAACAATTTAAGAGTCCTCTAGAATAACGCTGAAAAAAAAATGTTTGTAAAAGGAGGATTTTTGTTTACAATATGAATTTTAAGGATTTTTTTAAAAATTTCATTATGTTGACACTTTAATGATGTAAAAAAAATACACAGTAGTATACTTTATGACTTTATATTAATGTAAAATTGAATACAGTAACCCATAATATTTAAAATGTATGGAAAAATGTTGCATTAATCATTGCATTCTATTATTGTCCATATGACATAATGTAAAACTTGAGTATGGAATAATGTTATCTGGCTAATATTAATTTTCTTAATTCCGACTCTTCAGTCCATGTAAAGTACACAATGCTACTAAGCATTATTAAAGTAAAAAAAGGTAAAGTTACTAATATTGACGTAAATAATGTCTTCAAACATAGTGCTACAAAATAGTACTATAGAAATGTAAATTCATTCCTTAAATATGTTTGCTCATTATAATCTTTGTTGTAAAATTCAATGAAAGCTTCTAGTTTTGATTCGCATGTCAACAGCCTACAATCTGTCCTTGGACAGACAGGTAGCTGCACAAAATGCACGTTCCTTTAAATATAAAGAAACATAAATCCTACACAAATTTTATTACAAAACATAACTCACATGCCCACACATTAATCTATTGTCACAGGAAAGACAAGATGTTTCAGATTGTATACATAAGTTTATTGAAAGAAAAACTATGTAACGTTATTCCTTTCACCTACTTAGGTTTGGTTTTCGCCGATTATTTCTTGCCATTTCTGCCTTCATAGCACATTCCTCTATTACTAAGCCTCTTCCATTTCATATCCTTCCATTCAGTAGCATTTAATTTCCGTTTTATTATACTTTATTTACGTTTCTAAACAAAGATGGTGACACATTAAAACTCTCCTTTTCAGCCATCTTGTGAACTTTACAACGTTGTTACACGATTACTAACCTTGCAGAAGAAAAATACCCATAATGAATAACTTCTGGCAACTGTTACTATGCTCACCATGTACAAGATAATTCCATTCAAACCTCAATCATGGTAAATGTGTGTCATACAACATTATTCCAGGGGGCTCTTCAATTGTTGAATACCTGTCAAAGGTGTCCTGGAATTTAATAACAGCTTTTTCTCTTAATTTAACGAGTTTGTTATCTAAAGACCGCTATGCCCATGGCAAATATTCAAGAATTGTTATTATTATTATTATTAGCACCGCGTCTTACTACCCGTTCGGGTTATACGCACTTACGCTAATGTGTAATGGTAGGGTGATTGTGAGATGAAATGAAGGACCTACAGTTTAACGTGGAATCCGAAGCACGGTGGCGGCCTGGCATTCCACACATTCACAAGATGTCTTGTCAGAGATGTAGGAAGGGTTTGGAAATCAGATAAATCTGTGCCGTGACCGAGGATTGAACCCCGGCCGCCAGCACAGAAGTCTGACACTTTACCCCTAGACCACCAGGTCACAAGAATTGTTAATATCACCATATGAAGAAAATTATACTTTTATGTTTCTACTGGAGACATATTTTATTTATTTGGGCCAAACAAATGTTTTGATATAAAAAATTACAAAAGTATTGCCCTTAATTCACGTTTCCTACACTCTTAACCTTAAATCTAGGAGAAACACAACATTCAGCGCCCCCCCCCCCTACCCTTACCCCGGAGGATAGCTCATCACCGTGAAAAGGGAAACCCACATTTCATACACAAACAACATTTTAAGGGTCATATCGAGAATCGAGCAGAGAACCCTTTATTCAGTAGGCAGACACGCTACTGGCATAGCTAAAATGTCAGGCCGTAGACGTTAATATTTCTAAAATTTGCCCAAATTGGGAATTTTAGGGGTACTTTTAATGTATTTAATATAGTGGAATAGTTTTTTAATATAAAATCACAAGCCTAGTTTTAAAAATATACACTTATTTACGCTGAAAGTTATCAAGAATATCTTTCTATTATGGTGCAGCTTATATGATAGGGCCATAATAGATATAATCAAGGAAAAAGTGTGAGTTTTCACTATAAAAGGAGTTTTCATTCGACACATTTTTAATGCTCACCTGTGCTAGTGGCCGGGGTTCAATCCTCGGTCCCGGCACAGATTTATCTGATTACCAAACCCTTCCTTCACCTCTGGCAAGACATCTTGTGAATGTGAGGAATGTCAGGCCTCCACCGTGGTTCGGATTCCACGTTAAACTGTAGGTCCTTTATTTCATCTCACAATCACCCTACCATTACACATTAGAGTAAGTGCGTATAACCCGAACGTGTAGTAAGACGCGGTGCTAATAATAATTTAATGCTCACTATTGTTTTTAATAATGTGTACAAGCTTTTATTAAATTGGAAGAGGGGGAAAATGTCCCACTTGCCTTCACCCTTCTAACGGAGGGTGCCATTAAGGTGCACCTTTAAAAAATGTATTATAGTATTAGCTTAGCCTATGACACCTAAATAAACACTACACACAAAGCCATGGATTAGAGAAAATTATAGTAAATACATATAATAAAAATAAAATAGTTTTTTAATTTTCAAAATACAGTATATACATTCTTTGAAACTTTTATGTCCCCAAATCCCTCGGATGACCAGCCGGCGAAAGATTGGTTTGTGTGATTGAGTGGAATTTAGAACAGATACCCCTTGATAATCCTATTACTTTGGTTAAGATTGTGTAACCGATTCACCATGACATCTAACATACCCCCAACTGTAATCCCTAGGCCTTATAAAACACATCAAACAAAAAAAAAAATGTAATGTATGGTATTATAAACTGTACACATAATTGTGTTCTTTCTGACAATATTACTTTAACAAATCCACTTAAGGTGCGTCAGAATAGAAGACTAAATTCCTTTTTGTGTCTTATCTTCCTTCTCGAACTGAGTACCTGCTTGAGGAGAGGAAATACTCCCACCACTCTATTAATTTCCTTACCCTTGCGTGTGTCACTCTTTTGGTCGATTGGTTTTCTATATTCTGAAATACAAACAAAGCAAAGACCGGTCGGCCATCTCTACAGTAGCCCCATGGCTTCTTTGGTGCTGAGTGACAGCTCACAGTTGACGGCTTTGAAAAGTTACCAGACCAAATTATGTATCCCTACGCCGAACCATATGATCTGCAAAAACATGTGTTTAGCAGCTATCACTTCTGACAGTCAACATTTAGGTATATACCTAAATGTTGACTGTCAGAAGTCAGCTGTGGCCTGTCAGTAAGCACCAAAGAAGCCACGGGGCTACTGTACCTGAAGTTTTAGGCTCACAAAGTGTTTGAATAAAGGCTACATTGAATAAGCTTTGTTCCTATTTCTAATATACACTACTGTGTACATACATACTTTGTTAAATGATACTACATAAAATCCCAGCGTTAGTCATTACAATAGCTAATATCTTCAATTACTTTTATTGCAGGAACATAGCACTATTTAGAAATATCTAGTAGCCATTACAATAAAATACACTTTTTTTCAATATATTACAATATGATACATTTTTAATCAATAATGGTATTTTAGTGAGTTTTAAAAATAAAGAATAAATATCTATACAACTACTTTGTTTCCGAAATATTTTGCTACTTTGTTTTAGACTTTTGTGTATTCAAAATATATCCTGGATTTCTTATTGTCATTGATCTAATGTGCTTAGGATCAATTAGCTCTGGCAATATACAATTTAAATAAAATCTAGTTAATTTTGATTTTATTTCAATTTTTCAAAACTCAACTTTTTCTAACCTTTAGACTAACATTTTGTTTGTCCATAAGACAAGTAAACAGTACTTTCGTTGGGTGATGTGACGAAAATAATAATTATATTAAGGAAAGGAAACTGTAATAAATCCCTTTCATAACATAATAATGCGTGTAGTGTCAATTTAAAATTAATAGTCACACTAAGTTAATTAGAGAAATTAGAAATCTAAAAGGGTGAGAGAGAGAACGTTGTGATCAAAACTTATTCCAGGGAGGGGAGGGAGTTGTGTTACGATCTCAGTATTTGAATATGTAAAGTTGAATTCATTTAATAGTTTTAAATTTTAAAAATTTGTTCTTGGCGTGAAAATGAACATTTATTTTGGAATGTGTTTCTTTGAAGGGACTTGTATTCAGCGCTGATACAAGTCAAGTTTAGTTGAGATAATTGGGTTTGTGATGTCTACGCTTTCTTTTATCCGAGACGAACCCAGTTTGCTCAGGAAGAATGTTGTTGAGACAGGCGGTATCCAAATAGTCCAAGGATCCTTGATAAGGATATAGTATAATATTTTGTATAATATATTTCTTAAATGCTGGATTTTTTTTCACTTTTGTGAAATAAAATTCACCTATCCCATGAATTTTTCGTTATACTCTTTTATCAAAAATAACTTATGAAATTCACAATATTAAACAATGTTTTGAGCAATATGGGGAAAACAAAAACAAAAAATATTTTAGAAGTCCTTGAAGTAACTACTAATATTTATTATCAATTAATATTATTGAACTCTACCAGCACTCCTATAGTTATTTTACAGTAAATAGCTTAACAATTTTGGGTTCTTCAAAATATTTTACGCCCTCTAAAAATACACGTTCCGCGCCCTTTTGGAGGCTCAGTCCAACTATGGTATACTTGATAGCATATAATTTACGAACAATTCGAAAGTCTACGCTAACCCCAAAAGTGTATTATTAAAGAAGCATACATATAAATGTGTTTCTTTAGAAAAATATTCACTCTTCAATACAAAATAAATTTAAATAATTTAATACTTTGTGTGTCAAGAGTCATCATAAGGTGCATCAACTTGCGCAACATTAAAATTGAATCTAATTATGGTATTGAATATTATTTTACCACAGTTATGCCTTGATCGTTATACTAATTTTTTTAACATTTAAAGTGGCTTATCATATTTTAGGTAGTACGTTTCTCATTATATTTAAACCGACACTTTATATAGGTCAATAGCACGTGTGCTTACGGTGCTAAGGGTCCCAGTTTCGATTCCAGGTAAAGCCGGTAATTTAGCTTTAGTAAACTGTTATGTATGTCATAGCTAAAAGTTATTTGTAAGTTGTGTGCTGATATAAGCCTTGTTTTAATAAATTATACGGTAAAAAACCCCATTGAAAAAAATAAATATTTTATATGATATAGTTTATGAAATAATATTGATGTAGGTTCACTTTCTAGCTTGCAAAGATTTATTTTTTTAAATTAAGACTCAGAAAAAAAATACATCTAAAATAATCTAACTGGTCCTCTGGACAAGTTTCAAGGCCATTCATTAGTACTGTCCTTTCAAGCGAACAATAGGATTACTGCCGACCGAGTCTCGGGTTCTACCGAGAAACTTCACATCTCTCTTGTCTTGAGTAGATGGGGTAGTGGTAGGTTTTGTAATCAACCTACATTTATATAGCTAATGACCGATTTCTAGCTCATGGAATAGGTTTACGTGCTTAAAAATATTATATTTGTAAATTACACACAAAACTTAAGATGGTATTGTTTTTTTTTTAAATCCACACATTTTCAAAAATGCGTTTTTTGAGTTAATTTTAAAAATATATGCATAAAAAATTAATTATATAATTCAATATCTATTTAGAAAAGTGTCTATACAGTAATAATAATTAATAATAAAAAATATAAAAAAAATATATCATTATTGGTTCATCTGGAATTTCGGTCGCAAATCAGTCGTTTTTACTGTGCATTAGTAGCTATGCGACCGCACCTTAAGGTGTGGCCAAAGGAAGCGAGAGTAATTTTACAGTTTTAATAGCATTAGACATTTTTGGCCAAACTAAATCAAATATTTCTCCAGTAGCAACATAGAGTTTAGTTTTCTGCACATGCTAATATCATCAGATCTTGAATATATGTCAAGGGTGTCCTGGAATTTTGTCAAAACTTTTTAAATAAAGAGAAAAGGTTTTGACAAAATTCCAGGACACCATTGACAGATATTTAAGATCTGTTGATATTAGAATGTGCAGAAAACTAAACTCTATGTTGCTACTGGAGAAATATTTGATTTATTTTGGCCAAAAAATTTCAGCTCTATAAAAACTGTAAAAACACTTGCGCTCCCTTCTGCCTCACCTTAAGGACTATTACAATAAGTTATGATGTGGATTAAAAAAATATTGTCAAATAGAAAAAAAAGCGTTGTAAAACATTTTACCTCAAGAATAGGATGCTAAGATATTTTATGTGTACTATCGAACTCAAAAAGGTGGGTCTTAACAATTCTGTCTGTTCGTTCCTTCATCTATTTTACCTGTGGCTACAGCTGATGTGGTTTGATGGATTTGATTCAAACCATGTCTTAAGCTGTTGTATAGTCATACCTCAAATCGAGCTCTAAAATTGAGGGTAGTTTAATAATCACAGATTTTTGAAAATTTGAAAAAAAAAAGTTTCTTACGAATTAGTTCTAACTTTATATATGGGTAATGTTTTTCACTATAAAAATCACCCAATACTTATTATTTTTTGTAGAAACTACTATTTAAGGGTAGTTTACTGATGGCAAACAAATTTAAATGTTGTTTCAAACAAAAAATGTACGAACCTTAAGGTGTAATGTAAGAGATGCGAGAAAAAGCCAGTGTTTTTTTCAGTTTTTTATGGCAACCCCTTTTTTTTGCTCAAAATAAATATTATTATTATTATTAGCACCGCGTCTTACTACCCGTTCGGGTTATACGCACTTACGCTAATGTGTAATGGTAGGGTGATTGTGAGATCAAATGGAGGACCTACAGCTTAACGTGGAATCCGAACCACGGTGGTGGCCTGGCATTCCACACATTCACAAGATGCAAAATAAATAAAATATTGCTCCAGTAAAAACATAGAATTTAATTTTCTTCACACGGGGACCTCAACATTTTTAAAATATCTGTCAAGGCTATTCTGGGATTTAATGACAACTTTTTCTCTTTATTTAAAAAGTTTGTTAGATAATTACAGCCTTCTCATGAAAGATATTCAACAACTGTTGATATCAACATGTGAATAAAATTAAACTCTATGTTTGTACTGAAGCAATATTTTATTTATTTTAGCCAAAAAAAGTTTTGCTATCAAAACTGAAAAAACACAGATCTTTTCCCGCGTCCCCTTCCATCCCACCTTAAGCGTTCTGCCCTTTCAAACTGTCCACAGCGTACACGAAATTGAGACCAGATGATGAGAGTTTTAATAAATGTCCCGCCATTTGCCTGAAACCAAAGTATAGATCCCACTGTTCACCCGACCTCCAGGGTCGGATATGAGCTCTCCAGTCGGGTCCACTGGTGCTTAGTCAGCCCTGTCAAGATATCGCACCGATTGGCCGTATAAACTCATAAGGAATGATAATTTCCCCTAACGAGATCGGATTCGAGGTAGCTAGCAGGAAGCAGAGAAAGACGACAAAAATTAAATGACAGGTGACAATGAAGGGGTCAGAAAATCCAAAAAATTGTTACCAGCCTAAAACATAAGAAACGTCAAGCTCATCTAATTTAGTCTAGTTTGTCTTTGACGGGAATGTTGGGGTTCGAATCTCTGCTGTGTGTATTGCGAATGTGTTTTTTTCCCTCTAAAACTATTTTCCACTCTTCATACACAAAAATGCGGGTACATTCTCTCTAAATTCAAATGTTCTCATCCATACCCCGTTAAGGCGGGGTACTAGTGAGCGCGAGTTTAGTGCATTAATTTTGCAGTTTTTAGCACAAACCTTTTTTGGCCAAAATAAATCAAATATTTCTTCTATAGAATCATAGAGTTTAGTTTTCTTCACATGTTAATCTCAACATTTGTTGAATATCTGTCGAGATTAACATGTGCATAAAACAAAACTCTATGTTTCTATAGAAGAAATATTTGATTTATTTTGGTCAATAGATGTTTGTGCTATAAAAACTGCAAAAATACTGCCCTAAAATCACGCTCACTAGCACTCCACCTTAATGTAATAAATCAGGATATCCCAGATGGGTAGTAAAACAAAAAAGGGGGGAGGGGGGTTAAATACCTTCGATTGTAATATAGAAATCATATCCATATGAATAAATTACATGAAAATTAATGTACTCGTACATAAACAAATAGTTGAGTATAATTTTTTTGATAAAACTAATACAAATATTTATTTATAAGATCTATATGATATTTAAAATTCCTCGTTTTAATATTTAAAAAATAAAGGTGGCCTCGATAACACCACACGAAATTCAGGCGAATGTTATAATACTTAGTATTATGGCCGGATCACACCACCAGTTTCGGAGAGCTTTTATTAAAATATATTGAAGGGAAAATGCTATCAGATATATTTAAAAACAATTCCAGACATGTACTGGCCCATCTCGTGGGACGACAACAAAAAGTGGACCTCTGTTTCTCTGCAGTGGCGCCCAGTCGTTTTTTACAACCATTTCTGCTCCGGAATAATGTCTATACCGTGTCTTGCACAAGAGAGGTTGCTAGCTTCTCTTTGAACCCAGGAGGAGTATAAAGTAAATTACTGGTTGCGTGAAGGGGCATCGGAACGTTTTGTGACCGGAGTGACAAGGTGAGGGGGAGGGAGGCGCGGCGTCGGCGAGGAGGAGTCAAAATTACATATGTCCATGATAAGCTGAGCTGAGTAAAAAATACGCCAATATAAACTAGCACCACTACCACTGAAATGTAAGCCTATAGTATTATTATTATTATTATTATTATTATTATTATTATTATTATTATTATCATCATCATCATCACCATGTCTTACTACCCGTTCGGGCTATACGCAATTACGTTAATGTTTTAATGGTAGGGTGATTGTGAGATGAAATGGAGGACCTACAGTTTAACGTGGAATTCGAACCACGGTGGATGCTTGGCATTCCACACATTCACAAGTTGTGATTAATACACGTCTTGTCAGAGGTGAAGGAAGGGTTTGGCAATCAGATAGATCTGTGCCGGGAGCGAGCAAGGATTGAACCCCGGCCGCTAGCACAGAAGTCTGACACCTTACCCCTAGACCGCCAGGTCACCGACTAATATGTATGTATATATATATATATATATATATATATATTTATTTATATAATGTTGAGATAAAGGCGAAGAAAAGTAAAAAAAAAAAAGTAAATAACATCTCTCGGTCCCAGCCTTAGAGAAGCAATATTTAGTAACCAATAAGATTCAAATATCAAGAGTAACATATTATTGTACGTTCATCACTATTCATTGTTTCAACATAGTCTCATAATTTGATTAATAAAAACATCGGAACTTGTTTTATCTGAATAGGTTCCAATTATTTTCCTTTTTCCTACATAACTACAAAATAATATGTTAGGGCCTCGTTAGATTCGTGTGTATATTAAAAAATATGAAACCATGTAAATAAAGGATGAAACTAATCAAGATTGTTCAATAATACTGGCCGCGAGAATCAAAATGTAATCTTAGAACAAACTTTCGTAAGACCACCTTCAGCAAGAGATCATAGGGGGAGGGGGCAATGTATCCACCCCCCCCCCTTCCCCTAGTTCCCGCACCTATATTTGGTTGGAATCTTATGTTGCCAGTTAGTATATTCCTGACGCCAAAGTGCCTTTAAGTGTTAGGTTTAATCAAGAGGAGTTTTTTATTTGGTTTTTGATAGTTACGTTCAAAATACGTGTTATGAACGATTGAATCTTAGCAGTAGGAATGAGGAGGGTAGTTTAAAGTAAGTGAGCCCACATTAGCATGTTAATATAATAGAAAAAAAAACCACAGTGAATCATAATTGAAATAACCCTACTCAGTGCGCCCAGCCTAGAGTCGAACCTTGACCTCTCTGTCACCGGTAATTTAGTCTATGTGCCTTACTTATTAGGCCTTTCGCCCAAGAAGCTACTCAAAAGTGAGACGAGTAAAACCTAAATTACCAACCAGTAGCTTGAGCGTCACCGCTAATTTATTTCAATAGCTGTCCGCTCACGGGTCTACGGTTCGCTAACCGGTTTACGACGCGTCTAAAACCTGCCCTCCAGAACAACACTAACTTGTAATTTAATTTTCAATTTGATAATCAGATAACCCAAAGATTAACTTTCATTCGACATTCTGTACAACGTGTAATGTAATTGATTTGCCCCTAAAAAGTATGTGAAAGCATTGACAATAATATCGTCCTAATTTTATAAACATATCTTATTTCATTTAAATTATGTAGTATATTAAAAGGCGCTTAAAGCACTTCTTCTTCTAAGAAGGCAAAAGCCACTGATCAGTGACGTCACGCACGTGACACCAGTCAAGTCAGTTTGACAATATATATAATTTTAATAGTAACTTCCTCTTCTCGAAGGTTCGAAGAGAGATTTTAAAATGTAACTTGAGTCATTTTCCGGCTCTCGAAGCTTCGAGTAGCACAGAGATGTTTTTGTCTTGTATTTTGTTTTTCTAAACTAAACCTTCTCGAAGCTTCCATGACCGAGGAATATATACAAGGGATGGTGCAACATAAAGGCAGTGTTCAGTTGGGAGTTGAGAGTGTTCAGTTGGGAGTTTGGCGTCTAGCAACACCTGTCCGCGCTAGCCCGCGTATATATTTCGATATGATCTATTTTCGCATTAATTAAACTGATTCAGCAATAAAAAACAGGTCAAAATGAAAAGTGTATTAATCATAATTCTTCAATAGGCACCCATCGCGGTAACGTAAATCCAGAACGTTACAAACGTTATACATTTTGCATCAGTTTGTTGCAGTCCCTTTGCCACGACGAATAGTCGATTACTATTATCATTATTAGTCTACAATTTATATTCTTTTCTATCAATGGAATGAATCCAAAATATTCCTTGGTTACGTCTCTTATATCTGTTATAATAATAAAGAGTCAAATCCTCCTTAGCGATCCCATCAATATACATTATATTAATACTAGAAGCCCGAAGAAGGTGCTTACAGCTAGCTAGTATTAAACTGATAGAAATTCCGCCCCTTTTGCGCAGTACCGTGTACGAAACATACAGTAGCCTCATGTATTCTTTGGTGCTGACTGACAGCGCACAGCTGACAGATTTGAAAAGTTACCAGACCAAATTATGTATCCCTACGCCGAACCACATGGTCTGTTAAAACATGTGTTTAGCAGCTGTCACTTCTTACAGTCAAAATTTAGGTATGTCCCTGAATGTTGACTGTCGAAAGTCAACTGTGAGCTGTCAGTCAGCACCAAAGAAGCCATGGGGCTACTGTAAGTAAAATCCATTTACTGACCATTTGTGACTTCAATCACTAACCAGTATCATCATAGTTGAGTAGCTCCGTGGGCGAAAGGTCTTAGAGCCGCGACGTTTATAGAACGACAAACTTTCACGATCCACCTAGGTTTAATGTATATGGAAAGTGATATGGGGGTGGGGGTACAAATTTATTTATTTTTAGTACTAATGGTTTTTATAAAATTAATTATTAAATATAATTTTAAATAAAGCTTATATATTTTTCAAAATGAGGCATGTGCAAAGGGTGCTCTTATTTTTCACAGCTTCTTACCACCTATTCAGGCTGTACGTATATGCACTAATTACGCTAATGATCTAGACATGAGTAAGGTTGAATTTAAAGGAAGTGTACTCGAATTTATATGGAGGGAAAGTAGAAAACCACTTAGTGAAAAACGACCCTCAGTACACCCGACCGGAATTTGAGCCCCGACCTCCCTGTCATCGGTAGTCTCGTCTAAAGCGAGAGTGACGACTTAGACCATGCGGCCATAAAAGCAGGTATGGGTGCTTTGTTCCCCGGTTTCTGTTGATGACTGCATTGACGGTCGGATTTGTTATTTAAAATTATGGCACAAGTCAAATTGGACGTGAGAGGTATCAACATGTCTATATAAAATTATAAAACTTACAGTTTAGATTATATTTTAATTACATCATTTTAAACAACGTTACAAGGGAAAATCTCATCCTTCTGAGATAGAAGTAAATGGTTAGAAACATATTACGGTAGTAAGCTATCCTCAAACAAATAGTCAATTCTAATACAGTCCGAACAGAAGATTTTAATATAAGTGAAGACTGTGTTTGTGGTTTAAAAGCTTCAGAGCTTCACTTTCCATGAAGATACTTCTCTTCAATTAGACGCCTCCCTTAAAAGTAATGAAGTTGCAAGAAAAACACTTGACAGCTTATTTTTTCCCATGAGAATATAAGTTAAGTACAGCACTACATATTATATTTTCTTATCAACACGTAATCAAGAATTTTCAAAGTAGTAGCATGAAGCTACTTAAATAACTACTTTTTTTTGTTGTTGCTTATATCTCTTCTTCCATGAAGAACAAGAACTAGGGAGAATAGACGCAGTCTTTAGGATTGTGACAATTTTTTTTCTGATAACATTCAGCCAACCCATCGGTTGAATTTATTGCTTGTATGTGTTAGGCTGAGAGTGAGTTGTGAACAAACGGTTAATACATTACTTGCCATTTTACAAAAATGGTGTGATTTCACCGCGCTTACAAATTTTCTAGAATCCTTTTTAGCCGCTCATATTTTTTACTATCAGCCCTACCTATATATGTCTTTATTATCACCACGTCTTACTTCCTGTTTAGTTTATACACATATATGATAACTACTCTAATGGAGTATGAATGAGGAAGGAAGCATTTTAGAGGTAATCTACCACGCATTTGCGTAGAAGGAAGAGTAGGGAATCATTTAGGAAAAACCAGCCTCAGTAGACCCAACTAGGATTTGAACCCCGATCTCCTCATCATCAGCAGTCCAGTCAAACACGAGCTTGTACCTTAGATCAGGGGTCCCCAATTATTTTTTGATGGAGGTCCGTTTTAAAAACTCGACACATTTCCGCGGTCTGGCAAAACCTTAACAGGGAATAAAGTTAAAGCCCAAGAGGACTATACTAATTCAAAAACGTGATTTTCTCTCCTTTTAGTTATTTTAATTATTTACTATCGCTGGCCTTCCATGTTTACTACCCGCCCACCACCATTTCTTCTGTTTATCGCTATCTCGTCAAGGTTACTAAAAATATTTTTGCCCGCCTCGGTGGCGTAGTTGGCTAACGCGCTTGTCATGTTAAGATCTACTCCTGAGGACGGGAAGATCGAGGTTCGAATCTCGGTCGGGTGAACTGGGGGGGGGGGAGAGGTTCCTAAATGGTTTTCCACTCTCCCTCCACGCAAATGTGGGTTCACTTCCTATAATTCAACCTTCCCAATTCCTAATCCATTAGCGTAATTAGTACTTAAAGCGTATAACCCGAACGGGTAGTAAGACGCGGTGCTAAATATTATTATTGTTATTAAAAATATTTCTGCGGTCCACCATTTGGTGACCACCGCCTTAGACCAATCGGCCACTCGAGTGGGTAACGCACGTTACCTTGTTAAAGTTTATTTATTTTAATCTATGTAGGGTCTTGGGCGTGCACTTTCTAAACTAAAGGCTATATGAGAACATGAATTATACAATAACATAAATCAGGACAATCCTACCAACCCTAAACATAATAACTTAGCATCAAGAATGATCAAACTGGTATAACTCTTTAACGAACGTTGAATCACTTTGGGTTACGACCTGGGATTGAACCAAAGTCAACTAGACCTATAGTCAGTCTCTTGGACCACTTAACTACGGTGAAAAGCTTCTCAGTTCTCACACACACAAACGCAAGGTCACAGTTAACTGAATCCGCTTCGGTGGCCGCATGATCTAAGGCGCTACTCTCGTGTTAGTCTAGACTGCCGATTACGGGGATATCGAGGCTTAGAATCTCAGTCGGGTGTACTGGGATGGGTTTTTCCAAAATGTTTCCCAATCTACCTCCACACAAATGCGGGTATAATTCATCTAAATATAACCTTTCTTATCCATAAAACTACTAGCATAATTAGTACTTACGCGTAAACCCGAACGGGTAGTAAGACGCGGTGTTATAATCTTTCACTATGGACATATCTTATAAGCTACGCCATAGTGGAAACGTAAAGGTAAGATTGCTACCCGTTCAGGGTAAATTGAGTGCACATGTCTTCGTGTGATATCCAGTAGATTCCCCCCGCAAATACACTCGGCTTTCTTTACCGAACTCACCGCTCAGTTTAGAAACAATGGGAAATACTTATAGGACCGCGGTCCGCATCCAGACCACAGAGGCATTTTTAAGGACCTTGACGAGATATCGTTAAACAGAAGAAATGATGATATTTCGGTGGTGGGCGGGTAGTAGACATGGAAGGTCAGCAATAGTAACTGAGTAAAATAACCAAAAGAAGAGAAAATCACATTTTTTTAGTTAGTGTAATCCTATAGGGCTTGAACTTGAGCTACTGTCAAAGTTTTGCAGACGTAGGTATGGCGAGTTTTTAAAACGGACCTCCGTCAACAATAATTGGGGACCCCCAGCCTAGAGTCTTCATTAGGAAACAATGGAATTAAGCAAATTAACCGCCAATGTGGTCTAGTGGTTAGAGTTCCTGGCTACAGATCCATAGGTATCGGATTCGATCTCCGACGCATCTTATATTTATCTGTGGAGCACTCGGTCAGGAAAGGGGTTAAACTTAGCCTCGTTAGAGTAAATTAGGATTTACTTGAATAAATAAGTAGCAGATCCGGTTTAAAAAAAGTGATATTAACAGCTGGAAGGCTCGTTTTGCTGACCACATGACTACCTCTATCTTTAAATATTGGCACTATCATCGCTAACGGTAGCGACCAGTCGATCGGTATAAATAGTTTGCGGGCCAACGCCATAGAGTTTTTTATTGAGATAAATTAAAATACACAATAATTAAAAATAAGTGGTACCACACAATCGTACATTGGCCTACTTTCTCTTAGTTTGTAGCAAAATTTTCAAATATCGGTCATCAGTATTCACTAACTAAGAAAAACAAACATTATTTGATAATCGTAGATAGCACCCTTTATATATAAATCTATAAATAAATATATATAACTTTTTTTAGTAAAACTTTAAAATATTAGTCATCAGTAAACTACCCTTAGATCAACTTTTTTGAAAACAAAAGATTAGTGTTATCTCTTGTTACATTTCGTTTCAGCCCCTCGTTGGACGTCCTTTGTTACCTTTCGAGTCTTGGCGAGTGTTAATAGTTGCATATTAACCCCCACGTTGTGTCGCCATTTGCTATACTTCTCTTTTTATTGACGTATAATAGCCCCGTGATTGGAAGTCATTTGTTATATTTCTCCTCCCCACGTTAGAATGCTATTTGTTATATTACATAACAGAATCATTTAAGAGTCACTCCGTAAATTATCGTTTCTATTACGCAACTATGTGCTTTACTTATAATGCCTCGTTCCTTATCATTAGACTTTAATAAATGATAATATATCACATAAAGTTTGATATCTATTTATTCCTTAAATTGAAAACATATTGTTATTAGTATTCTAATCGAAACACGATCATGTCGAGGGCCTAGCAACTTATAATCACCGATCGCTTAAAGCACGTCCATTCAAGACCACGACTGATTGCACAGTAAAATACGAAGTTTCAAAAAGTCACATATATCTGAGTTCAATAGAAGCTTCTCGAAGGAACCTTTCTAACGGTAAATTACACACCTACAAACTCAGAACAAAAATACCTATTGCGTTTGGAAGCTTCTCGAAGAGGAAATACTTTAAAAGATCTTAACTTGTCTGGATTACGTTAAAAGACGTTAACATTTCTTAAGTTTAGCTCCAGTAGATGCTGCCATCGTACCTCGAGGCGCGAACTAACTAGTAAATAATTTAGAGGAAGACGTGATTTAAGCGCCACGTAATAGGTTGTAAAATTTAAATAAAGTCAAATATGTTTAATTATATGTAAAATATTTTTGAATATATAAATAATTAGAATGATAAATGGTCAATGCTTTCAAATACTCCTTAGGGTCAAATCTATTGCATTACACTCTATCATGTGGAACAATCTCAAGATAACCCATTTGATCACAAGTGTTAGAGTAATTTTATCGAAAAAAAAACCTTGAATTTTTAAAACTTAGTACTATACAAATCAGAAACATGGATCACAACGAAGATAAAAAAGAAAGAGACTAACGACATTCGAACGGAAGAGTACGACAAATATATTAATTCCAGTAAGAGAAGAAGAGGGGTACAAAAGGATAAATAGATAAATATATGAGATTATGAAACAGCCAGGTGTAGTGCAAAAGATGCGAGCGAATAAAACAAGTTGGGCGGGCCATGTAGCCAGGATTAAACCAGAAAGAGGCCCAAGGGTAGTACTTGAAGGCATTCTCAAAACCCCCAAACCACTTTGACGTCCCAGGTGGTGGAAAGATGACATCACCAAGGATCTGAAGCAACTAGGGGTGGAAGAAGATTGGAAAGAAGTGGCCCAAGATAGATCAAGATGGAGGAAGCTTGTGAGGTCGGCGTGTGGTCTCCAAGGCCTGTGGTTGCTGATAAGAACAAGAAGATTCAATCACCAGTAAACAACCCTTAAGTTGGTGGTTAGAATCAAAGTCATGTTTAACCTCTAGTTATAACTAAGTAACATCTCAATATCATCCCATCAAACAGTTTTTGCTGTAGATCTAGATAAAGACAGTGAGATAAACAGTTAAAATTGTAAAGATCCACTTAAGACATCAAGACCAATAATAATCTCTAGTTTAAAAAACACATTTGTAATACTCTACATGAAAAAGTAAAAAACACTGTAGAGTGATATCCTAGATTTTCATGACAAAGCAAGATTTACTTTATCTCAATCAATATCAGAATATTTATATAGTTGTTTAAAATGTTCCAGTTAAATTTTTAATAAAGTTTTAATATTGAAAAATAAATAATTTTATATCTGCCTGAAATATATTGGGAAAATTTCATTAAAATACATCATGTGAAGCTGAATGGAAAGGCCAACTCATTGCTAGAGGTCTATTTTCACTACATTGAAGCAGTTCTGATGAATTGGAGCAAGGATCTCCAAAATTAGACCACACTCCAATTTTCATAGGAAGCTAGAAATGTTATAGAACTAACTTCACGAAAACATACGTCAAGTCATGTGATCTAAAGCTGCCAATTTTGATAGATATTACCAATATCTATAAAATGATATACGTGTTATCAATTTTGGCCCTAAATTACTTTTGTTTGAATTTTATATAAGACTCTTTCCTTAAAAATTGGACTGTAAATAAATCTCCAACATGTCACCTTTTCTCTCAAATAACTGTTGTGGTCTATTAAGAGTTATGTGAGTGCTATTAAATGTCACGCATACAGGCTGGTATCTGCATTCATTCAATAAAATGAAACCAACAATGAATTTTAAAAATACCCAATTTCTCACTTCTCTAATAACTGTCCCATGTATAAGTGTGCATACGGACTAAACAATTTACGATATTGCCTACGTCACTTAGCGGTAAATAAGGATAAGATTTATCATGTTAATACATTTTACTCAGAAGGTCATACAACTATGTCGGCGAAACAAAAATCACAATTTTTTTCACCCCATCTTTCTAGCTTTAAAGGCTATAGGCATATATGATGGTTACTCTAATGGGTTATAGGGATGAGGAAGGAAGCATTTTAGAGGTAGTATACACGCATTTGCACGGAAGGAGAGTTGTAAAATATTTGTGTAAAACCACTCTCAGTAGACCCGACCGATATTCGAACCCCGATCTCCATGTCATCATCAGGCACAAATTTTTAAATAGTGTCACATTTGCAAAGATTTATGATTGAATTATTTTTATACTATTTTGTAAGAAGGTCCATGGAACAATATGTCTATATCTTAAATGATAAACAAGTGAGGATTTTTTTTTTAAGACTTTGAATCAATGCTGTGCAGTGGCAAAAAGTGTGACAGGACCGTAAGCGTTGTGTGTAGGTAGACGCGGAAGAGGGGGCGGCGTATCAGGAGGTCAGCAGACAGCCTGATAGGGCAATAAAAGGTATTGCTTGCTGAGTCGTTATGAGGGAAAGGAATGAATACTCAGATACTAAAAATCGCGAGAAGGGGGATTTTAAGGCCATTTAACTTTGGACGCATACAGCGCCCACTTAAAATTAACAAAGAAGGCAACAAATATGTGACGAATGGTATAATAACTTTTTGTTAAACATTCATACAAGACATAAACAATCGAGCTATTAGCTTAATACTGCAAAGTATGAAAAAAAATTAAATTCATTCTATTTTACAACACAATGCTTTTAACTATCCAAATCCCCATTACCCTAAAAATAGCGATTTTTACGCGAAGAAGTTATGCTGTATACTTTTTGGAAATTAAAACATTTTATGAGGCTAGTTAAAACTCTTTAGGAAATAGATAGCTGTGACGTGCCCCCCTTTAAGTCCCGCTTAGAGTTATTATTGTTTCGTTATTATTATTATTATTATTATTTTCTTTGACTTACAGTACTATTTATAAGCCATTTCTGCCTGATTTCCGCTAAATAAATACACAGTGTTCTGTTTTGATTTACGAGCTACAAACTGCACGGTGCGTTATGAAATGAGGGAGAAGAAGGGGGTGGGGGGGTGGAGGACATGAGCATTGCATTTCGCTTTTGTAAAGTTACGACTTGTCGGAATGTGGGGATAAGAGGGGGGAGGGAGTGTTGGAAGTATGAATTCTACACTGCACTATTGCAACATTAACATTAATGGTGGCCAACCTATCGTGGTAGTTAACGGTAAGTTTGGCCGGTAGCATGTGAAGCTACTGACTTCACGACGTTGCGTTACCTACGTGGGGATTTGAAGCTATTTTGCGAAGCAGGTTGCACCTTAACTCGACGCACCTAAGCACGCTAAGCACTACCACACTTAGACACCAATGTAAGAAATAGAAAAAGAAGTAAGAAAATGAGCATTTCACCCTGCGAAGTATCTTGTCTATCTACTGATAACACTTTCAATATTCCTCTGACAAGTTTACACACTCACTACACTATTTGCGCCTTGAAAACGTTGACTTGTTTTTTAATATTAGCCTTTTCTTGTTTCCTATTCTAGATAGACATAAGCTACCAAGGACTTTTTTAATCTACCTCCTGGCAGGAAGACTCCTACAGACCCTTTTTGTGACCAAGACAAATAGCCTAAATAGATAAAAAAATATGTTTATAAAACACGACTTCAAGATAAAAAAATAATAATTTTGTGACATTGTAGGACTATTTTAAGAATTATTTTAAAATTTATGGTTTTTGATTCAACGTTTTATCCTAGAAACCCTCTAAAATTCATTAACATGAGAAATACTATCTTGACGTCACAGGTAGGTTATGTCATTGAAGGGTCATGTGTTTGACGCTTCTTTTTTACTTATGTGCTCCAAATCTTACCACCTGTCCGGAAAAGCCCACATATTTACAAAAATTGGTGTAGGGATGAGGAAAGTGGGATGAAATGTTTCCGTATTTGCGTGAAGGAATACAGGTAGAAAAACATAAAAAAAAACTCATTAGGCCTACTCCCGATCGGGATTCGAGCCCTGACCTTCTCGACACCGACAAAACAAACAATAGTAGACTGAAATGAAAATGGGAGAATTTTAATTAGTATTTTATTTTTGTATTTTGTGATAAGTATATGCATTCTTTAAATAGGTCTAAGTCGCCAAAGTTAATATTTTTTTGTTATAATTTTATTCTTGTGTATTTGTGAGTTAGTGTGTATCATATAAATACAAGAATACATCAAAAATAATTTAAATTAACACGGCTTGGTAAATAGGCCTACACGTAATCAAACTATAATCATAAAAACATGTTTCAAGAGTTTATATTCGTCACCCGAGACATGTTAATGACATCCTTTCAAAATTGAGATCATCTGTTGGAAACCACAATATTTGGCGTACAAATACAATTACAGTAGATAGATTCACTATATTAACACTATTATATAATAATAATAATAATAATAATAATAAAAATTTATTTTATTATTATTATTATTATAAACGCCGTTACATCTGGAAATAAGAGAAACTGGCGAAGTGTTACATGATTGAGATTCACTTTGAAAGGAGCTGAAACATAAACCCTGCAGAAAAAAATAGAATGAATATTTGGAAAACTTTGAGATGTGATTCTCGAGGATAATATGGAGGATAAAGTGAACAGATCATGTGACTAACGTAAGGTTCTAAGAATAGCTATAGAAAAGAGTAGCATTAGGGTTCAGCCAGACTGACAAGCGTGCGAGCGAGCAAGCGCGTGATTAGCAGATAGCTCTCGATAGTTGTTGACGTGGAGGCAAAGGTTCGAAACTTGACTCCGTGAACTGTGGGTGGTTTTTGACAAGTGATTTATTGTTGTGGTTTTCTCATCCTCTATCCACGCTAATGGTGATTCTTATTTGTAAGGCTTACTTTGATTATAATATTGAAGTATTTTAAAATATCAACTTTATATACATATATTATAATATAATATATATATATATATATATATAATATATATATATAATAGTGAGAGATAGAGAGAGAGGTTATGATATTACCAATTAATATAGGCCGTTAGTAGCAGTGTGCCATATATATATATATATATATAAATATAAATATATGTATATAAAGTTGATATTTTAAAATACTTCAATATTATAATCAAAGTAAGCCTCTACAAATAAGAATCACCATTAGCGTGGATAGAGGATGAGAAAACCACAACAATAAATCACTTGTCAAAACCACCCACAGTTCACGGAGTCAAGTATATATATATATATATAGTGAGAGATAGAGAGGAGAGGTTTATGATATTACCAATTAATATAGGCCGTTAGTAGCAGGTGTGCCAAACCTATCGATAGTAATAAAAATATCAAGTTGAGGAGTTTCCCTTGCACTCAATGAACTAACACACAATAATATTGCCTAGCGCCTGTAAACTAGACTGTACTGTCTCGAGCGCACGTGCTCTGGCCATCTCTCATTACAACAAATGTGTTCTATTTTATATTTTAGTCGCTCGCGTGCTCGCCCAGTCTGGCCGTACCCTAATGCAGGTGATTGATACTACGAAGAAAGGTCAGCTAAATGGCTCACATTATGACATTATGAGAAGAAATGTCTTGACGAGTCATGTTTTAGAAGGCAATGAAAGTGATAAGGCAGGAAGGTGACGAATGCAACTGATTGATCACTTTAAACAAGGAAATAGGATGATGTTTCAGGTTACTGATGATAGGAAACTATGGATAGATCGATTTGGACAAGACAACGGACCTGTCGAAATAAAGACCCCCTAATAATAATAATAATAATAATAATAATAATAATAATAATAATAATAACAACATATAGGACCAACCGCAGAAAAAAATACAGGTCTTTGTCACGTTCGTTTGGCTGGCAATATCGTCCAGGTTTTCAAAGTGGTATTTTCTGTAGCCTTCACGTGACAGAAACACAATAGTAGGAATATATATATATATATATATATATATATATATATATATATATATATATATATATATAAATTACTGTAATTACTGTAGTCCCTAATACTAACAAATAATTAAAGTTATTCCTGCTGGATAAGTTGCGCTGTCTTCGTTTTCTACATAAATGCAAGAAAGTTCAATGTCAAATTTGAGATATTTGGTGTTTATATTTATTTAGAATGCACTTGGTTCACCTGCGTTGAAATTGAGACTATTATATATTGACTTAAAAGGATACAAACTCGAGTTGTCATCTATTAACATTGGTCTTATACACATGGTCAAACTTCAATGCTCTTTTACATAAAAGTGGAAAATTGGAAATAGAACACTTGCATTCTCAGGTGACGACATCAAATTTTGAAACTATCTGAATTTTCCAGGTTTTGAGACAAAAAAAATTGAGTAATTTTTTCCAGTATTTCATATGAATCAAAAATCTCGTTATGTTCATTGGTTTCTACTCAACTTATTATACAAGACTGATATATCCCCGTTCCTCGCAAAAATATATTAATATAGATACAACATGGTTTAAACTGTGCTATGCTCATCTACTTAGTATTTTGAAGGTTATCGCAAACATTCCAGTTACTTTTTTTTTTAATGAACCGTTTTTGTCACATCAAATTCCCTGACGCATACGTATCAACCATGAATAGAATAAGAAAAGATTCAAACTAAGGGCTAGTTTCATAGGGCCAGTTTCATAGTCAAATTTAGTACGCCTCAAGTGCGGCGCTACACTAAGTACATGACGACACCTACCTAAACCAGAATGGAATGGGCCAGTTTCCTATGCGAGAACGGCCCATTCCATTCTGGTTTAGGTAGGTGTCGTCATGTACTTAGTGTAGCGCCGCACTTGAGGCGTACTAAATTTGACTATGAAACTGGCCCTAAGCTATAGTTCCGCCTTACAATACTGACAAAGTGAATTTTAAAATCTACTTTGACGTTTAAGCTTGTACCATAAATTTATTTATATAGGAACTCCCTTCATAACTACAGCAAGTAAGAATAGGGTTGGTCTAGTGGGACTAAAACGGGTTCATAGTTTTATTTTTTTACAAATGATCACTGTGTTTACTAACACCCTTTCTCACTCTTAATGTAGGTTCACATTCTCTAAATGACCTTTATCATTTATACCCAACAACACATGCACCGGTAGTTCCATGGTCTAAGGCGTTAGTCTTACAACACATCGTATTAGTCGACGACAGAGATATCGAGATTAAATTCTCAGCCAGTTGCAATGTCGCTGATTTTTCCCTGAGGCATCCTTTACTTTATTTAGTCTATTTTACTCATCCTTAACCCATAGATTAAGTCATTAAATAACCAGTTCTGTTTAAAACGTATAGATAAAAATCATACCAATTATATTAACCAGGTAAAAAGCTTGTGATTCACCGATGACTGAAAAAAAAAACCCGTCATTTTCACGTTGTGGAGCCATTTCAAGACATAATATGCTAATTATATGTCTCACTGTAAAATTAGCATGAAGTAAGTTTAACAGTGGCAGTCAATTGACTCGACTAAGTCGTTTCTATAATTAAATAACAACCCAGCGCAAATAACTGGAAACATTACTCCCCTTGAGAATCAAGTATACGAATGCCATTAGATAGATTGCGTGCGGGGGGAAAAATCTGTAATGGTTGAGATTCGAAACTCAATCACTTCCAATACAGTATATTGCGAACCTGACGCCTTAGACAGGTGATCACCGTTGGGAAGTACCTGATTTGGTTCTAGTTTGGTTCGCGTAAGACGACCCAACGCATTTAAATGTTTTATTTACAAAGTTTTGTTTTTATCGCACCTCCATTTTGAAAAAAAAAAAACCAAAAATAAAGAGATATGATGTGACACCCACACGCTTAGCAGTTGTTTATGCCCACGTACAGAGTTCCAAGCGGAACCACGCACAACCAACAAGGCTAGTTAGTCACTCTAAAATACTACTCGTGTTCGAAGGTCTAAACTCGATAGCTACTATCAATATTTCCCCTAGAAATCTCACCCCTCAGGGGTGCCAACTATTTTGTTACGAAATTCCCTGTTATTTCCAGAACGAGTTCCTATTTTTTTTCATACAATTTTGATTGAAACATATAATGGTAATAACATTTGGTTTTTCATTAAAGTGTCGATTAGTATGTATTAGTTATTTTATTGGTTTCATGTCATTACTTTGATTTGAAGATTATGTAGTATTTTTTTATTTGGCGTCTTATTACCCTGTCTGGACAGTAACTATTTAATTAAAGTAAAGGGTTAGGGTTGATATATATATATTTTTTTAGCGCCGCGACTTACTACCCGTTCGGGTTATACGCTTTAAGTACTAATTACACTATTGGATTAGGAATTGGGAAGGTTGAATGAGAGGAGGTGATCCCGCATTTGCGTGGAGAGAGAGAGAGAGTGAGTGGAAAACCATTTAGGGAAAACCACCCCCAGTTCACCCGACCGAGATTCGAACCTCGATCTCCCCGTCCTCAGCAGTCGAGCTCAACACGACAAGCGCGTTAGCCAACTACGCCACCGAGGCGGGTGTTAGGGTTGAGGAAGGTTAAGGAAAGTGGAGTACGTATAGGGAAATAAGGAGCAACGGTGCACATCACAGACTTTCTCCCTCCTTTATCTAAAAATGGAGACATTTACTTATGACTTGATTTTTTGTGAAAAGAAATAATATAAATTCATACAAAAACACAATATAAAAAAGTATCCACCACATTTCGCCAACGTTCAGAAAATAAATAATGAGACACTGTTAGAGAAACATATTATTTAAAAATAAAACACCACGGTTCACCAAAGAGGCAAACTTTTTACCACGCTATTTTAACAATTCAGCCCCTTTTCGATGATTTTTGTTTTTATTTATTTTTAGGTTAGTTTTAAGTCTGATGTATAAATTAGCAATGTTATATCTCACAAAGAACAAGTTTATTATTTATATTAGTTTCGTAAATTTCGATAACCCACCCCGTTCCCGTCTTCCCATTTTGGTGTTTCTAATCTAAACACTTTTCTAGTTATCTGGAGCTCTGTACATTTTCAACTCATTATTTTATAGACCACTATTTAAAAAATGTATCTACCTATAGCTTGGAAATAATTGGTTTTATGTAAAATAAGTCTCAAGTAAAAGTTATTTACTAGTACTACAACTTTGTTATGATACGTTATTTTGTTTTCTCAACTAGTTTCGGGGATATGATCAAAATTGAAAATCCACTTATTATATAATAATTTTTCAAGAAAAATTAGGTACGCCATTTTGTTTGTAATATTAAACAGCGCATAGATACAAATTTTAATATAAATCGTTCGAGACAATTTCAATAAAATCGATTCTTTCTCTTTCCACCCTTAAGTAAACTCCCTTTAAATGAAGGATTGGATAAATAGTTCCAAAAACTACTCAGGGTAATCTTATGAAAACCCTAAACAACAAATTTTATACCGATCGGTAAAATGGTTTCGGCCCTATACCAAGATAGCCTACAGCACAGAGACGACATCGCGAAAACAATTTTTTTTAGGTTTATGGGGTCACGAAACGTCGACATTAATCAAAATCTCAAATTTGAGATTTCTTGACAATAACGATACTTCCTATCTCCTAGGGGTCACGAGAAAAGAAAAACCACCCTCATTTCACTCATCCGGGATTCGATCCTCGACTTCCTCATCACCAGAAACAGCTGTTGAGCTGCATTAATTTTTGATTTGGTTGTGTGTATTACTTTCAACTGAGATTCTAAAATATACTTTTCTTTTCTGAAATATTACTATATTATTTTTTTGGTGGGGAGGGAGGGAGGAAGGGTGAAGTAGTTCATAATAACAAATCTAGCATCGATAAAGACCTTCAGTAATGTTGTAAAAACTATTTTAACATAATATTCATCGAAGTTTTACTGTTTAATCCTTGCCACTTCAATTAATATACTGAAGTAGTTTATGTAACAATGAAAATATTCCCAACAATGTTTGTTTTATAGTTATGAGCTGTTCAACAATAAATATTTCAAAGGGGGAAGGCTAATTTAGGAATACCGTAGCACCCTAATGTCATTGTCACTCATCCTCTGTTATTATTTTTGTGTCTTACTTTGTGCGTGGCTCGAGGAGAATTAAAAAAAAAAAAACAAAAAAACAGATAGGATGGGTGAAAGGGGGCCATTTGGAGCTAAAATTAACAAAATGCTGTCTCATTGACTGTTTCTTTCAAATGTATTAACCTACGTTAAATGTATGTATCATTCTATAAATTACTGTTATTGGATCTTGTCTTACTGTCATTGTCTGTAATGGCTACCCGAATGGAATTATTTATTAATTTCCCTCAAACTATGATAGCGTCTTCGAAATCTTCTTTTATTTGTTCATTACACATCCTTTTTCAATAACGACCCTTGATTAAACCATATTTACCCTTAAAAAGGTATTATTGCTTATTGCCCGAGTGATGTTTAACATTATGTAATATACTATTATATTAAACATATCTAATGGGAACAGACTATGAAGTTCATAATAAGTGTACTATTTTGTTAATTTTTATGAGTTAACTTATTCCATTTACCTTTCTTGTTGATGCTATTGTGCTTGGAGTCGCCACGTCCATGAAGGAAACACAACACTATTACAAAGAAACAGTGAAACACACGCACTTCCATTGTGGAAAGAATTAAAAATTGTATTAATATGACACCAACATATTATTTAATTTCAAACCCCTCCAAAACCAAGTTGTAAACTAGAACAACAAATTCGTTCGATAAGTCGACATTTGAAAATCGAACATAAACAAAAACACCGGTGGCGAAACACGTGGTTAGGTTTGTTAGTATAAGGCGGCGCGCGCACACTTTCCGCGCACCACATTCACACGTGCTGCTTTGAATCGGTAAGCACAGCAAACTCCCTTTCACTTCTCTACTGTTGTTTCATACCAGCACACCTTTCCGGAGGCTCACCTCAAACTTGCACTCCTCCTTGCTGGAGATTCACGACAGACAACGCTTACAAAAAAAAAAAAAACACTATTGCGTTGTTGCTGCTACCTGTGGAGGGAGGAATTAACTACTTCCAACTCTACTACATATCTGCCTTTAAGCGGTAACATAAGGAACTAGTGTAAAAGTCTATAGCGCCGTGAGATAGATCACAGGTGCAACTTATCGTACAGTATTAGCTTGAGGGTTGCGTTTAAAATTATATAGGCGTTAGGTGTGCACTTAGCGAGCATCTCACAGGCAGACGATTGATTAAGGCCCTGCCTACCCTCCCTGGCGGCGTGTTGAGCTTTCAGCTCTAAAATAGATGGCGTTGCTAACGTTATACAAACTGGTGGATTCCAGCCATCAGGTTGGCAGAACTACTGGTTTGTTTAAACAATTGGGAGTCTGGCGACCACGACCGGTAATCAGTAAAGGCAGCAAGCAAACTTTTTTCCAAGAATTGAGAGAGATAAGAAGTGTAGTGCCGGACCGTAAAGTGTGTAGGCGACCAAGTTTGACTAAACGTGGGGAGACATAACGTCAAGATACAATCACACTCTCGAGCAGAAAAATTAGCTTATTCATTCCAGTCAGCTAGACGTCCATTAACCTGTTGTACCACTTTTGAATTTAGAACCTTTTGATGCCAAAGTTTAGTACTAGTTTTGTACCATTTTGTACCCGTACCCGTTTTGAGTAATTAGCATATCAAAGTGGTGACTCTAGGTTAATGCAGTTGTACCACTTTTGAATTTTGAACTTTTTTTCATGCCAAGTTTTGTATCCGTACCCATTTTGAGTAATTAGCATATCAAAGTGGTGACTCAAGGTTAATGCTGTTTTACTACTTTTTAATTTTGAACTTTTTTTGATGCCAAAGTTTTGTAATAGTTTTGTACCGTTTTGTAACACAAATTAAGTTTTGTACCCGTACTCATTTTGAGTAATTAGCATATCAAAGTGTCACGTGACTCCAGGTTAATGCTGTTGTACCACTATTGAAATTTTTTCAAATAAATATCTGGTGAGGGTAGTGATAAATAATAATGTACACTTATTTATCAGAGAAAAATTTATTTAAGGTAAAATTAGAGAACTTATTTTTGAAGGTTTGTCACCAACTATAATAAATAACCTATACGATTGAGTTTGTAGCCTACGATTTTGTCGTACCATTTGAGATTATTAGTAAGCAGGTAAAATAAAAAATACTAAAATTTAATGTGCTAAATTTGGCCACTGTGCTTTGGCTAATTTTTAAAATTTAAAGGCTAAGGAGGCAATAACATATTTTAAAAGCAGTTTCATTTCGAGGACTAGAACAATTTTGACTATAGATATATCTGTTATTTTTATTACTGATATTACCACGTCATACTACCTGTTCATGTTATACGCATATATGATAATCTAATTGGGTGATAATGAGGAAAGAAGCATTTGAGAGGTTATCTACCAGCATTTTTATTTTGGAAGATGGGAAACAACTTAGGAAAAACTACCCTCAATAGACTCGACCAGGATTTGCACCCCAAGTGCTCCGCTATCAGCAGGCCAATTTAACACTAGTGACACCTTAGACCACTCAGCCACTGAAGTGGGTATCTGTTATTTAATACGGTGTTTACAGTTTTCAAACATCTATAGGATTTACACAATTTTCCAGAAATAAATGTTTTTGGGAATAATTTTTTATCCTATTGGTAGAGTTTAACTTGAGTAATATCTCCATGGTGTCAGCCTGCAAGCAGGCTATACCAATCGAGAGGCTGCCGTATGTTGGCAAAGATAGGGCCAACATTTTCAAGCTGAGGGTGCCATGTGGTTAGCACAACGAGCCCTCCAGACTTCTATCTCAGTTTTCTAGACTGAAGCGCTACTTATTCATTCAATTATCTCCTCATTTGTCCTCACGAGGTTGATTTTGGTTCCGTTTCAGACCCACTGCTTCACAGACAGAATTAGGGGCACTGGGGATCGAACTTGGGACTTCAGTATCTGAAGCCAGTAAATATGACCACTATACAACAGAGGCGGTCGGGTATCAAATACTTACTTACTTACTTTATGGCATAGGGAACACAAAAGTTCATTAATTTTAATGGTTTTAAATATATATTTACTTATCATCGGCTTCATGTCGTGGTCAATATTGCTAAAGTGCTATGACTGTGCACTGAGTGCGTAAATTAATCAGCTCAATAACTTGACTAGTTCGATTCCCTGTAAGGTTGAAATTACTTAGTACTAGCGTGATACGAACTCGGCCAAGGCACAAGAGATTTGAACATACAATAAGTGCGTTACAGAGTGTTAGTAACATTTACTTTCAGCTAAGAGCTTTTCTTTAAAAAAAAAAAAAAGTACTTGAAATATCAGAATAATCGCTGCATTGTTATATAGAAGTATTTATTTGTATCTTAATTTTGATATTATTTCTACAGTAAATAAAATAGTATCGCTGCTCATCCATTGTACTTAAATTAGTAGATACAGATAGCCTAAGCGCCAGTAATATGCATACCATTAAAAAAAACTTACCCTTTACTACAAGAAGTTAAATAATCAATTATATCTTTGATTTTCTTTGTGCGCCCTTTCTTCATAAACTTGTTATTCACAAGGATATAAAATAATATTTTGTAAATACTTCTCCACCTCAAAATATATACAATCCATTGGATTTTGTTCGAAAGCAAAAAGGTCACATATTGTTAATTATATAAAAAGTAATCACCGTGGGTACTTATTGTTCGGGATTCGATACATTTCTTCCAAAACGAGCGCACAAACTGCGAGAATGCAACAGGTTCAAATTAAAAGTAATCACATTTAACACGCTAATAAAATAAAATTAACATTTTCACATATTGACTACCAAAAACTTCGTTCATTAACTTTTTGAAAAATAACTTATTCCAAAGTCCAATGAGAGTCAAATCCTAGACCGTAAAATAAAAACTAGTATATAAAATTATACTGAGAACGTCTCCAAATTACATTTAGACCAAACTTTATTTAAAATAACTATGTTTGATATGAGCAGGAATGTTTATTTTTATTTATTATAATAGTGGATTAAAAATTCAATGTACAGTAGTTTTCATTTACTTTGAATATTAACACTTATTATTACAACGTGTAGTGCTCAAGAATGAGAAAACTCAAGAAAGAATATAAGATAAGAATGAAGAATTTTACATGTTTTACTGTCTCAGTTAAATAAGGGCTAATGTCATAAAACTTTGTGTATGGAGAAGCATGTGACTTTTTCTTTGAAAATAATGTATCACTAGAGTAATACTCTCATTGAAGTAAGTAGGGACCAACTATATTTATTCACACAGCAGGAAGACTTTGTGAGTATTTTAGTTACTGAATATATTAAGATGTTTAATTGTTTATATTTAATTACGCAAATCTTCATAATTGGACATTGGCCCTTCTTATCCTAACGTACATGGTATTAATGTTTCTTTGACTCAAGAAGGTCACAGAGATTAGTTTAACCCTCCATTGCCGCCTGCATTCCGATACAGCAGGTTAGCCAACGCTTGCAAAATGATACTAGCTTGTAAATGGGTAATGATCATACTAACGGCACCTATTATCAGCTATGACAACTAGTTGCAGAAGGAAAAGTTGTATTTAAAACCATGTATTTTGACTAGAGAGTCGACTTGGGAGTCGTTAGAGCTCAATATCGTCGTGATTATTGAAGCTAACCCAAATTAAAAAATATGTCTAAAAAGAAAAAGAAATTATTCATTAAATAGTATGTTATAAACAAACACTCTAGCTTAATTGTACAAAGAAAATAAATAAATCCATTAATAATTTTTGTTTTCCCATTTAAAATGCATTGAAATGGAAACATTTTAATGAAAATATTTCAATAACTATTTTTAGCATGGTTTGAAAATTCCATAAGAATTATGAAAGATGCCCAGATATGTTACTAAAATAAATAAAAAACAACAAGGTTGAATTATTAAATATATTTTGTTCTGAATTCTTTTGTTTAGAACCGTGCATTTATGGGTAGGCAGGGCCTTAAACCGAAGTATTATTAGATACATGACGACATTCGAACCAAAAAACATCGATGTGATTTTTTTTAATCCCACATTCGTCTCAAAAAAATTGTAATCAATGAAATAGTATTTTTCATTTGAAAATTACTACATTATATTTTTTTTAAATCTGTTTAAATATTGTAAAATCGTTTAATTCGTTTTTTCTTATTGATTTTAACATTTAATATTTTTGTGTAAAGACATTTGTAATCTCATAACTAATCAACTTTTGTTCTAAAATAAACATTGATTGAGGACGTCCTTAACGTTTTAGGTGTTAATTTTACCAAAACATTAACGTGTTTAATGTTTATTGAATGGTTAGTGTAGTAATGTTTTTAAAGCATAAACCTGCACTTGCATATTATGACTTTCTCTCTCTCACTTTCTTCGTTTTTTACTAGACACATTGCCACTAAGACTGAAACAAACAAATACTACCAATAATTATGACCGATCAAGATTATTTTGATCACTCTCAAAAATTATATGAAATAATTGTATATATATTTTCAAGTTTAAAAGATCCAAAGATTAACTTTTAACTACTATGTAGCTTTCTTAAGCGAATGACTGAAAATTTCAGTCCGATCAACTGGATGATGACCCCTGGACTCGTCTATTGTGAGAGTGACGCCTTAGACCATACGGCCATCAAAGCGGGGGAGATATAACAAAGGGAGTTTATCCGCATTTGAGTGGAGGGGAGAATATCAAAATCTTCACTCACTAAACACAGCCGAGATTAGACCTCCAAACCTCTTCATCACCATAAAACTAGACTAGATGATCTTGACGTTTATTACGTCAATCCATCGATGTGGGTTAGCTCCAATTCGATCATGGACTATAATAATAATTATTTTTAAGAAGAAAAACATGAATCTAAGTTGCTATATAACTTACTTACTTAAGCCTACTTCCTGGCATTAAGAACTCGAAAGTGTTATCACCGTACTTAAAAAAAAGTACGCTACCTATTTATATCTTAGGCTAGTTCTATCCAGTCCACCTCATTATACCCTATCTGTTTCAGGTCCGTACTAATTTTATCCTCCCACCTGCGTCTATTTCTTTCCAATGGTCTCTTCCCATTTGGTTTGCCAAGTAGCTATAAAACTAAACAAATTAAATTAAATTAAAGCATAAAAAGAAATTCAAACAGTGAAATTATGAGTTTAAAATTATATTAATCGTAGATCCCAAATAATTCTTTACTAAATTTGATATTTTCAAAGTCTTAAAAAATTGTATCTTAAATTTAACAATTTGTGTAGATTGTGAAAAAATTGTCCAAATATTTATTGGATTGATACACCGGAAAATATTTGGCTACTATCTGTGGTTTTTTTGGAGGTGAGTGTAAAAATAAAAATGAATAAAAGGTTGAGAAAAGGTTAAAAAATAAACTGCTAGGAGAAATTAAACCTAATTCTGTGATAGCCGACTCTTCCAGTCAACCCCCCACTCACGTAGCAATAACGACTTTGAAATCGTAACCAAGAAGGAAAAGATAACAAGAAATATATTATCATACATAAAAAAATATCAGAATTGCAATTCGAGAAAAGGGAATCATTTCATCTTAATGTAGTCATTTCACAGAAGGGTGAAAGTGGAAGGGGAAGGGAGGTAGGAGTAGAAAGTAGACGTTTATTTTTACTACATTTTGTACAATTTCTAGAAGTGGTCATTTCAAGAATACAACGCCTTTTGAAAATCTAGTTGAAATTTGTTCTTCATTTCAGTTCTAAAAGTAACACATAAGGTTTATCTTTATTATTTACAAAGAAACAAGAGGCTGACTTTCAATGAAGAGGAAAAAAAGTCGAAAGTGTAAAAGATAAATCTAATCAGGTTTACGTGATTAAATTAAATCAGTTATTCACGAAAGAAGGAAAAAGGAGTGAATAATGGTACAATAGTTTTTTAACTAACCTCTACATTAAGTAATAATATCAGTACTAATAAATTATATTGATTAAAATATCACGGCTACTAAGTAAAGTGTGATAATTTGGCTTTTAGCAAATGTGTTAGCAGATAAATGATCAGGGCCAGATTTTTGATGATTTTTATACCTATATATATGTTTATATACATGTAAGATCGGGTCATAATGTAATCCGAAGAGGAAAGACTGATTTCTTCTTTTACCCTGAAATAAATTTGCCTTTCCTTGGGGGATTACATTATGACCCGATTTATATAAGCCACGCCATTGTGGAAGCGCAGAAGCTAAGTTTGTTGAATTTCAAGACAAATACAATGTAAAGTATATTCAGTTCACGATAGGTTTTTACCTGGATGACAGTTCGAAAATTATATGTTTAGGTTTTGGGTTGCAAACACTTGTTTTGTTATAAATGTAAAGATCCTTAATTACCTGTAATATATTACATTTAAAATAACGTAAACTTAAGTTTTCTCATACTATTTCATTTTTTTAAATAATTTCTTTTTGTCTAACTCGAAACAATATTTTAAACATAGTTATTATTATTATTATTATTATTAGCACCGCGTCTTACTACCCGTTGGGTTATACGCACTTACGCTAATGTGTAATGGTAGGATGATTGTGAGATGAAATGAAGGACCTACAGTTTAACGTGGAATCCGAACCACGGTGGAGGCCTGGCATTCCTCACATTCACAAGATGTCTTGTCAGAGGTGAAGGAGGGTTTGGTAATCATATAAATCTTTGCCGGGACCGAGGATTGAACCCGGCCGCCAGCATAGAAGTCTGACACCTTACCCCTAGACCGCCAGGTCACCTTTAAACATAGTTAAAAGTACTTATTTTTCGTTTTGGAACGTTACTGATTTTGTGTTATATAGTACACACATCAATATCTTTTAATACAGCCATCGTATTTACTTGGAAAAAAGACAATTGTTGTCATTTTTTTACATACAATAAATGATTTTATGATTATTTTATCGTATTTTGAAATATTGAACTGAATAAAATATTTTTATCAACTGCGTGGTTGTATCATTGTAAAAAACTTATTTACCGTCATGTTCAACCATATGGTTTAGATTCGTCAATCACCATTTTGAAGCTATGTTCGTTAGAAGTTTTTGTGAAAGTGGTGTTAATATTTTTTTAAGGGGAATAAAACTATAAATAAACTTTGTGTCCGACCTTAAATAAATATATAAATAGTATTGGCCCAAATTACTGTGGTTAACTATCACATTAATATATTACCATGTGTTTTCATTACAGTCATCCAAAGTGATAGATGTCAGCTGTTGGCGTAGTGATATATTAGGGATTACTTCTAGTAACATTTCGAGCTGTCATCCAGGTAAACTTAGCTCGTGAATGACTTATACATAACAGACCATCCTCATAAACTTTGTTTATGATCCCCTGGTTATAGAAGTGTATATTTTATAGGACACTTTTTAAATAAATTTTGTTATTAGGGATTTTTGGATTTAATTTTAATGCGTTGAATAGTTATTTAGGCATCTGTGTTGAACATTATACATATTTTATAAATCCATGAATACCAGGGACGCCCGCCGGGGTGTGCCAGGAGGGGCAGAGACCCCCTGAGATTGTATACATAAATAATGCTCTCAGCCAAAGGTCTTCTGACTTCAGGGTTGATAGTTTTGCGAATGCGTGAGAAATTCCAAAATCATTCGCCATTCAAATCGGCAAGGTCAAATGTCCACCCACGAATTTGGATGGATTTGAAATATTCTTCTTATGTTGTATCTTATTTTCAGGAGATAAGGATTACCTTGAAAGCGTCTTTTGGGGTTTCAATTTAATAAATTTTCCCGTGGGAGGAACACCAGACCCCCGGCTGTATTAGAGGGTATTCCGTACCCCCAGGCTAACCCCCCTGGAGAAAAATCCTTCAGGCGCCATTGATGAAGATTATTGTAGGATTGAAAATATAGTATAGGCTTTAAGCGAACTTTGTTTACTGTTCACTTTTTTGGTAGGAAAACCCACATTCCTGGTGAGCCATCTCAACTAAAAGCTGGAATGATTTATGGAGAAGTTATTTGTAAAACAAAAATTAATGTTCATATGTAGCTTAATGCCAAAGTTTGATTGCTAAAGGTTTTTCATTGCATACAGATCTATTTTAGCCTTGATTTGTAAAAGTTTAATATGTGCATTCTTTACAAGCTTTCATTTACGTTTTCTGGGATTTTTGTTAATGTAATTTGATTATTTAAAAAAAATCTATTTTTAAAGTATTTTTTATTAGTCGCTATTTAAAAAGAGGTAGTTAAAATCTGGGTTTGTTAATGAGTAACTAAGCTATATTCGATCCGACACATGAATAACAAGGCTTCCCACTTAAGTGGCCACATGGTCTAAGGCGCTACTCTCACAGTAGACTAGACTGTCAATGATGGGAAGATTAGAGTTCGATTCTCGGTCGGTTGTAAAAAGGTTTGTTTTTTTTACAAAATGGTTTTCCACTCTCCCTACATGTAAATGTTGATATACTTCCTCTAAATTCAACCTCCCTAATCCCTAAAACAATTAGCATAGTTATTAAAAAATCGTATGACCCGAACTGGTAGTAAGATCAGATGATAAAAAAACCGGCAGTTAAAAAACTACTAGATATACGTACATATTTATTCTCCGTTGGATGTGCTCAGAATGTCTAATCATTAACAAATGGCGTCAATTTTGTCAGCCAGACAGAGAAAAAAAAAATAGTAGCTCAATGTTGACTATTCTTAAGGTTCATCATGAAACAGAACTGTGGCAAGATTTGGTAGAAGGAACCTTTTAGAAAATAAAGGTCAATATTGATAACATTTTACTAAATTACATTGTTATTTTATAGGTATTAATAATATATCAAGAGATGCATTTGAATATCACATAAATTGACCATTAGATACGTGAAAGTAGATCTAGTAACTTTTATAGATTTCAGATAAGGAAAGCCCTTCATATGAAGATTGAACCATAGTTAGAGCAAAGAAATAAATCATATTTGCGTTAAATACACAAAATATGGCGGTTTTAGATCTACTAGACAGCTGTTTAGTTAGGTTTTTCATTTTCAAATATTTGATGTGTGAGATTCGAATCTTGGCCAGGTTCACTGAGGGGTTATTTTCCACATGCGATTCATCATCACGGTGTTCCCATATCCTCCTGCGCTAATGTTGGATATTCGTCAAGGAGGTCCTGGAATTTAATGACACCGTTTGAAAAGTTTGTCATCTAATGACGCTATGCTCATGACAGATATTCAACAACACTGCTGATGTCCACACTGAACTGAATTAAACTCTATGTTTCTACTGGAGCAATATGTTATTTATTTTTACCAAAAAGGATTCTACTGTAAAAAAAAACTGCCCTTAAGTTGAGTTCCCTACACACCCGCCTTAAGCTGTTAATAGCATTGCTATTTAACAACTTTTTTAAAAGTAAAAAAAAATCCTTGATTTATGGGTTAAGAACTAGAAAGGAATATATTCTGGAAGGAAATGCACCCAAATTAGAGGTGAAAGAGAATGGAAAAACTAAAGCAGAAAATGTACATACTAAACAACTATCAGTGCACAAGGATGATATACCTACCTCGACCTTTTCGTCAGCTTCTCTCAAAGCCGATGTGAATCTTATTACAAAGACTATTCGGACACCATTGCGAGTTAATATCTTTCCCGAAAGTACTTATTAATTCCTCTGACCAAGTTTCTTTTCACCCCCCAATAATTGTAATTTGGGAGATAGCACTTTTCAGATAACACAGCGACGTGACAAAACGAAATAAATGGCAGGACAAAATCTTATATAATTTTTTATCTGATCAATTAGAATTTGGAACAAATTTATAAAAAAAGAAAAAAAAAATGTATAAGAAAACTATTCTTAAATATATGTTTTTCATAAAAAATAAAGTAGACCTATTGCTTGCTATACAGTATTATTTATCATGTAAAACGTATCCTAAAATACCTATTTTGAGTAAAGAGCCAATTTTGGAAAATTTTTAATTTTTAACAAATGTCAATTAACTGTATCTAAGCTTATATTTGAGATTAAAATCACTATTTTACCTCGTGATGTGTCCATACAACTAAATATCAGATTTGAATGACATCCATCAAATAGTTTAGGCTGTAGACTCAGGTACAGACAGACAGACACACATTGGACAGACAAAATGTAAATTCCTCCTCTTTTGAGAGTCGGGCACATAAAATGTCAAGATATATCATAATCTTGAGGTAAAATATGTTTATATTTACAATACTTTCTCGATACGAGAAAGTAAAAACAAATATTGACGATAAAAATGCACGTCACACTGTGCAACCAGCCAACACAATCGTGGGTAAATAAAACTACTTTTTTTTTGAGTTTTTTATATTTTTTACCAAAAAGAAACATGTTTTAATACTCCTTTTAACGAACACACACGGACTGACATATTGGTTTTTCTTAGTATGCTAGTTGTCATATTGGTTTACAAAGGAATTTGTTAGTTGGCGGGTCACCGTTGTTTTGTTTATGGCGGTTTTTTTTCCTGGATGTGATTACAATTTTTGGGGGTGGGTTGTGGTGGACACTTCATTGAGCATATTTTGAAAGTACAGAGAGTGATTTGGTGGTGTAATTGGGGGATAGGGGGAGGGCGGATATATTCGGGTGTATAGTGTACGCTGAAAGGTGATATGCACGTGAATGATATGCGGATAGGTAAATTTTTTTGTTCTAATAATCTACGATTTACAATTCTTTTTTTAGATATAAACCATTGGGACATTTTTAAAGCACATCAGGTAACTTGAGTTGAATGATAATCTATATCTTTAAGATTTATTTATCCAATTAAAATATGATTTAAGAATAATTACGTTACTGAATAAATTGTTTATTAACTGAATTAAGAATGACTGTAGGAATAAATTAATCGCGAAAAAAGAAAATCAAATAATTTCATTCAAGTATTTATCAATTTGGTTATTTCATTTATATAGAAATAAGTTGAATCTTTTGAATAATATTTGTTTAATTTTACACTCTATCAAATCACTCATGAGAGCAAGACTGGTAAGAAATATAGCTTTAGTTTTTCTACAAAACAAAATGGATAAGCATAAACTATTTGTAAAATATGTTTTAATGTTTGACTATTCAAATTTCATAATATGATCGATGACTGTTACATGATTTTTTTCCCCATTACAAGAATTCCACCACGTTTACTTTAGGCTAACATTTACATTGAAACGCAATACACACAAACAATTGCCAATCATCAATCACGTGTAAAACATATCCGCTACATTGAAAACTGTGAAATTTGAGTAGTTATAAGGGGATTAAAAAAAGCTTTTGGGTTCAAAAAATCCTTTTAATTTCTAAGTAGTAGCCTGAATAAACAACAGTATTGAATTTTTAAGATGTATTAGATAAGATTCGATCTCTTTTTACTTGATATGCCTTAGATTCCAGAAATATGGGAGATGTCCTAAGTTTTGTGAATGTAAGCACTATTTAACATCGTTAAGTTGGCAACGAACACATTTTTTTTTTTAGCGTGGAGGTGCATACAAAGCAAGGAAAAAACACTCATGCGCTAATGCACAGTTCCAGACAAATCATTGTCCCCGTGATAAAAAAAAATCACAAAGAAAACTAAATATTTAGGAAAATGATTCACTTGCTGTTATTTTGTTTCCTTTAAAAAATCGAAAGCACACAAATTCAGCCTGTTTTGTGCATACATTTGAGGGTGGGTAGTCAAATGATTTTTATTTTGAATACAGTAAAAAACAGTATGAAATAACTACACCATATTTGTGTGTGTGTGTATATATATAAAGAACGTTTAAAGAACTACTCTGTCATGTAAAATCATATCTAAATTACTTCTAAGACTTATCATTTACAAAAACTTTTTTTGTGGTTGTTTGTATGTTTTAAATGACAGTTAAAAATATCTACGAATTACAGTAAGTTTCACAGATTATGAAGGTCCAAAAAAATATAAAAAGATTATTGTTCTTGATTCACCTTTTTTCAAAAAATAAAGGCTAAATACAATATTAAAACAATTTTAAGTTACGTCACACAATTTATAAAGGATACACAGCACCACAGGAAGCTTTATAGAATCATTATATTATTCATACCAAAGTTTAAACTATTAAAAACTAAATTAATCAGTGAAATCAACATTTTTAAAATGTATTCACAAGAAGACATTAAATATCTTCCTAAATAAGATTTAGTTAAGTGAGGTAATCGTTCAAATATCTTTTGTTTTAAGGAAACGTGAATTAACTTCCAGCAATAATGAATATCCTTTATTTCATGCATACATTTTTGTTGCTAAACAAAACATCTTTCAAACATAATTTAACATTCATTCACACGTTCCTTAAAAAAAAACCCACAAACAATGATCATGTCCACAGTTTTAAAATACTATGCTTGTAGGCACAGACGAACAGAACACTAGTAGAATTATATCTTTGTGTTAGTAATAATTAGTTATTATCATTTTTAGTTGTTTAAAGTGTCAAAAATAAAGTCTCTATGATGTAATAATTACAAGACAGCAGAAGCTAATTATTGATGGATTTGTATAGTATATATTTAGTATAATTGGAGAAAACACACTGCACATTAATTTTCATATTTTGTTTTTACCTAAAAAATAATAATGACAATATGATTTTTAATCATACATAGCATCTTTTTGGACAAATATATTTAAAAACATAAAATAGATGAAAAGGTATGTTTAATTCATAAAAATCAGTTTTAATTTACTTTATAAATTCACACAATTTTAAAACGTCAAAAGGGATTATATAATATTTAAAAACTCTTTAAATATGTAATAATATATTTGGTTTAAATCCGACGTATTTATTGACTCAAACGTCGAAAGCGTCTAACTATAATGTTCAACATGTATCCATACAAACCACTTTGATCTATTCTGATGAGTAATTTAAATAATAATAATAATAATAATAATAATAATAATAATAATAATAATATAATAATAATATAATAAATAATGATGACGTAACAATCCCTTTTGACATTTACTTTATAAATAGTAGTTAGTAGTTACCAAAATAAATGTAAATTAAAAACACGCAAAAAATTATTGTGTTTTACAAAACAGGGTCAGACAAGACAGTAAGTCAACGAATGGGACGCCCCAAAGTAAATTACTATTATTTTCAAATCTATCTTCTCATTCTAATGTATGGCAGGCAGTATGTGGCTGACAAACGACAATATTAGGAAATAGTGTATAACTTTACTTCAAACTTACACACACTTTAAAAAAAACCACTCAACTCAAGATAACAAAATGAATGCTTATACTCATGTGGTATTTAGGGATAACACCATTTTTAATCCCCTAATAATTTTATATTCACCTTCACATTTGATAACAATTTGTAGATGATAATACTAATTTAATTAGTATATTTTCTTTATACAGTTATGAATGTTTTTTAAGTTGTGTTTCACTTTATTTGATTTTAAAAAGTTTTTCTTTAAAATTACTAATATTGTAAAGATGAACACCATTAAATTATTTCACAATTAGGTCTCCGCCAAAAAATAGTTCTAAAAATATTAACAAATACGAGAATACACACAGCAGACAATATTTGGTTTAAACTTGTATACTAACAACTTAACCACTGGTAAAAAAAAAAAAAAGATATTTTGGTCTTACACAAGGTAGGAATTAATTTTTCTTCCATTATTTCTTAAAACCATGCTTGATTATCACTAACGTGGTGCTGTAACTTTTTGGAGTGAAACAGGCACTTTTTGTATTCATAAATTATTTTACTTGTTTATTCTATTTTATTTTATTCATCAATCGCTCCTAATCTATGCTCACAAATTATTTAAAAAAAAAAGGATTTATTTAAAAAGAAAAACATAATTCTCGTCTATTGTACTTTACTTCTTTACGCCCCAGGAGCAGATATGATGATTCTATTGATATTGCGGGCCTTGGTAACGCTCAATTATTATTATTATTATTTCTTCTTTTTTGTTTTATTTGGTCATGAAACGTTACATGGTCAGCGAGTCCATGGATATTTTAGGATGCAACTATCCGAAATTTTAGTTGCGGCGCCGGCCGATAGAGGGTACTACTACCGGCGCGGTCTTCACCCTGCTAGGCACTGGTCCTGACCAGCCTCTAAAAAAGAAAAAAGAAATTGTTATTTGGAGAAAATCACCTAAAACTTGGTTGTGATTTTTAGGATTTAAAAATAAATATGACTATATAATAATAGATTTCAAAATATTTACTACCTTGCTTTTAGAAATGTTTATGAAAAAAAAAGCTTCTACTATGCAATAATACCTTACCATAGTTTAAGTCAGTTTAATTACGTTAGTAACCAATTTGGCTCAAATCTGTTGAAATTCAGTTTTTGTTTTATAAAATTGTTGTTTATAATATAAATATAAATATATATATATATTTCATAAAATTAACTTTTCTAAAATATCAACCTTGTAAATTAATTAATTTAAAATATATTTTCAGAGTTTATCATTAATAAACTACGGGATTTAAATAGAATTATCAACAAACTAACCTTTTATTTAATTAGAGTTTTTGTTTCTGCATCATATTATTAAATTAAACTATTGAAGTAGCGATTCTTTTTTTAATTGTTTTTAACTTAAATCAATTGGAGTAAATGTCCACTTACCTACAAAACCATTCGTCTTTTTGACTGGAGGAGATATCACTGAAATAAAAATCAAAACAAGGCCACATTACCAACGAATGATTATGAATACATCACAAAAAACTAAGTTTCATAAAATATATATTAATTATGGAAGAGCATGCTTGCTAGTTGTTACCAGAAGGAATAGGATTAGGAATGAAGATATAATATATGGAGTACAAGGGGTACATGAAAGAGTAGAGGAAGCTAGGATGAGATGAAGTGGAATGGATACGTAATTAGGATGGAAGCGTAGAGGATTCCAAGAAGATTAATGGATATGAAGTATGTAAGGAATAAACCGCAAGGGAGACCAAGGAATAGATGGGAGGAACATTTATTACCAAGTGTGCAAGTGAGAGGAGGAGAGTGGAAGATAGTGCAGGAGAGGAAGATTGGTGGAAGGGCAGAGGGAGATGAAGGCATTTTACTAAACAGTCCCGACCACAGGCTGAAAACAGTTCATGATTAATTATATATATACATATTTGTGCTCCACGCCTTTTAATCCACATATAGTAGCCCCATAGCTTCTTTGGTGCTGAGTAACAGCTGACAGCTAACAGCCGACATCTTTAAAAATATACCAGACCAAATTACGTATCCCTGCGCCGAACCAGATGATCTGCAACAACATGTGTTTAGCAGCTGTCCCTTCTGACAGTCAAAATTTAGGTATATACCTAAATTAGTATAACTAAATTTAGGTATATACCTAAATTTTGACTGTCAGAAGTCAGCTGTGAGCTGACAGTCAGCACCAAAGAAGCCACGGGGCTACTGTATCTACGCTATTAGTGTTATACACCAGTTTATTTGAAATCACAGTTTGGTTTATGAACGGGTTCTAGAAAAGATTGAGCCTGGTTTTAAGTTATTGATGACAGTCATTTGTTGTAAATAAAATAAATAAAAGGAATTACACAACGCAAGATATAAACACAAATCTACTACAATAATTTTGTAACATAACATTACAATTGTACTAACTTGAATCTTTGTAAAGATTGGACAATTATGGGATCAATAAATGAAATTGCTATTTACAAAATGTTTATTAAGGCTCAGGGATGAGGAGCGTAGGAATAAGAAAAAAATATACCCCATTTGCATGTAAATAGATTGAGAGACAATTTGTGAGAAAATACCTCAGTGCCCTTAGTTGGGATTCGTACCTCAAACTCTCCATCTACCAGCTAACCAGACAAGACGAGGCTTGTACCTTTGTCTATACATCCACTGGTGAGGGGTCTCAAAACATAACATTTTGTAAGGGCATAACAGCTTTTTCTAAAGTCATCACTTTTTTTTTAGCACCGCGTCTTACTATTCTGTCGGGTTGTACGCGTATATACTAATTACACTAATAGCCTAGGGGTGAATAAGGTTATATTTAGAGAAAGTGTACCCGTATTTTCCCGGAGAAAATAGAAAATAATTGTTGAAAAACCAACCTCAGTACACCCGACCGAGATTCGAACCCTAATCTGCCCGTCTTTAGCATGCCAGTCTAACACATGAGTGATCTCATAGAGACCATTCGGCCACTGAATACTCGGGTTCAGGGTTTGGACAGAATTAATATTACTCTAAAGAAAAAATTACGTTTATAGAGAAAACAGTCTACGAGTATATCCAACCAAGATTCGAACCCCAACCTACCCATCAAAAACAACCAATAACACTGCCAGCTAGAAATTTCATTCACTATCTTTAAGATACAACAATTTTTCAAGGCGTGTTTTTAAGAACAATAAAACATGTTTTAAATTAATTTGATTACCAAACCCTTCCTTCACCTCTGACAAGATGTGTATTAATCACAACTTGTGAATGTGGGGAATGCCAGGCCTCCACCGTGGTTCGGATTCCACGTTAAACTGTAGGTCCTCCATTTCATCTCACAATCACCCTACCATTACACATTAGCTGAAGTGCGTATAACCCGAATGGGTAGTAAGACGCGGTGCTAATAATAATAATAATAATAATAATAATAATAATAATAAATAATAATAATAATAATAATAATAATTAATAATAATTTAAATTAATTAAAGCATTTTTAAAATGTATGATTTTACTCGCCAAATGATAGCATCTAGTTTTGTTTGAACTGTCTTTATAAATAACAAGGACAAGTGCCCTTGATTGTATAGTGTCTAGTACGTAGTGTTACTATCGCAATTTCATAGGTTTGAATCCTGGTCAGAACATTTACTATTTTTTTTCAGGTCTATTATTTTATTACCGATTTGGAATATTCACATATTTACGTTAAGAGATATGAAGGAATGGAGATTAATGTCGAAATATGCGTGGATGGAAATAATTTAAGAAAAAACACCCCACAATAATCTTAGCCAGGAAACAAACCACAACTTCCTCAGTCATCGGAAATCAGAGTAAAGCCATAGCCCAGAGGTTCTCAATCTTGGGTCCACGAAGTATCCTGTGGGGATCCATGAAATAAATCTAAATTTTTAAGTTTGATTTTTTAAATTTGTGTTTTCACATCGTATAAAAATATTCGCTATTCACCGTTTGTTTGTTTTTCACTACTATCAGATGAACGATCTTTTTTCTTTTATTAATAAGAAATGGGTTAGCCACGTTCGTTATTCAACATTTGTTGAACATATTTTTTTCATTGCCATCCGATGAAAGATATTTTTTTTCTTTTATTAATATGAAATGGGTTATCCACGTATAGTAATAAAAGTGCAGTTTTTTTAATTTTACCTCGCGTTGCGGGGGTAATAAAGGAAGCTGTGGGGAACTATCATTGGCATTTTAGGGAGTCCACGATATGGATAATTCTTGAAACCACTAACTTAGATCATACGCTCGCCATTACGAGTACACCTCGTTCCTAAAGATTGTGCGGAAAAAATATTAAATCATTTAAAATAATGGCAATTAAATATTGTTCCCGGTGGTCGGTTGGTCTAAGACAGCAGACTTGTCAAACTCTTTTGATCATAATGGCCACATTGAACATTACAATACGAAGGGAGACACATTAAACAAAATCTGAAATGACATCTTGAGTATCCAGCATGGGAGAGCGCTGAGACGCGTTTAAGACGATTAGAAATCTTGTATTATTTAAGAATCTGTTTGATATTTTTTTATTTCATTAATAAAAAATGTAGGAGAAAATTATCAGCGGGTTTATGACCGGTTAAAAGGTTTAAATTTTGAGTTAAAAGTAAAAAAAAAAGAGCTTAAAGACGCTTTGCGCGAAAATGTGTACTTCTGAGAGAAACGCAAAAGGTTAGAAACTTAGATCTAGCCTTCTTCTATCAAATAAAGTAAGTTGCATGTACAGTATCTGTTGTCAAACATTGCACGTATTTGGCGCGCAAATTAAACAGTTTTTGGGATTTGATTCCTATCGAAATAAGAGCAGATTTGATCCACCAACCTCACATAAATTCTTTTAGATTATGTCAAATTGCTAAATATCATATTCATAAATATTGTTTTGCCTCGATTTTAATAAAAAGTATGATAGGTTCACATTGTATGATGGTTCATCATACAAGAGGTTTTGCATGCCACAGAATATAATGGATAGGTAAATACGTATGCGGCCCGCGGGCCAAGGGTTTGACATTCCGGTCTAAAGTGTAATTTTACTATTAAATTGGATTTATACTTTAATAAACACTAACTCATAAATATAAAGATTTGGATAGCAATAACGGATAATAAAATACGTGTGAAATAATTGATCGTAAGAAAATAAAAAATCGTAAATGCCGTGACCAGGATTCGAACCTGGGTTTTTGCGGCCGCAACGCAAGGTACTAACTACTATACGACCACGGCTACTTCAACTGTATATACAATAGATACTTCTAGCAAATCTAAATCCTATTTTCTCAGACAACCGTGACCAAAGTTCGTCTTTAATTCCATTACGTGCTTTCTTCCAATTTAAAGAGGTAAGATAAGATCTTGTAACTTTATAAAAAAAAAAAACTTTTTTTTATCGTAGAAGTGGCAGTGGGACAACATGATCTAAATTCACAATCTTGCGTTATGCAATTAAGAGGATCAGAATTTTATGTAAACATGTGGATAGCAATAATGGATAATAGAATACGTGTGACATAATTGATCGTAAGAAAATAAAAAATCGTATATGCCGTGACCAGGATTCGAACCTGGGTTATTGCGGCCACAACGCAAGGTACTAACCACTATACGACCACGGCTGTTTCTACTGTTAAACACAGTAGATAATTCTAGCAAATCTAAATCCTATTTTCTCAGACAACCGTGACCAAAGTACGTCTTCAATTCCACTACGTGCTTTCTTCCAATTTAAAGAGGTAAGCTAAGATCTTGTAACTTTATAAAAAAATATAACTTTTTTTTCTCGTAGAAATGGCAGTGGGACAACATGATCTAAATTCACAATCTTGCGTTATGCAATTAAAAGGATCAGAATTTTATGTAAACATGTGGATAGCAATAACGGATAATAAAATACGTGTGACATAATTGATCGTAAGAAAATAAAAAATCGTTAATGCCGTGACCAGGATTCGAACCTGGGTTTTTGCGGCCATAACGCAAGGTACTAACCACAATACGACCACGGCTATTTCTAATGTTAAACATAGTAGATACTTCTAGCAAATCTAAATCCTATTTTCTCAGACAACCGTGACCAAAGTTCGTCTTCAATTCCACTACGTGCTTTCTTCCAATTTAAAGAGGTAAGCTAAGATCTTGTAACTTTATAAAAAAAATATAACTTTATTTTCTCGTAGAAATGGCAGTGGGACAACATGATCTAAATTCACAATCTTGCGTTATGCAATTAAAAGGATCAGAATTTTTTGTAAACATGTGGATAGCAATAATGGATAATAAAATACGTGTGACATAATTGATCGTAAGAAAATAAAAATCGTATATGTCGTGACCAGGATTCGAACCTGGGTTATTGCGGCCACAACGCAAGGTACTAACCACCACTATAAGACCACGGCTATTTCTACTGTTAATTATAGTGGATACTTCTAGCAAATCTAAATCCTATTTTCTCAGACAACCGTGACCAAAGTTCGTCTTCAATTCCACTACGTGCTTTCTTCCAATTTAAAGAGGTAAGATAAGATCTTGTAACTTTATAAAAAAAAAAAACTTTTTTTCTCGTAGAAATGGCAGTGGGACAACATGATCTAAATTCACAATCTTGCGTTATGCAATTAAAAGGATCAGAATTTTATGTAAACATGTGGATAGCAATAACGGATAATAAAATACGTGTGACATAATTGATCGTAAGAAAATAAAAAATCGTAAATGCCGTGACCAGGATTCGAACCTGGGTTTTTGCGGCCACAACGCAAGGTACTAACCACTATACGACCACGGCTATTTCTAATGTTAAACATAGTAGATACTTCTAGCAAATCTAAATCCTATTTTCTCAGACAACCGTGACCAAAGTTCGTCTTCAATTCCACTACGTGCTTTCTTCCAATTTAAAGAGGTAAGCTAAGATCTTGTAACTTTATAAAAAAATATAACTTTATTTTCTCGTAGAAATGGCAGTGGGACAATATGATCTAAATTCACAATCTTGCGTTATGCAATTAAAAGGATCAGAATTTTATGTAAACATGTGGATAGCAATAATGGATAATAAAATACGTGTGACATAATTGATCGTAAGAAAATAAAAATCGTATATGCCGTGACCAGGATTCGAACCTGGGTTATTGCGGCCACAACGCAAGATACTAACCACCACTATAAGACCACGGCTATTTCTACTGTTAATTATAGTGGATACTTCTAGCAAATCTAAATCCTATTTTCTCAGACAACCGTGACCAAAGTTCGTCTTCAATTCCACTACGTGCTTTCTTCCAATTTAAAGAGGTAAGATAAGATCTTGTAACTTTATAAAAAAAAATATAACTTTTTTTCTCGTAGAAATGGCAGTGGGACAACATGATCTAAATTCACAATCTTGCGTTATGCAATTAAAAGGATCAGAATTTTATGTAAACATGTGGATAGCAATAACGGATAATAAAATACGTGTGACATAATTGATCGTAAGAAAATAAAAAATCTTAAATGCCGTGACCAGGATTCAAAGGTACTAACCACTATACGACCACGGCTACTTCAACTGTATATACAGTTGATACTTCTAGTAAATCTAAATCCTATTTTCTCAGACAACCGTGACCAAAGTTCGTCTTCAATTCCACTACGTGCTTTCTTCCAATTTAAAGAGGTAAGCTAAGATCTTGTAACTTTATAAAAAAAAATATAACTTTTTTTTCTCGTAGAAGTGGCAGTGGGACAACATGATCTAAATTTACAATCTTGCGTTATGCAATTAAAAGGATCAGAATTTTATGTATTTTACACATTTATAAGTTTGTACATAGAATATTAAGAGCGTGCATCACTTGGCCATCAACTCTGTGATACTGTCTGCTAGAAATAATAAATTTACACCAACACGTGGGTCGTTTCTGATTTAACATTAATGGGGATAGAGAGTAGAAGTTCCTAATACAGAACATTGTTGAAATATTAAATTATATTTGGATAAAAATTTACATTGAAAAGGCTGTTTTTGACCATTATAGAATGGCCTCACAACTAACTATTGTGCACAAATCCTCATTTTGTCACAATAGAAACATACTGTCGTTATTAACAAGAAACTTTGTCGCTCTGTCCCCCATCGTCGCCACAATAGTCGATGGACTGACTAATAGTACTAGGCTAGTCTCCACACATTCTTAGTTTAACTATTTTGAGTTAAACTTCCACGAGAAATAAAAGCATAAAGCATAAAATATTAAAAACTTTCGGGAAAAACAGAATAGATTTTCAACTGAGTGAGCAAAAAATGTTACACGTTTTAAAACATAATGCAGAAGTTGGTTTAAACCGGGAAGTAATGAATCGATTAATTGATGTTAGCTGTTATTGTCCAAACAAAAGCTGCCATTCAGTGGTCACGACGAACGGGAAGATACCCTTAACCAGGGAAATTACATTGAACTAATGCAGTTACTTTCTAAATACTATATTAAATTGGATTTTCATCTCAAGAGCAGGGGGGCGTTTAAAGGTAAGTCCAACAAAATTAAAAACGAGATCATTGAATGTGGTGGTGATAAAATTTGGATAAGATTAAGTCAGAAATAAATGATGCAATTTTCTAGCATAATGTTGGACGAAACTACGTAAATTGAAAAGCTCTCTAAACTTTTGACAGTCCCTCGATATGTGAAAGATTTATTGGTTTTTCAGATGTCTGCAGTGATCGAACTGATATTGTTTTAAGTGAGCATGTTTTTTCGAATCCTCTCTCATTTTAATTGTGAGCAAAAACTTGTAGCACAATTGTATGTTGGAGCCGCTACATTTTCTGGACGTTTAAATGGTGTACAAACGCTTGTAAAAAAAGAGGTGCTCAGGTGCACTGTTCATCCACTGTCATGCTCACAAAATGAATCTAGTTATTTCTTAGTCTGTGAATCATATAACAGAATGCAATATATATTTTTAAGAAATTGAGTGGCATCCCAAATTTATTTTCACATTAATCGATCGAAACAGTTGCCAGTACAAGGTAGAATTACAATTCCAGAATTATGAACACGGTGAATGATATTAAAACAGAACTCATACAGTGTTTTGAGAATATTGGTGAAAATTCAGATAGTTGAGATACAGATTCTTTCGTGACTGCTAAAGGGTATGCGTCATCATTGAGAGATATCAATTTCGCTTTTCTACTGAAGGTTTTCAGCAAAATTTTTTTCTCTCACCGACACATTATTAAAAATTCTTCAAACCAAAACTTTATATGTGTAATCCTGCATCGATAAAGTAAAAGAGACGATTTCTCACCTCAAAGACGCTATAAACAACTTTGAAGAGACTATAGGAAATTAGGAAATGATGACAACGTGGAAGATCCTAAGAAGAAACTTAAAGAAGATGATTCATTGAATAACAGAGCAAATATGTGCGTCTTTATAATGAAATTATTGGCACCATGTTTGGGCAAATAGAGATGAGGTTTCAAGATAATGATCTGCAATTTATTGAGCTGCTAGATTTAAAAAAAAAAATCAATGCTTCTAATCTCGATTTCCTGACAGTTTATTTTTGTCACTTCAGTCAAGTTACGGTAGTCTTTTCAATTTTGGCAGTTTTAGGATTTAATTAGTTTAAAGACTATTAGGCTTTTCGGACAAGACTGCGACTGAAGTTATGAAATTCCTGGAGGAAACTGACTTAACAGAAGAACTGAAGAAGCGTTCCAAGAAACATATAAATGATGTTGTTTGGTATCAACAATACCAGTGAGCAAACCCACTGTTGTTTGAAACGTATTAAGACTGTAAGTAACACCCGGTGTGAGAATAGGCTCTCCACACTTTCCCTGTTGTCAGTTGAAAAAGGCTTGCCAGATTAACTGCAAAGTCAAAAAATCATTCTATGACGCTGTTATCGACAAATTCATTCAGAAAGTGACAGAAGGATCACTCTAATATACAGATATAGGCAAGATTCCACTATTAATTTTTTATTTACTTGTTTACTTATTTATTTGTTTATTTTTATTCATGTTTAATTTATATTTTTATTTATGTATTTTTTGTTTATTCCATGTTTAAATATTGTGAACCGGTTGAAGGAAGTTAAATTGCGCAACCTAAGACCTGTAAAAGTGTATTTGCTAAGCTACATATTGTAAATTATATGGAAAGTATTCCTCTTTAGTCCCATAATTAAAGGTGTCTCCAAACCTAGTCCTGTTTGAGAAAGGGCACCGAACGCCACTGATAATTATTAAAATACGAATGCACTGCACACATTTCTGGCATGGCTTGGTGTTTTCTTTTCCCTTTTACTTCCATACCTTGAGCGAGCAAGTACTCCATTCACGGTCTGAAAGGTCTTTTTTCCTACCAATACCCTACTATATAATATATTTCTGGTAGGGAAAAAAGCCTTTAAGAAAACAATTCCTATGCTGAACAGACTTTAGCTGAGTTGGGCCCTGCTATGTTGAACGCTCTTAAGAGAAAAGTCATAAAAGAAGGGCCTAGTAAAAAATAAACTAATACAGTTTTCTTACAAATTTAAATGACCTTTATATTCGAGTAGTCATATAAATGAAAGTACATATTTGAAATTTATGTAAGTGATATCTACTTGTTTTTTAACATTATAAATATATTTTTTAATTTATGTATAGTTTTATGTGGGCTTATAAAATGCGTATGTGGATACAGTTTCGCATAAAATTCGATGTTTTTCAATCGCAAAAGTAAAGTATTTATAAATATTATTACTATAACTTGCTATGACTTAGAAAAAGATTCATCTGCTAACAAAATATCTCACAATTGTCTGACAGTTCATGAGCTTTCAAAGTATACGACCTACTACCTGGTACCATGTCAGCACAGTAAATGATATTTAACTGGCAGTTAATCTAGGACATGCCGGTCACCCAAACCATATTAATTTAAGTGCAAGGTTCAACTGCCTGGCAGTTAATCAGTCAGGTATGAGGACAGTGTTTACCTGTCAGTTCCCTCACTACACAACCTTGCCTGACAGTTAATCAGGTATGAGGACCGTGTTTACCTGTCGGATCCCTCACTACACACCTTGTCTGACAGTTAATCAGGTATAAGGACCGTGTTTACCTGACGGATCCCTCGCTCCGCACCTTGCCTGACAGTTAATCAGGTATAAGGACCGTGTTTAACTGTCAGTTCCCTCACTACACACCTTGCCTGCCAGTTAATCAGGTATAAGGACCGTGTTTACCTGTCGGATCCCTCACTACACAACCTTGCCTGACAGTTAATCAGGTATGAGGACCGTGTTTACCTGTCAGTTCCCTCACTACACAACCTTGCCTGACAGTTAATCAGGTATGAGGACCGTGTTTACCTGTCAGTTCCCTCACTACACAACCTTGCCTGACAGTTAATCAGGTATGAGGACCGTGTTTACCTGTCGGATCCCTCGCTCCGCACCTTGCCTGGCAGTAGAGGCGGGCCGGGGCCCCGCTGTACCCGAGCAGTTAGCCTGCAGGGTGACGCCAGTTTCCCGGAGCCGGGAACACGCACGTGGCGCCCGGGTAGGGCGGCTGCTTGCTCACGTGATGGTACTGGGTTGAGGTCGCCGTCAGTCCCGACCCGTTCGACCCGTACGTCTGGTGCACTGAAACAACGGTCCAGACGACTGCGCTCAACACGCCAAGGAGGGTCCCAGCACCGGTGGACGTGCAGTCTGAATGGCGATATCTTTTAGTCCGATTTGACCGGTGACTGGGTCGTTACACCTAATCCAGGTTTATTAGTTGTGGTCCATCCTAAATAGTTTCTCACTTTTCTCACAAAATGCGGATACACGTCCTTTAAAATTATACCTTTCTTATCCTTAGCACCACGTCATACTACCTGTTCAGGTTTTACGTATATATACTAATTACACTAATGAGCTAAGGGTGAGTAAAGTAGAATTTAGAGGAATTGTACGGGCATTTAGGTAGAGAGAGAGAGAGAGAGAGAGATAGAGAGAGAGAGAGAGAGAGAGAGAGAGAGAGTGGAAAACCATTTAGGTAAAAGCACCCTCATTAGCCCAGACAGAAACTTCTTGTGATCAGCGTTATAGTCTATTTCTAGAACGACGCCTTTGACCATGTGGCCATCGAAGCAGGCAAGACGGTACTGATGCCTTTGTACGTGATCCCACAGGGTATATTTATTTACAAACTTACAAAATGAAATTTTAAAAGCACTATCATCAGTTCCACGGATACAACTAAAGTAGAATTTTGGTATGAAAAGTAACTTCTAGAAAATACAAACATAAATATTTTAATGTTTACCTACACTTAGTCTTTTGTCTAATACATTTTAACTATCTCTTACAATTGCTACTAGAACTATCTTCATTAGCATTTGTTTATCTTATAGATCAACTACGTTTATTTATATGTTTGTTTGTTTAATATAATTTTGACTTGCAATTTAATTAAATCATTATTATATCTGACCACCTTTGTGGTCTAGTAATCAAAGTTCCTGCCTGAAGGCTCAGAGTTCCCTGGTTCGATACCCAGCCTTTCCAGATGTTCTGTGAAGCAGTGTGTCTGGAACGGAGTCAAACTAAGCCCCATGAGGACATTTGAGAAAATACTTAAATAAGGAAGAAGCGACTCCGGTTTAAAAAACTGAGATTAACTGTCGAAAGGCTATAATTGTGCTGACCACATGGCACCCTCTATCCACAAATGTTGGCACTATCTTCGTCAACATGCGCGGCTGCTCGGTCGTTATAGCTCGTTTTCCAGCTGACGCCATGTTTTTTTTAACCATACTATCTTTTTAAACTATCAGCTATAACCATAAAATAATTGTCCTTTCTACTATATTTCCTTTTAACTTGGTACTATATACTCTATAACGGAGACTATCTTTAGCAAATTTTTTTATCGTTATTGTTTTCACGCTTTCATTTTTCCATATTATTTTATCACTTTGGAATATACAACAAATTCACACATGTTTCCTAATCACCTTTTTTGCATTTTTTTTTGTCAAATCAATTATTCTAATAATTTTTTTTGCATCCAACACAGATAACATCGTTATAATCATGGCCCAAATTTTGATGACCTAAAGATGAACGCAAAGTACCTATAAAATGGCCTAAAAATTATAAAAAATGACATCAAATTTTCGAAAAATTATTAAAAAATATGAACAGAAGGCGTACTAAATACACATGACTAAATCAAACATGTGCTTTGTAAATGTAAACTAAAAACTATCCATGCAATGAAGTGTTTGAAAACTTGAACGCTTACCCTGCTAAATAAGAGGATAAAAAAACTCATTTTCCACATTATCTTTTCATTCCGACAAATATGTGATGGAAAAATTCAGGCATTTATAAAATATATTTATTTATTGATACAGTTTTCAAATATGATTATTCAACACGAATACCCTTAAAATGACTCAAACATGAATAAAACTCACTCAAACATTCCTATAAATGCCTAAAAATGACCCTAAAAGTAAGAAAACCAAGAAAATATTAACCTAAAATTCCAGAATGATAAATAATGAGCACAAAATGACTTTTCAAATGTACAGTACATTTGTACAACAAGGGAATCATGAACGGAGTTTATGTACTTATGAGCATTGTGTGTGATGGACCAAAAAAATATGACATGTCATCAAAATCCTGGCCCTGGTTATAATATATAATTTGCTAATGTTTGTGTGTCTTTACACACCCCCCAGAAGCCTCTAGATGACCTAAAAAGCTGAAACTTTTAACACTTATAGTACAGGCTACTGGACAGAGCTTAACGGAGCCTGATTTTCTATTTATTTATTTTCTGAAAGTAGTTTACTGGAGGCAAAAAAAATAAATATATATATATAATCGTTAGATAGAGATATATAAACGTTTTTCTCAAATTCTCTTCTAACTATTTTGATTGAAAGTCGTATTTAAGAACTATTTAACATTATAAACAAAATGCTCATTCTGATTTTCCCAAGAGAATTAATTTGAGGGTAGTTTACATTAGATTAAATTTCAAATATTAAATTATCTTCGCAATTATTTTAAATACAAAATAACTCACCATTGTAAAGTTGTGTTAGTATTAAATAAAAAAATCTTTTATTTGAAGTATATTTTTATCAGGCCAATATTTTCCGAGATATAAGAAAACATATTTATTTTTAATTGAACTTTGAAAAGGGTGAAATGATTGTTATACTCTTTGCTGGACATAGATTTCACTATTTTCTCAGAGTTTCTGTAAGCGTGTATATTATTTCATTTACTCTTTGGTGGAATGCTATGCTTTATTTTTTACACAATACACAATGTTTAATGCTGAAATTTTGCACAGAACCTAACAGAGCCGATTTTTTTTTTCTGATTGAATGTTGACATAAAATTCCCATGGGGATTCCCCCAAAACGGGAGTTAAAAAAAATCAAATCTTAGAAGATTTAGGAAGCTGAAGGTGGGATTACAGGGGATACGAAAAAACACAAGTGTCTTTTGCAATTTTCTTGGCAAAACTTTTTTTGGCCAGATAAATCAAATATTGATTCAGTACAAACATAGAATTTAATTTTCTTTACATGATGACCTCAAAATTTTTTGAATATCAGTCGAAGGTTTCCTGGAATTTAATGACAACTTTTTCTATTTAATTAAAAAATGTCTCATCTAATGCTACTATACTCACGGCAGATATTCAAGAACTATTTTTATTACCATATGAAGTAAATTGAACTCTATGTTTGTACGAAAGAAATATTTTATTTATTTTAGCCAAAAAGAGTTTTTCCATAAAAACTGCAAAAACACAGGACTTTTCTGCGTCCCCTTCCATCCCACCTTAAATTTTGCACGCAGTTAGCCTCTAACCAAGAAAAAAAGTACAAGAATACTTGGTGACATAAACTGGAGGGGGGGATCTCAAACAATTATTTCTGAAAAAATCTCAAAGCTCTGAAAACCTAAATAACTGAAAATTTTCAGGCAAGCCTCAAAACCAGCTAACCCCATTAGTCTATACTCATTTTATTTGACAGATATTGGTAATATTTAAGTGACAGCTGCAGCTCACATGATTTGACGTGTGAATAAGTAATATTATGGTTATTTTATAAGTATTGATAATATCTATCAAAAGTGAGAACTACAGATCATGAAGTAGATCATGAAAGTAGAGCATGAAAATAGATCTAATAACTTGTCTACCTGTAGGGTAGGATAGAGTCTCACATGGGTACGAGGTGTTGGGCGGTGGTTGTTGCGCCGTCTGCATAGGCCGGCCGCCAGTGCGCCGACACAAGCACACGGTGACGCCGACTATGGCGGCGCAAAGCACCAACAGGGAGCTCACTATCACCACCACGAAGACAAGGGAACTCATGCCGAACACTGTGCCCAACTCGTTAGCTGCGGGCAGGGATAACAAAGATGGCGGGACAATCGGCGATGCCAATTAGGTAACAATACTAAACAAATAAATATTGTTCATTTACTTTTAAAAAAAACACCATAGTTCAGCCTTGAACGATTTGGACTATATTTGTGTGCCAATTTGGGGTAAAGCAGGGGTCTCCAACCCATGGCCCGCGGGCCACTTGCAGCTCACCGTGACATTTATTTTCAACCAGCTGGCTTATTAAAACTATAAGACTACTTCAAGAGAAGAAATGACAAATACAGATTTATATTTTAAATAATAAAATAAATACGTGTTTAAGTTATTTTATCAACTAGTTTTGCTTTGTACGCGAAGAAAAATATATTAGGTTTATATAAAAATATACCTTGAAACATAAAATTACTACGTATTCTAATAGACAAGGGAGAGAGTACTATTTTCGGGTGTGTTCAAATATATTCGAGAGTATTCGCGTTCGCTCAGTACCCCTGAGACACTCGGGACGCCAAAAGAAAAAAGTAATTATATTAAGTGTTCAACCCTAATATTGTCGGTACAGTATTGCGGCCCGCGATCCGACAAGAGATCGAAACTTTCATTCATCCTTGGACCTTAAGGTGTGAGGTGTAGGGGACGTGATAAAAGACCAGTAATTTTGCAGGTTTTATTTCAAAACTTTTTTTAGTCAAAATAAAAATAAAAAAATTGTTCCAGTAGAAACATAGAATTTAATTTTCTTCGTATTTCTTGAACATCTATCAAGGGTGTTTTGAAATATAATGACAACTTTTTCTCTTAATTTAAAAAGTTTGTTAGATAATGTCACCATGGTCATGACAGATATTCAACAACTGTTGATATCAACATTTGAAGAAAATTAAACCCTATGTTTATACTGGAGAAATATTTTATTTATTTTGGCCCCCCCCCCCCCCAAAAAAATGTTTTGTCATAAAAACTGCAAAAACACTGGCCTTTCCTCGCTTCCTCTTCCATCCTACCTTAAGAAGTTGAAGACACCTGGTCTAAGACGTCACTCTTATAGATTATAATACACTGGACTGGCGAGGACGGAAGACTCAGATTTTAGAAACTCTGTCTTGTGTACTGAGGGTGTTTTTCCCTATTTCTATATAAAAATGTGGGTACATAACCTCTAAGCTCAACCTTCCTCATCCCTTGCACATTAGAGTAGTAAGCATATAACACGAACAGGTAGTAAGAAGCTGTGCTAAAAAAAAGAAAGAATTATATCATTTTGGTACTTAAAATTATAAAGTACGGTATTATTTTTAACTAAAATTAATTTTTAATGTATTAAATATGTACTTTATCTGTGTTCTCCTTTAAATGAGATTCAAATTAATAACTCACATAACCACTTCAGTGGCCACATGGCTTAAGGCGCTATTCTCGCAGTCGATTGGACTGCCGATGACGAGGAGATCTAGGTTCGAATCTGTGTCGGTTGTGCTGAGGGTGAATTTTCCTAAATAGTTTTCCACTCTCTCTCCACGAAAAAGCGGTTACACTTCCTATAAATAAAACCTTCTTAATCCCTAGAACCATTAGTGTAATAAGTACACGACCGTGTAACCGAAAGGGTAGTAAGACACGGTGCTAAGAAAACACATCTTCCTCCTCGATAGCTATCACATTAACACCTTGAATATTAATATTTATCATTTCAAATTATAATTTTTTAGCTCTTATATAAAATGTTACTAAATAATGCTATGCGTCTTACTACCCATACGGACTATCCAAGCTCTAATGAGGAGGTGAGTGTAAAAGTAAAATTTAGAAAAAAAAGTAACTTAATTAACTTGAAGGGATAGTGGTAGAATCATTCGGGATTCGAACCCCAACATCCACGTCACCAGGAAAACCAAACGAGACTGAGGTTAACCACCACTATCCTTTTTTTTTTGTACTTAGCTGCAAGTGTAATATTAAATATTTTATTAATTTCAGTTGATAAAGAACGGACAAAATGTACAGTACATAAGTTGGTACGCTCAAGGGAGAACAACTGCCTGCCATCTTGCGCTATGCATGTCACATCCGTTGATTTCCCTAGTGATACCAACTTGAAGCCACGTCATGCATGCCAACTCTCTAGAGTTAAATCCTCTATATTCCTCTGCTTGTTGTATCCCAGGCATAGGGGGTTATTCTAACAGGATCCCTCCAAGAGGATATATTCTGCCTTAATAAGCAAGAGCCCACTTCCATTATAACCGAGAAATATTGCTCATCCTTATGAATTTCTTTTTTACCTCTGGGTTATTCTTATTTCTATTTCAAACGGAATGGAGTACGCCCCACTCGGGAAATACACGGAGGAAAAATTTCAACTAACTTAAATTTGACAGAAAAGTAAAACTTAATATTTTAACAAATAAATGATAAAAAAAAAAGAGAGTACGACTTTAGAATATTATAAAGATGTTTTTCCGTGCACCTCATCTATCCTTATTTTTTATTGCACTGCATCTTACTAACCGTCTGGGCTATCCGGATATTCACACTAATAGGGCAGGGACTGTGAGAGATAGACTTAGAGGAAATGAATATAAATTCGCATGGAGGAAGAGGAGCAGGCCATTTGAAGAAAAAAGTAGCTCCGTATACCCGGACAGAATTCGAACCAGGGCATCCCTGTCGCCGGTAAAATGAGTTGGACTGGGCTGACTCCTTTGATCATGGGCCTACTTTTTTAAGCAATAATTCTACACATGAAACCCTAAAAGAGTATTTGTTAATTTCCAATTAAGTTTATTGATACATATCACAAATGCCTTTGAATACATTTGAAATAAAACATTGAAAACATTTTACTATATTATTGTTATTTAAAGGTAGTTACAGATATATATTAAAAATAACATCTACAAATCACATAACTTGAGATAAAAATAAGCGAAAGTTTTTCCAGAAACTTTTCTAGCGGCCCTTTCTATGAAAATTAGACTCTTTGCAAGTGAGACCTCAGATTCGGCACAGACAAGGGTTCGTCCATAAGCCACGTATCGCTTTTTATTTACCTTCTTAGCCTCCCCTCCCCCATGTAACACCATGTAGACATTTAGCCTAGCCCCCCCCCCACCCCCCAACCAGCATTAAGTAACTTTTATCACCAAGAATGAAAGTAATTATTTCATAGGGATGTTTTGTGATACTAAAGGAGGGATTTAGAATTAATACTTTTTTAAATCCATTTTAAATCCTGAACATAAATGATTTCAGAGAGTATTATTATCTATGGATAGCTACACATACAAACAGATAAGACAGACACGTACATACATAAATACGTCGAGTTCAAGTTTCTCAGGCTCATAAAAAAAAAGCTTCTGCTATATTTGTGTTATGGATGTCAGGTTTCTAAGTAAGAGCAAGACGCCGCGGCACTATGTGCTGAGTAGGATTACCTTTTTCTACAGTAGCTTCATCTACATGATGATGTTAAAGTGCCCACATTCGATGCTTGACGCTGGGGGCAGACATATTTTTTTAAATATTGTGCACTTTTTTTTTATAGTCATATTATCTTCATAGAAAATGGTTTAATAAATTCTAGGTATACAACTTTTTAAAATTATTATTGGATTAATCTACAATTTTACTTTAATTAACTTATCAATTCCTAGACTCAATGTTTTGTTCCAACATCGATCCTGGATCCTGGCTTCACTCTCAAAAAATACTAGATGGCCAATGGAATGGAGATCGGGGTTCTAATACCTGTCGGTGTACTCTGAGTGGCTTCTCCTAAATGGTTTTATAATATCTCTCATGCCAGGCCGCCACCGTGGTTCGGATTCCACGTTAAACTGTAGGTCCTCCATTTCATCTCACAATCACCCTACCATTACACATTAGCGTAAGTGCGTATAACCCGAATGGGTAGTAAGACGCGGTGCTAATAATAATAATAATAATATAATATCTCTCCAAGTTAATGAGGGTAGACTACCTTTAAAATTCTACCTTCCTCATTTCTACTCCATTAGATAAATATAATAAAAAATAATTAGAATAACTACAATTTGAATATACCACCCTACAAAATGTATATTAAAAAGGTAGAATTTTAAAGAAGATATATCAGAATTTGCATAGAAGGAGAGTGTGAAACCATTTAGGAAAAGCAACCCTCAGTAGACCGGACTGGTAATCGAATCCCTGCTCCCCAACATCGGCCGTCTAGTATACCGAGAGAATGACAATTTAGGCAGTGCATCCACCGTAGCGGATGTATAATAGCTGCATTTATATACATACATACTAGATTTATCAGAAGGGAAAAGGTATAAGCCTAAATACATCTACCTTTTGTAAATAATTAATGATATTTGAAGCTTTGCTTTTCATAGCATGCCGCTGATTCGAAACAATAACATTATCGATGGACTTCTTAAACCTTCCTTGAGATAAATTCTGTACTTTTGCTTCTTTCCATTTCACTACAACATCTTTTTGAGACGCTTTCACTATTTTTTATGGATATCGCTTTTTATACACACAATGAACAAGTTTCCTCTTTTTGAAGAAATTATTTTTGTTTTTGTACAAACACAAGTGATTATTCACGGCCTAGATGTAAAATAATATGCAGTAGGAATCTAAATTATAATCAAACGCAACTATACCTATAAATTATGGCCGCTTCGGCTGACAGCTGTTATCCGACTAAAAGCACGTGAGGGGGTCAGTAGATTGGACAAGTCGTCACCCGAGAAAGCAAATGTTCTATGTCCAATTTTACACTTTTATGTAAAAGAGCATTGAAGTTTGACCATGTGTATAAAACCAATGTTAATAGATGACAACTCGAGTTTGTATCCTTTTAAGTCAATATATAATAGTCTCAATTTCAACGCAGGTGAACCAAGTGCATTCTAAATTGACGCAAACACCAAATATCTCAAATTTAACACTTTTGGAGATAGAACATGCATTCTCGGGTGACGAAATTTAAACAAATGCCTTGATTATAAACACATCACTGTCATGCGCATGAAAATATGTGTTTTTGAATGTGCTTGGAATTCGTATTCTCGGGCAGATAATGCCACCTAGGCGCATTCGAATTATTGATAAACAAAAAGTGAGTGCTAAACTTACATTTTCAACGCCACATATATTCGGAAGCTATCCATAAGTCTGTATATCAAAGGTGAAATCATGAACAATAATATTTTTCAACATTATAATTTGAGTTTAACACCTGTGTTACGTAACACTTTGAGGTACCCCACCCTCTCCCCATGTAACAACATGTAGATATTAGAGCTCCCCCCTTCTCCCACACGAAACGTTACGTGGCTTATAGACGGCCCCCAAGGCATATACCAGACACTCAGCTTTACGCGGAGGGGAGGGGGCGGTGGTTCACTGCGCTTCTTGAACCAGGTTGAGTCCTTGGTGATAACAGAACTTCCAAGAGAAACAACTCACTTTCAAATTGTTCGTTGTAAAGTGGTGGTGATCCGAACTCAACAGAACATTTACCAGCAATACACCCCGTTCACCTCAACTCCCCCATTTACACCCTTTCAATGAACAAACCTTTTCATAAAATTAAAACTAATTGACGGTGTTTCAAGAGTGTTTAAAAACTAGACAATTTGCAAAAATTCGCGTGAACAAAAAAATGGACCATTGTATTCTAAGTTTTCTTTGTGTTTTGCAGTTTGAATAGGCTCGTTTGGGGGCTTTGTGAAAGACAGGTTTATTGGCACCAGAAGGAAATTTTTGTCTGTTCTATAATAAAACTATCTTTAAAGTGCCTGCTTGATAGTGATATCATTACGGACTGCAGGTAGCGAGCCCCGTATTGAATGACATAAGCTCTCTCAACGAGCGCAACCATTTTAACCTGGAGGTTGTGGGCCTGATGTATACCTTGTCTGTGACCTCGGTAAAGGTCATCTGATGCTATGTCTCGCTCCAGAATGACCTTTCCACTTTCCTCTGAAAGGGTTTGGCTCAAACTCCCGTTATCTACATTTCTGCGTCTCTAGACGCTAATAGACCCCTTGAAGATAATTAATGTACTCACTAGATAGGACGTGTAAACCTCTTGAAGACATGTTCAATATACTCACGAGTGCAGATGGCACTGCTGGCCTCGTCCGAGCTGTCTCCGCAGTGGTTCACCTCGTCGCACACCAGGTCAGTGTCGATGCAGAACTCGCTGTTGCATCTGAAGTCCTCACACGCGTGCTCTGGAAACACGCCCACTAGAGGGAGATCACGGGCGAGATGTTAACTGGGAGCAGCCCCGTGCACAGGTGCAGTGTTCAACAATTAGCAGAGACATTGCGTTCAACAGTCAGCAAGACGATGTGGTGTGTTAGCAGTCAGCAAGAAGGTGCGTTCAACAATTATCAGATACATTGCGTTCAATAGTCAGCAAGATGGTGCGTTCAACCACTAGCAAGAAGGTGCGTTCAACAATCAAAAAGAAAATTGCGTTCAAAAGTCAATAACACAGCGTGTTCAACAGTTAACAGGATGGTGCAATTAAGTCAGAAAAATGGTGCGTTCAACAGTCAGCAGTACATCATGTTCAACAGTCAACAAGACGGTGTATTTAACAGTCAGTAAGACTGTGTGTTAACAGTCAGCAGTCGTCAAAACAGTGCAATCAACAATCATAAAAACAGTGCGTTCAACAGTCATAAATATAGTGCTTTCAACATTCAGCAATATAGTGCGTTTAACAGTCAGCTAAATGGTGCGGTTACTTAGTCAGCAAAATGGTGCGTATTTCTGTAGGAAAGATAGTATATTAAATAGTCAGCAAATTCAGAAAGTTTGACACTCATCAATAAAGTGCGTTCAGCAGTCAGCAGAGATAGTGCGTTTAAAAGTTAGCAATACAGTGTGTTCAACATTCAGAAGATAAAGTGCGTTCATCAAACACCAAGACAGTGCGTTCACGAGTCAGAAGAACACAGGAGTTCAACAGTCAGCAGGACATATTATGTTACATTCAGAAGGACACATTATTAAACAATTAGCAAGACAACGCGTTCACCAGTAAGAATGACACGTTGCGTTCAACATTTATCAGGATTCAGTGCGTTCAGTCAGCAGAAACATGTGATGTATGTGCATGAAATGAAGGGAAAAAATATGATCACAATAGAAACGAGTAAAGTGTTTCAAACGTTCACAATCATGACAAATGAAAGATAACCAAATTACATTCAAGGCGAGATTGTGTTAAAGAAGAAAGAGAAAAAAAAATCAGTAGAATGACAACTGAAATAAAGTATAAAGCTACAAATATAAATCTCAATAATAGATGGGGGAAGAAAAACGTTTTCAAATCAACTTGAGAAAAGTTTTGTTGAGCAGAGAAAGCTTTCAAACAAAGCAATTGGAGGGAGCAATAGTTTAAAAGACGTAATCAGGTCAAACAATAGAGGACAAGCAATCAGTGAAGGAGGAGATACGTTCATAAGCTGACAGTGATTTATATGGAGGAAGCACAGCATTCAAATCAGGTGGGAATATCGTGATAATGGCAGAAGGGTTTTGTACGTTGATTATACAAAAGCGTATCATGTGTGTATTTTAAGCATACAGAAATGGAAAAACAACCTGAAAATTTGTTTGAAGAATGAAAGAAAGTACCATGGTAAATTTAAGAGGTCCTCTTCCAATTATTAGATGAATAGATCAAATTGAGGAATTTGAGCTTGTAACTAACTTATTTTGGGAAGATTAAACCACACAATCGATACCGATAAATACACATTGAAGGAAAGGAGAATTGATTGAATGAGTGTGTGTGTTCTATACGAGAACAAATATGTTAACCTCAATAGTCACGTTAAAAAAAAATTGTGGGAAGAATAATTAACTTAAGGTGGCCCCATTCAATTGAAGGAACAAAAGGAGTAAGTTTCACTCTCATTAGGATGGAATAAATCAGAATTTATTATAGTTCTCTATTATAAGAGAATGATCGGTCTCAGGGTTTCCAGTATCTTCTTAATACAAAATTCACTGCGTTTTCAAGGTTTTTAAGTACGAATTTCCGTTTTTTCAAACACTTTAGAGAGTAGTATAGAGCAGGGGTTCTCAAACATTTTGTACTCAAGCATCACTTGGACATTAAAGTAATAGTTAGGCCTCACTTTCTTGGAAGAAATAAAAAAGCTTTTATGTTGAAATAAAAAAATGCATGCAATATTTCATTGATTACTATATATTCTGACTAGTTTAAGTAGTCCCAAGCGTTGTCTGGGGGAAATGTTTTTAGTTTAATGCTTGTAGGTGGAAAGTAACATTAAAGTTATTGCCTTTAAGGCGGGATTGAAGTGGACGCGATAAAAGGCCAGTATTTTGGTAGTTTCTTATAGCAAAACTATTTTTTTGGCCAAAATAAATAAAATATCACTCCAGTACAAACATAGAATTTAATTTTATTTACATGGTGATAACAAAAGTTCTTAAATATCTGTCAAAGGTGTTCTAGAATTTAATGACAATTTTTTCTCTTCATTTAAAAAGTTTGTTATATAATAGCATACTCATGACAAATATTCAGGAACTGTTGATATCAGTATATGAAGAAACTTAGAGACTATGTTTGTACTGAAGCAATATTTTATTTATTTGGAAAAAAAAAAAAATTTTTTTGGCTTAATAACTGCAAAAACACTTCTCGCGTCCTATTCATCCTAACTTAAGCCCTGCGTTGCCCGCGACCTTTTTGCTTCTAACCCGGTTTTGAATTAATTAAAACAAAAATCTATTTAAAAAATTGAAATTCCAGCTTAGAGGTGCACACGGAGTACTGATTTTTAAAATTTCAGACCTCTGTTTGAGGTAGATATCACGCAATTATATGACAAACAAGCTTTTCATTTTATTAAAATGTCTTTGCCTCACTAGAAGTCCCCTCGAGCCTCATAGTATGAGAAACCCTGGTTTATATCAGGGCTGTCCATCTTTAGGTAATTCAAGGTCCACAGTAAAAAACAACAACTATCAATCCGAGGGCCACATACAGAATTATTATAATAACGTGGAGACCCGACCATTAAGTTTAGCGAGCACTTCTAAAATTTCGTACAAAAAAAAAGTTATGTTTCTTATAAAAGTTCTTATTGAAACATTAGACAAGATACAATTGATGATATAACCCACCTCGGTGGCGTAGTTAGCTAACGCGCCAGTCGTGTTGAGCTAGACCACCGAGGATGGAGAGATCGAGGTTCGAGTCTTGGTCGGGTGAACTGAGACAGGTTTTAACTATATGGTTTTCCACTCTCCTTTCACGCAAATGTGGGTACACTTCCACTAAATTCAACCTTCCCAATTCCTAATACATTTGTGTAATTAGTACTTAAGCGTTTAACCCGAACGGGTAGTAAGACGTGGTGCTAAATAATTTTTTTTTATAGATTTATATTTATTATTTCATTTTAATGTGAGCTTTGCATTCGTTCATTTTCATTTACTAAAGTAGCTATATCAATATCGATGTTTGTAGTTGCCAATTACAGTAAATGTGAAATGTGAAAGTGATTTATCAGTCTATGAAAAATTTGTATTTAGATTTTATGAATTTAGTTACTGAAAATGTGCTTTCGCAAATATATGTGCTTCCAAGTATTGAGCACATCTTAAGTCAAAAATCCCACAATTTCGGATAGAGCTCTCTTGGTAATAACTTAAAAACATCTTTTCCCTTCTTTTTTTTGACTCTGGCGGTATAAAAAGGGTCTGATTGCAGATCGCACAATCGAATATGTGTTGAAAGTCAGATATTACCTTTTCAATGGTGAACATGGGAATTGAAATGAGACGTCTAGCGTTGACGCAATGAAACTCACTTTATTTCGCGCCTTGAAAGTTAGGTTTGCGCTAGAGACTTGTGACGAGAGTTTTCTTCTTTCGTGGGTGAAAATCAAAAGCCTTAGAATAATTTATTTATAAGTTATCCTAAAATTATTTGTTATTTGTAAAAATAAAAACGCATTATTATTTATCATGAAAAACTCTTCACAGATTCCCACGTTGAATTCAACTTTCAAGGTTAATTTCCAAAACATTCAAATTTATTTTAGATAAATAAAGATACAGTGCTATTGATAATATGTAAAATAGTAAGCCGATACCAATTTTTAACCAATATGCTATATCGATTTTTAAATATTCAAACTAATAAAAAAAATCATCATTAAACTACCTTCAACTAAATTTCCCCCCAAAAAACGTGTATACAGTTTTATTCATCATATTCGTGTAAAGCACGCATCAGCTATTAGATACATTCTAAGCCAAATCATTAAAATCATTTTCTAAACAATCTTAATTTTCAAAAATCACTCATCAGCAAACGACCTTATAACGAATTTTTACCGGAAATCAAGTATACATGATTATTTGTCATGCCAAACACTACATAGAAACCAACTTGGAGTTAAATTATTGAAACCATTTAAAAAACATTTCCAATTTTTGAAAAATTAGTCATCAGTAAACTACCAATAAATGAGTTTTTACCCAAAAACAAGTAAACAATGTTATTTGTTATTACAATCACTCTCAATATACCCATTCGGAACCAAATCATTTGATCCATTTGTAAAATATTTCAAGTTTTTGAAAAATCTGTCATCATTAAACTACACTTAATGAATTTTTGCTCAAAAAACAATTAATTATATTGTGCTATTTGTCCGTCAAATAAATCTTAGATATGCATTTAAACAAAATCGTTAGAACTGTTTTTGAAAATTTTGGAATTCAAAATAATTACTCATCAGTAAACTACCCTTAAATGAAGGGCTAGGTTGGAAAAAAAAATGTTTGTGATACATCCTTATAAAATCTAAATATCGAGTTAGAATAAAATCCATCAAACTGTTTTGGATCCGTGGCCACAGATAAACAGACAAACAGACATGGGGACAGACGGAATGGTAGAATACAATTTTTTGGGTTCGAGTTTCATAAAATATAAAAATTGGTCATAATATCGAGATCGTTTTTTACACAAATAGATTTTTTTAGATATGAAGAAGTAAAATAAGTTATGGTAATCAAACCAATTTAAATTTAGATTTCTCTTATATTACGTGGTTTGGGTGGCAGTGTTACTAGGAAAGTGAAAGGTTTACCCCCTCCAAAAGTTGAAAAAAATAGAAAAAATATTTGCTAGAGATTAGGATGATTGATGACACAATTAATAGTAAAATATTTGTGTAAAATTATTTTAATACGTTGAAATCTTTAAGGACACTGGTCCTCCATTAACCTTCAAGGGGTTATAAGAGATGGTTAATTTACTTTACACACGGGTGGTCACGCGGTATAAAGCGTCTGTATTAAACATATTAAGTAGCGGGAGAGGGAAGGTCAAGGTTCAAATCCCGGCCGTGGTTTTCAACAAGAGATTCTTAAAGGTATGTTAATCATATCAGCTCCACGCTAACGTGGGTGCATTTCTCTCAATATTCTCCTCATATCGGTCCCTTAGGGTTGTGGAACGTGGTCTCTTACCTTACATGATGAAAATAAATTTAGGGTGTCTAAAACAAGGTGCTTAGGAAGATATTTTGTCCAAAAAGGAATGAGACCATTGGGAGTGTAGGAGGTTACGTAGTGATGAGTTATATACCCTATACTCATCACAAGACATTGTTAGGATAATCAAGTCTCGTAAATTACGGTGGACAGGACATTCAGTGTGAATGGGAGAATCTAGAACTATGTTCATAGCATTGACTGTTAAACCCATCGGGAAAATACCATTTTGAAGACCTAAATGAAGATGGGAGGATAACATTAGAATGGACCTGATAGAAATAGGGTGTAATGAGGTGGACTGGATAGAACTATCTCAAGATAGGGATAGGTGCATCAATGAACTTTCGAGTTCTTAATGCCATAGAGCAAGTTAAAAGAGAAGTGGGAAAATGTTAGCTCATTTTTAATGATCACTCAAAATTTCACTGTTCTGAAATAAAAGTAAATGGTTGGAAATGAATAAAACTTTTTTTTTAACTGTTCTATCATTATTATTATTTATTATTATTATTATTATTATTATTATTAGCACCGCGTTAGGGTTATACGCACTTACGCTAATGTGTAATGGTAGGGTGATTGTGAGATGAAATGAAGGACCTACAGTTTAACGTGAAATCCGAACCACGGTGGAGGCCTGGCATTCCCCACATTCACAAGATATCTTGTCAGAGGTGAAGGAAGGGTTTGGAAATCAGATAAATTTGTGCCGGGACCTAGGATTGAACCCCGGCCGCCAGCACAGAAGTCTGACACCTTACCCCTAGACCACCAGGTCACCTTGACTGTTCTATCATAGCTAAGGATTACTTTATTAGTTTTAAAGCTTTAGAAGATCTAGAAGTCTTCCATAAGAAATACCACAATGTGAACATACTTCAACTTCAAGTAGACGGCACCCTTAAATAACCTTTGTTTTAAATTATGAACTAAAGAAAGTCCAAGATAAAATCGACTTCTCCAAGAGTCCCTGTGAAAACTACAGTTCCCTCTCTTTGCTATGTTTCAAAGAAGCTAACCAAAGTAATAAAATATGTACGAGGTGTAAAGTTAAAAGAAAACGGTAACGAGTTTGTCGGCCGACGGATCGGTTGGGACGCAACGAACATTTCGCCGGTCGTTTCTCTCTGCTTGCTCTTTTGTCTCTTTCTCTCTCTAATTTATATATCTAACGCTTGTATTTTTCTCTCTTTCTCTGTCCAATGTCGAACATTACACCGGTTGTATTTTTATGTCTCCCTTTTTATGTTTTCTCCATCTATTTCTGTGTTTCTATTTAGCTCTTTCTGTCTCTCTATAATATTAATTATTATCTCTCTCGATATCTATATTTCTGTCTCTCTCCTATCATATTTCTGTCTATTTATGCCACTCTTTATCACTATATATTTATCGCTATCTCTTTCTGTCTCTCTCCTTTTGTCTTTGTATCTATATTATTCTCCACCTATTTATGTCTCCATATATATTTATTTGTCTCTCTATCACTTTCTGTCTATCTCTACCTCTGTCTGCCTGTTTATATTTTTGTCTCTTTCTATCTCTCTTTATTTCTGTTTCTATCTCTTTTTGTTTCCCTCTATCTCGTTCTGTTCATATCTACCTCTTTCAGCTTATCTTTATTTATTTCTGTCTCTCTTATTTTGTCTCTTTCTAACATTTTCTATCTCTCTCCATCTCTTTTTCTATCTATCTCTGTCTCGCATTATCACTTTCTCTCTATCTATTTCCGTCTCTCGCTATCTATGTCTGTTTCTTTATCTCTCTCTAATTTTTTCTGTCTCTCTGTCACATTCTGTTCTCTATCTCTTTCCAAATGAAGATAAGGTTTCCGGTTTTTCCTCTCTACCTCTCTTTGTCAGTGATGACTTGAAACAAGGCTGTTGGTGTGTACTTGGAGGGGTTTGGAGTGGGAGGGTATTGTCTGAAAGAGGAGGTATTTGCCCCGGGGAACTAAATGGCCTCTGAGACGAGTATCCCCGCACCCCCACCCCCTTCTTTTACAACCATTTCCGTGGGAGGTTGAGATAAACACTTGAGGTCTGGTGTGGGCATTGGGACATTGAATGGACGCAATTAACACTTAGCAGTTACTACCCTCACAGCTACAGTAGCAGCCTCTGGGAACCGTTTGAGTGGGACGGGTGGAGGGAGGTGGTGTGGGGGATCACATGACGACAATAAGGGAAGATAACTAGTTGATTATCCACTTAGGTGGCCGCATGGTCTAAGGCATCACTCTCATCAATAGACTAGACTGCACATAACGAGGCAATCGGGGTTAAAATCCTGGTAGAATGTAATGAGTCCACCCCCCCCCCCCAATATGGTTTTCCATTCTTCTTACAAACAAATGCAGGTACACCTCCTCTAAATCCAGCCTTCTTAATTCCTAACACATCAGCGTAATTAGTTCATAGGTGTAGAACCTAAACAGGTAGTATGACGCGGTGCTACAGAAAAAAACTGTCTGTTAGATGAACCGTCAGAACGCCTGACTAGAACGGGAAGCTAGTGCTCAAACTTCCTTTTATTACTACCCATACGGGATATAGTTCACACTAATGGGATAGGAAAGATGAAAAAAGAATTTTAGAAAAAAAATACTCACAATTTCACTAAGGGGAGAACATAAAACCATTCGAGAAAGAAAAAACACTCTCGATACGTTCGCTTAGGATTCGAAACCCATGACCTTCCCGTCGTTAGCAAGCCAAATCAGACGCGGTTGACGCCTTAGCCTGCGTGGCTACCGTTGCAGTTGGATTGATCTTGATTAAATTGAAGGTACTCCCCCTTCTCATTTTCTCACTCCCTGTGAGTTTTACTTCCACTCTACAGTCAAAACTGACAAGGGGTTAATCCAAAGGACCAAGGTTCTATTCTCTATCCGAGAACATTTAAAGACATATATTTCATCTTGTCAGAAGGTCTCCAAATTAACTGCGATAAATTATGTAATTGACTTGAAAAATTCAAACCCCTTATTTGTAGGTAGATAAAATATTCCGGACGAACAAATATTGCCAGTCACTCCCTCCGGCGCGTACACTTACCGAGCGTCGTGCGCAACTTTTGAGTGAGGTTCTTGATCACTTTTAAAGTTTCTAACGAATCCTGAGATCCAATTAAAGTGGGTGGGTAGGGTCGGCCAAAAAAAAAAGAACGGTAAAAGAGAAGAGACAGAATTAAATGGAGAAATATATCTTTAAAACGTTTAATTTATTTTTAAACACGGAAGTAAGTACATTTAATTTGATGAAAAACGGAATTAATTATTGATATCAAAGTTTATATTTTGGGAAAAGGTATACATATTATTTTGGTAAATTTGAGCGTATGGGATGGGGTGTTACCACGTATAAACAAAATTAAAGAAAATTTAGAACAAGATTCCCTTTATAAACAATTATTAATATAGAGTTTGTTGGACAGTAATAAATTTTGGGTCAATAGCTCAACCACCCCTTATATATCTATAATATTATTTTATGGATGCTTTGATATATACTAAGATTCAAAATGAATATAAAACGAGGAGGTGGTGAAGGAAAATTAGAACAAAATGATATTATCTGTAGCAATTATTAAAAGTAAACATAAAAACCATAAATTAACAACCAACATTTTTAAGACCTAATAGATAATGAAACCCTCTCTAAATATGTTTCAGAGTTAACGTAATTTCAATAAAGCTTTGTCTTGAATAGAGAGCACAATAGTGTACCAACAACAGCAAAAATAAAAAATTAAAAGGGTTCTACAGTAGTAAATGCCCATAACAAATATTCAATAATATTGTTAAGATTACTGTGTATAAATTATTAAATTAAATGTTTTTACTGGAGACATTTTGTATTTATTTTGACCAATTTTTACTTTCTCTCGACATCTCGGAAAGAAAGTATTGTGATCGTCAAAAAAATCAAACTCAAAATTGTGATAAATATTTACGTTTTATGGCACTCTAAAAAAAAAGTTGTTTTCGCAATGCCGTCTCTCTGTCTGTCGCTGTCTTGGGCTAGAGCCAAAACTATTTTACCGATTGGGCTAAAACTTGGTATCTAGTGTTGTCATAAAGTCCCCTCAAGGATTTTTTGGAATTAGAATTCTAACACTAATTTTAAGGGTAGTTTATTGAAAGATAAAACGAGAAAAATTTTATTTTCTTGAAATTCGCTCAAATTATTTTGATTAAATTTTATATCCACATACTGTTTATGATTATAAAGAGGATGGCAACTCTTATTTCTCATGAAAATTATTTTGAGGGTAATTTACATGGGGGAAATTTTACGATTTTCATCAAATCCCCGCAACTATCAATTGAGATACAATTTATTTTATCATTGTAAGGTTGTATTATTATTAGAGATAAAAATACTTTATTTGAAATATATTTTATAAAACCAATAATTTTTGAGCTATAAGAAAATATAAAATACTTTTTAATTCAGTTCTTTTAAATGAATTTGATTCTAGACTCTTTGGAGACAAAGATGTTTTTATTTTCTTAATTTTTCTGTGACAGTGTCCCTAGTTTCTAATGTCATAGAGTAAATAACAGTGTATATTATTTCATTTATGATTTTTGATGTAATGTTTCTACAAAAATGTATGCTCCTATTATTTCGTTTCACAAATCTTAAGAATTTTTAGTAAATGTATATTTCAAGATAAAATCGGGAAGAAAGTCTGTGCGGTGCATCGTACATTTTTTTCTATGAAAAAAAAAAAATACTGCCCTTTTAAGTTTGTCCCTTTGCATCCCACCTTAATAAGACCCAACATTCAATGTAACTGCAAAGAGTCAAAGTCTGGTCTCTCGTCTCAAAGCCAAATGTGACCATACATCCTGATTGAAACAAGTGAAGGAGGTAAGTAGAGAAGAAGAAGAACAGAAGATAATTCCAGGAGGAGCTGAATTGCCTTGGACGTCAGGATATTGAACGAGCTCTCTCTCTCTCTCGAGAGAACGGCCATCAGACCTGCGGAGTCGACTTGTCTCCCCGGACATTGGCAAGTCGCGTTGCATTGTGGGAGGAAAACAAGATGGCTCGAGATTGATGAGGGGAGAGGTGGACACGGTGATTCATGTGACTTTCCATGCCGACCAATCGGAGCACGGTGGCGGAAGAAGAATAAGGTGGACGAGGTGGAGATACGATTAATCATGAGTGACCTCCTTCTGGCAAAGTATTTGGTAAGGGGCCACGAAGCTGTCTGCATGTGACTAAGAGGATGTGAGAAAAAAAAAATATCGATATTTTACTTCCGATATATATGCATTACTCGATACTTTAGTTTTGAAACTTTTATTTGAGCTACTATAATCCAATTTTCATAAGAAAGGTCTTTTAGAAAATACAGATTTTTTTTTCTAGCAAAATTGATAACTTTTACTATTTTATTAATATATTATTTTATAGTATTTGATAATATCTATAAAAAACGATAGCTGCAAATCACATGGCTTGGCGTATGAATACGTGAAGGTAGGTATAGTAATCTTTATAATATACACAACCTGATAGCATGATTAAATGTTCCCTTCGTTTGGTTTAGAAATGAGCAAGACTACCTACATTTGAATATTCTAATTACATTAGTATTATTTTTAATTGATTTAATATACATATAGGAAAAATACTCTTATAGTGCAAGTGTTTAATTTTTGCTATCAGCTTAATACAAAAATTCTAAATATATATATATAAAAATCAACGTCATACTTAAAAATGAGTAACGTACCGTACTTTTCTTTCTATACCTCCTACCTTCACGTGACGTCATCCCATACGCAAACTATGGCCTTGACAGAATGGGAACATGGAAATTGTTTTGATAATCTGACCTCATGAGATTTTATGATTTGAATATTATTATTATTACTATTATTATTAGCACCGCGTCTTAATACCCATTCGGGTTATACGCACTTAGGCTAATGTGTAATGGTAGGGTGATTGTGAGATGAAATGAAGGACCTACAGTTTAACGTGGAATCCGAACCACGGTGGAGGCTTGGCATTCCCCACATTCAATTTGAATACCGAAGTAATACATATATAGTCAATTTTAGTTAACTTTGACCTTTTTCGGACAGGTTAGGTTACCACTATAATATGTTATATTTCTTCTCCACCATGCATATTATGTTCCCTTAACTTGACAAGTAATATCAAGGGAGATCTTTTGTCAAAATGAAAATTCATATTTACGAGGGGGATTGGCGAAGAAATATTTTTAAATTGAATTCAAACTGTTATTAAAATATAAAAGCTACTGTCAACCAAACATATTAGTAGTAAGTAGTTTCTTTTAAATTCTCGTCTACATAATCCGTAAGCTTGGCATTCTTATAGTCCTAAAGTCTGTATGAATTTTAATTCTGTGCACTCTCTCTGTATCCTTAATCATGTGATAATGTGTCAACCAATGGGTGAATATAATACTTTGTCCAATCAGATTTGTTGAAATAATACCATTTCCACAAACACAATAAACATTTTCAAATAAATATATTTTAATCTATGTGTTTTTTAGATAATATATTTACGATGCCCTTAAATTAAAATGAAGAGTGAGAAAGACGCAATAAAAAGAACATATGTTTTTAGCAATTTTTTATTAGCAACATTTTTATTGTTGACAAAATGAATCAAATATTGGTCCAATAAAAACACAAAGTTTTATTTTCTTCACATGATGATACCAACAGTTCTTGAATATCTTTCACGAGAATATTAACATTAGATGAAAAACTTTTTAAATTAAGAGAAAAAGTTATCATTAAATTCAAGAGCACCCTTGACAGATATTTAAAAAATGTTGATGTCACCATGTAAAAAAAATTAAACTCTCGGTTTGTATTGGAGGATTATTTGATTTCTTTTAGTCAAACGATGTTTTGATTTAATTACTGCAAAACAATTACAGTTTCTCGAGTTTCCTACAATCCCATCATAATATGTTCAAGTTTTCTATAAATTTCTACTAAAGATGGATTAATAAAAATACGACACCTTTATAAAATGCTGACCGTTTAGTTAACTATCTGCGCATAACATGAGCCTGTAGTAAGACGCGGGTCTAAAAAGAAAAAAAAAGAAGAAAAAAAACTAACCATCATTGATGCGTTCATTTTGATTCTCAAATAGAAATCAATTTATTTATCTAGCTGTGATTTGTTTTCTGCAGCCGTCCGTTACGACAGTTCATAAGAAAGTTAAAGTAGATACAAATTCTATGAAGTGATACGAACTTAAGAGATCGTGACTTTGTGGAGGGAGCAGTCTGTTACTGCGAAGTCAATATTTTTTTACGAACTACAGATCTTACCGAGAATGTAGTTAGTATAGGACTGTCAAGGTTACAGTTGTTTTGGACCTAAAGTACAGATCTACAGATAAAAACAAATAGAGGTTCGCAACCACGTGTGAAACTACCCGCATTCCACTCACTCCTTGAACATCCTTTAGTACCTCGGGGACCATTCCCTTCTCCCTTAAGTGGTGTTCGGGGGATTCTCGGTCGATGAGGTGTCCGCCCTAGACTGCGCAGGGGCAACCCAAGTAGTTAAAATGTCGAGGGGCGAGGGGGGGACCGAGAATCTTAAGATAAATCGAGAAGAAGGAAGGAAAAACATCGTTAAAAAAACTGTCTTCGATTTTTTTTTTTTAAAGTCAGGTTGCTAAAACATGGAGGATGTGATTGTTATTACACAGGATTAAATATTCTATGACTTTAATATGTCAGTGGGCCATATTCAATATTTAATTATATAAAAAAATAGGGTGGATTTTTTAAAATAACTTTACATACGAAGAGTCCAGGGGAAAAACCTGATAAGTTCTAAATATTCGATTTTCTGATTTCAATGCCATCTAGTAGTTCAGCCGCTAAATTTTACGAATGTTTCATCAAACTGGGGAAAAACACGAGGAGTCCAGAGATATTTACACTATTAAAATAAAAGTACAGGGGGAAAAGCTGATAAGTCCATACAAAACCGGGGAATAACCTGACAAGTCCAGGAAAGCTTACAACTTTTTTTTCATTGTTAATATGCTGCCGCTTACAAACAGTCAAGTAACCTAGTGGCTTTTCATCAAAGAACGTTTATTGAAATACGATAGTAAAGTACAATATGAAATCGCTACTGATCGCCACCTGTGGGTCCACCTTATCGCCAATCATTATTTTTTGCTAAGCCTCGTTTATTATGACATTCTAGACTTAGATAACCGTTAAAAACTAAAGTTAACTTTCTGAAAATTTCTTGAATAGCAGGTTTCAATTAAAACTACGCATCAATTTTATGTAAAATATTTAACTTGTTGTTTTAAATTGTTATCATTTTAATGTCCTTTTAAAACTAGCTCATTAATGTTATATGTGTTTGATTTTTACTATCACTCCAAATAATTGGCCAATCTTAGTGTATCGTATCATTTTATTAGTTCATTTCCACTTGACTCATATTTACACGTTATATTTTAACTACTTTATAAAATATTGTTACTATTATAATTATTTAACTTATATTTTAAATAATTGTCAATCAATAGTGTAGTATGTCATGTTATTAGCTCATCCTATTTGACTCGTACTTCAGTAGAAGTTGTAATGTAAATATGTAATACCAATTACGCCAACATCCTGTAAAGATTAATCATAATATAATTATACACCAATATACTATAATTATCAACCAATTTAAACCCATACTTTACTTAATAATTGATAGTTAAGATAATATCTGTCTTAACTTTTACTCGTTTATTATGTAACAAGTTAGACCCAACATGCTGGGAGACAACAAACGAGGAAAAGTAAGCTGCGTTTATTGTCGCCAACATGTTGGACCAACATCCTGGTTTCTCCGCTTGTTTTTAATCAGTCTACACATTTCTAGCCATAAATAACATAAGCCTACTTACCGTTCTTTATTTATTGTGTTGACAGAAGGTACTCTTGCAGAAAAACAACGTAAAAAACTGTGGGAGGTTCGAAATTTTTTGGGGCTAAACGTCAAATTTAAGGTGCGACATGGGAATAATGAATGACCTACATTTGCAAAGTGGATTTGATCATTTGTACGCATGTCACAGGTGGACTTTAAATGCTTAGTTACACTTCAATAGCCTCATTTGCGTGGTAAAGTGGAAAGGAAAAATGTTGTGACTCCGGAATGAAAATTTGCTACAACTCTACGCTTTATGGGATCCTTGTGTATAGCCAAAAACACGTGCGTTGCCAAGGCTAAGAGACTGACTCGACTCTATAGGGCATGCGCAGAACCTCCCAAATCAGTCGACATGTTTGATTGGTCGTTTATTATCTCCAACAAATGATCCAACACAACCCACACAACTTGTTGGCTCTGACCAGCTCTCTCAATACCAAAAAGTTGGGAATGCGTTAGTATTGTAACACAACTTGTTGGGATCATGTTGGCCAACATGTTGTGTTACAATATAAACGAGACTTAGTGACAGTGGCGGCTCTTGTTATCCAGTGTGTTTAGCTGTCGCCGTATGGTTATAGGGAGATCTCTAGTCTACACCAACCACTGATAATTGTATCACTACTACTTTTGTTATGAGTGACGGTGACCAACAAATATCGTTAAAAATATCCCTGTCAGTAATTCCTTACCCATCTCTAATAACCTGTTTGCTTAGCATGTTTTTGGGAAATTTTGTGTCAGGGTTATGCCAGCGTCTGTGTAGACTGTAATTTCTTTATTTAAAGTTAGTGTAGAAACTTTTTAGTGCGTTTTATTTTGATCAATAATAATAGATTTACAAGAGAGTTATTAAAAGGGGTGACAAAGGAAACAGTAGTTCAAAGCAAAAGCTGACAAAGAAGAGAAGAAAATTTAGTCGTATTAGAGACGCCAGCAAACGCTTGAGATTGCAATCACACGAAACAGGAGAAACATGTAAGTGTATAGAAAAAAGTGTTTTGATGTTTTAAATGACGAAAGTAAGAAACGTATCATCAAGCACATGAATGAATTTCTAATCCATGATGAGATTAATCTGTATCTTAGTGGGTAATCACAGTGGTCCCAGTGCAGCGGAAACGACCGAGGAAAGATGAAGAAGAGGCAAATTTTCGTGAGGCTGCCTCACTCGACTAGTTATCCTCTCCCCAACCCTCATCTGAATAAAACAAAATCCCTAATACGTTCAAGGAAATGATTTATTCTATTCTATAGTTAAAAAAACTTGGTAAGCCTTGGACTTAGATCAGGTTTTCACCATTATGGCCAAAGTATGAAAAAGTGTTTTTTTTTTTAGTAATGCATTCAAACCAGTGAATGATGTGTTATAATATTACAAATACACAATATGAAAGTTATAATTATAAAAACTCGTGAAAAGATATGTCTGTACGAGTCTTGAAACTTTCAAAATAGTCTCTTCTAAATTTCATAAATGTGACGTATCAGGTTTTCCCCCTAGATTCTTCAACAGTATAGGATAGTTTCAGTATGCGTTGACCGTAATTGAAAGTAGTTTTACATTTTTAATAAATTTAAATGTCAAAATTAAGCTTATATACTGAAGAGAGTAAATAATTAATCCCACATGTTTTATCTACTAAAACGATTTAGCTGTAGTTATTATAGAATATTTGTATTATTTTTTTATGGCATTTTATTGGATGGTTTTTAATCAAATTTATTCTATAAATAAACTTATGGAACCAGATAGTGAACATTGTTACTTTTATAACAAAATTTTTGGATGAGATATTTAATAAATTATGTTTTATCAAACGTAGATTAAAGATAGTTTAAAACTATTTAATTCGGATAGTAATATAACAACAGTGTAAACTATAGTTTTTATGGTTTATTAAATATCAAGCAATGAAAAATGGTATTTTATTTAAAAATCATATTTATTTGTGTGTTTGTATACTGAATTTGATACAAACTGCAATTTGTATTAAAAATACAACCTTTTTATCTTTTTATCTCTCTCTCTAGTGACTCCTTCAAAACAAAATGTGTTAAATGGTACGTCTAATAGAAATGGGTATAGTTCAATAATAAATCATGTTTATAGCCTTTTTATCTCCAGAAAGATCATCGTCGTTGTCATCTTACAAAATTGACCAAATTTATCCCACCCTAGTAAAATAAATCTTCACCCTAACTCTTACATATCATTCACAATTTCACGATAAACTAATTCCATAATTTACAGGGGAATTTCTAATAAATAAATGTATTATTTTAAATCTCAACTGATTGGTATATTTTCACAATCACAGAACGAGGTTTATATCTTCGACAGCAACATGTAACTTACAGAAAAACATCAGCTTAGGGTAGGGTAGAAGGGATTGCAATTCAAAGTAATTATTTTTGCAGTTTTTATATAAAAAGAAAATTGCTCAAAATAAATAAAACATTGCTCCAGTAATTATGTTTAGTTTAAGTTTCCACGCGCAATATTCTCAAAAGTTTATTAATATTTGTCATGGGCTTAGTGTAATTTGAATAAACATTTTTTTAAATGAAGAAAACAAGACTTGAGCAAATTTTGCGATGCTTATGACAATTACTCAAAAAGTGATAAGAATAATATGTGTATAAAATTAAACAAAGTGTATTTACCGAAAAAAATTTTTATGTTATTTATTTTGGTAAATATGTATACAAAAACTGTTAAAATACGGTCGTTATCTCGCGTTCTTTTTGATCCCACCTTAATAATACAAATATTTTCCAGGCACTCCAGTCATTTAGAGGCGGAGATAAGTAAACATCCGAACGGTGTGTAACATCCTTTCATCGTTTAGCCGGTCAGAGCACGATAAAAAGATTTTAACTCAAATCATCTAGTCATTATCTTAAAAGGAGCCTGTATCTCCGTCCTCCCGAACTTACTCTTGTCTTTGAAGGCAGTGATGACGAGTTTGAAGCCATTGGACTCTGTGCCCCATCCGTCAGTGACGTATTTGAGGGTGACAAAGTTGGTCCGCGTATAGATGCTTCCCACAGACTGGCGCGTGTTGCGGCATGACAAGTCCGACTGCAACAAAGGGGGGTAGACATTTCAAAAACCAAACGAAATACCCAACCTTCAAGACACAAGAGGAAGTAATTTTACCACCCTCACCCTCCCAAACCTTTAGTTTGAAAGATAAACATATTATACGATATCGAACGCCTGCACAAATTTTGAATTTGATTAGAATAAAAATATTCCAAAGATTCCAATCAGATTCAAAATTTGAAATCCAAAGAGGTATCAGATTTGGATTATACAAAATTTGATTTGAAAATTGAATTTAAAAATCAAGCTTATAACTAACATAACTTTTCATAGAAGCTAATATTGATCCGTAATTAAAATATGACCCGCCTCGGAGGCGTAGTTGGCTAACGCGCTTGTCATGTTGGGCTTGACTGCTGAGGACGGGGAGATCGAGGTTCGAATCTCGGTCGGGTGAACTGGGGGTGGTTTTTCCTAAATGGTTTTCCACTCTCCCTCCACGCAAATTAGGGTTCACTTTCTCTAATTCAACCTTCCCAATTCCTAATTCATTAGCGTAATTAGTACTTAAAGCGTATAACCCGAACGGATAGTAAGACGCAGTGCTAAATATAATATTAATTAAAATATGATCAGTAATTTCATGATAATATGTCATGTGTCATAAGTCATATGGATAAATTTTAATTTTATTTTAATTTAAAAAACAAAAGTTTAAATAAAAGTTACGGTCATGTATTTAAATAATCTCTTGTGAACTTAGAGTAAAGCTCCAATTTTGACAGCTGTTTAGTTTCCGGCGCTTATCCTTTCATCTGATATAAATAATTGTGTCACTTTATCCTAACTGTATATAGTTCATCTCGTCATATGTTTTGGGATTGTCAAATAGCTACTATTTCTATTATCAAATAACAACATTCTACTGGGCCTATTTAAATATAAATATCTCATCACAATATTATAAATATAATGTGATTAATAGGCCTCAATAATAAAATATAACAAATAATCTATACAAAATAACGCATTGAACATTATAATTAAAAAAAATCTATATTTAAGTGCATATGTGTCTCTTTAACCATGTCACTAAATTTTCCATGAAAAAACCTAACTTTTCAAATGAAACACCTAAAACTATTTATTTAACCTACATTTATGTGGGTGATAAAATATCACTACCTTTTTAAAGCTAGTTATGTAATTTTCTTTGTCGGTTATTATTATTATTATTATTATTATTAGCACCGCCTCTTACTACCCATTCGGGTTATACGCAATTACGCTAATTGTGTAATGATAGGGTTATTGTGAGATGAAATGAAGGACCTACAGTTTAACGTGGCATCCGAACCACGGTGGAGGCCTGGCATTCCCCACATTCACAAGATGTCTTGTCAGAGGTGAAGGAAGGGTTTGGTAATCAGATAAATCTGTGCCAGGACCGAGGATTGAACCCCGGCCGCCAGCACAGAAGTCTGACACCTTACCCTAGACCACCAGGTCACCTTTGTCGGTTGTTGTTTATTTTACGGTCCGGTGATCACTTGGTACGTTGTCTCAGGGTACCACAAAGACTGCCATATTGGTGCTTCTGTAAGACGCCATGTTGGTTCCTGTCACTGATACGTGGATTAGGGTCTGAAATGGGTCTAAGGTGGCGTTTCTCGAGGTATGGTTTATGGTGGGCAATCCAGTGGCCCAAAATATCTCAGGAAGTTTAATAATAATAATGAACTAAATAATAGTAATAATAATGAACTAAATAATATTGATACCCATTTCGACGGTCGCAAGGTCTAAGGCCCTACTCTCGCAATATATTATATTGCCAATGATGGGGATATCGTGGTTCGATCCCGGTAGGGTAAATTGAGGGTGGTTTTCTCAAATTGTCTCCCATGCTCTCTCCACTCAAAGGCGAGTACACTTCCTCTAAATTCAATCTTACTCATCCCTGGCCCCTTTAGCATAATTTGAACATAAGAGGATAACCCAAATGAATATTAAGACGCAGTGCTAAAAAAAAGATACCATGAAAATAAAAGTTTGAAATGCAAAAGATTAAACATGAATGTATCAATACTACGCTCTATTTTGTTCCTCAGTAGACACAGATCACATAGAAAAGAAAACCTGTAGCAACCTTAAATCAACAAATCTGAACATTATACCACTACAAATCCACATGGCTGACTAATTCACTGACATTAATGTTCACCACTTCCAGATGAGCTAGAAACTTGAAATTTGGCACACTTCTAGCTTCTAGCCTTTTAAACCGATGGGAAAATTCCAAAAAATTAAAAATAATAATTTTAAACCCCGAAAAAAAAATTCAAAATGGCAGAGAAACTTTAAAGGGTTGCGGACCTTTCTTTGGAGGTCTCTTGTGGCTAGACGGTAAGACCTATAAAAAAACAACTCTCGAATTACATTAGTTTACATCCACTTGCAAAGAACTCACTGGGGGTTTGAGAGGGCAGCCCCCAACGAGCAAAGCGAGTTGTTTCTAAAATAAAAAAACTAATACTTACTAATTCAATGTTGCTATATGATTTTCTTTCAACATTTCATTTTACAAATGTGTTCTGGTCTTGTATTTACAGTCGCAAAATAGAATTGACTAACTTTATCACACTCCATTAACCCCGGCCCTTTTCCTAGGGTCCTGGTGGCCCTCAAGTGCACATCTTACATTTGGTGGTCTCTCGTCAGTCATCATCAACAACTTGAGAAACACAGTTTAAAGGGGTGGTGATGAGAATTGGGGGGTGCCTTGTTTGGGAGGAAATAAGCGGGGGGGGGGGGGGGGGGGGGGGGGAGGGGGGTTGTTAAGAAGTATTCTAGGGTATTAGATGGAAGACTCCCTGATGAGTGTTAAGATAATAAAGGTAGGGCGAAAAGACGGGGAATAAGATGTCAACTTTTTTAGAAATGCTGATGACAAGTGGAACAGAAACCGCTGGATGTAGCAGAAGTTTAAATAGTCTCGAATGAAAACTTTAGTGTGTATGCATGAGCGTAGAGTGGAAATGGGAAAGTCACATTTAAGTGGTTTTTTTTTATATTTGGACCGCATCTCACCACCCGTCCGGGCTTTCCGAATTTAATTACACTGTTGGGGTGAGAACTCTTTAGTTAAGAGGATATTTATCCTCATTTGTGTGTGGGTAGAGTGGGAAACCATTTACGGAAAATTCCTTCCCAGTAGTTAGTTTGTTCTTAACAACGCGTCTTACTACCCGTCTAAGATTCTAACCTTAAACTTCCCGTTACTGGCAAACAAGACCAGATAAGGTTTATCCACGCACTCGCCAGTCAGAGAGATTCAGTGAAAATCAAATGGTATATTATCCTCCCTTAAGTACACACAGCTAGTAGCATTTATTAAGGGTTTAATATGCTTCAGTGGCCGAATGGTCTAAAGCGTCAATCTCGTGTTGGACTGGCCTGCTGATGGCAGGGTGATCAGGGTTCAAATCCCGGTCTGGCCTACTGAGGGTGATTTTTCCTAAATGATCTCTCACTTTCCTTTCGTGTAAATTTGTATAAATTACCTCTAAAATGCTTCCTTACCCCCTCCCTAACCTTTTAGAGTAATTATCATATATGCGTATAGCCTGAACAATAGTAGGACGCGGTAATATCTAAAAATAAGGGAATGCAGTAGATGAAATCAACTTTTTATTTTAATATTACTATAAATTAATTAGAAATATATTTTCACACGCACATTTGTACAAACTGACATTGTTTATAATATGACGTAGAAATAAAAAATCTAATATTTAAAATAAAATGATATTACCGAGACCAAATAATTAATTAGTAAATTAGATTATAGATGTTTTCTTTAAAATGAACCATTTTATCTACATTTAATATCTAATTTATATACAGGTAGCACTATTACAAACAATTATACGTAATCATATTTAAATTATTATTATAATATATGTTATGGAAAGGTATTTCAAGAAAGTATTGAAAGTGAGAGGTTGACTCTGAAACGTTAAGTCAAATCTCATCTTCCTAGGTCAAAGTCAGGATGGATAACCCCTGCAGTGACCTTTCCCTCAGTGGATATTTCTGACGAAAAAGCATACATTCATTTTAATAACTGAATCACATGATTTTTCCACAATAAATTTGTGTAATATTTCTGTATTGAGACAAAAAATAAAAGGTATTAACTCCCGGAGTCCTTAAGGTGGTATAGAGGTGAACGCATATTTTTACAGTTTTTTTAAAATAATAAAACACCTTTTTTCCAGTATAAATAAAATCTTTCTACAGTGGATACGTTTAAATTAATCCTCTACATATAATAATTTCAAAAGTTCTGGAAATTTCCGTGGGCATCGCTAAATGAACAGAACTTTTTCTTCTAAATTCAAATATTTCTAGACAAATCCTGCGATGTCCTTGGCCAATATTCAGGAAATGTTACGTTTACAATACGTAGACTACCTAAACTAAACATATCCAAATGAGCAACATTTTATTAATTTTAGACAAAAAAACAACAAACAAGCTGTTTTTTGCTTTAAGATTTCTACAAATATATGACCCTTAGCTCACACTCATGTTCCGCCATCTTAACTCCTCATAATATTTACATATTCCCTTCTTTACCATGCAAATTTAAAAATCAACTCTTCTATCATTACTTTCCATTTTCTACGCACGGAACAATGTCTGTGAAGTAAAATGTCACCGCCATCTGGTATCATAAACATAAATTAAACGAGCTTCACCACCCCATAATAAGGTCGGTATGACGCAAAGGGGGTTAGGTGGGTTAGACAAACTATAGATATATAAAAGTTGTCATTCAAGATTGATGACGTAAGCTACTGACTGACGATGTAAGAGGTGTGTGTCAGAAACAGACAGAGGAAAGGGGTGGTTTGCGGTTCACCCTTGCAGTTACCGTCATCTTGAGCGCAGAGCAACAATATTAGGAGAGCTATCATCCTCTATCAGCTTGGAAAGGTTCGAGCATAAACTCGGCTGATGTGAGAGCAATAATTATTACACATGCTTCTAACATTTTTTTAAATATGGTGGATTCACACATTTCACCTATCCGTAAATAAATACATCAATTTCTGAGTGTTCTATAGTTTAAAAAAAACAAATTTAAAATCTATGCTCAAGTTAAAATTCAGTCATCATAATACTAAACTCAATTTATTTTTACACACGCTCGACCCTTCGAAGAAAGAAGTATTGTCATCTTAAAAAAAAAAAATTGAAGTCGAGATTTTGATGACCTTGTGAGACTGAAAAAGTTGTTTCGCGAAGTCATCTGTCTGTATCTCAGATTAGTGACGAAAACATTTTACCACTTGGGCTGAAACTTGACATCTAGGGTTTCCATCGGTTCCCCCAAGGAGTTTTTGGAATTAGATAGCCAAACTTAAAACTAAGGTAGTTTACCTAAGGGTAAAAAGAGAAAGAATGGATATTCTCAAAGTAGGATTTAACGATTTTGATTAAATTTTGTATCTAGAGACAGTGTTTAACATCACAATAAAATGGCTATTTTCATTTTTCCGTCAAAATTACTTTGAGGGTAGTATACGTTAGCAGAAATTTCCAAAGTTGATTATATATCAGCAACTATTTGATATACGAGCTTCTTATCATAGTAAGATTGTAGTACTATTAAAAATAAAAATATTTTAATTTTGAATATATATTTTCATAAAACCATTAGTTTCTTAACTATAAGCAAACATAATTCTTTTATTGAGCACTTTGAAATAATAAATAATTGATTGTTGTGTTCTTTGGTGGACAGATATGTTCCTCTTTCCTCACTGTTTCTGTAACATTGTATGCTATTACACTTATGTTCTTTGTTGAGGTGTTTCTGAAACGGTGTATATTATTTCACCAATTTTACGAATTTTTAGTAAATGTCTCTATTTCTAGATTAAAAGGATAGAAAGTCTGTGTGGTGAAATGCAATATTTTAAGAAAAAACGAACATATATTATTATTTATAATTTAAAACAATTCACAGATAACAGTTTTGAACAATCATTAGATACATTTTTAAATATTATTTATTTGCAATCTTCTTTTTATACATTTTTCTCATAAAATTAATAATTATACAGTATTATTTATGATGCTTAACACTCCCAAGATATTAAGTCGGGGCACATAAACGTCAATAACCATAAAAATCACGATTATATTGCTTTTTCTATAGGAAGAAAGTAGATATAGTTTTTTCATAATGGAAAGTGAAATAACAATACGTATGCTAATGCAGGCCTCCACCGTGGTTCGGATTCCACGTTAAACTGTAGGTCCTCCATTTCATCTCACAATCACCCTACCATTACACATTAGCGTAAGTGCGTATAACCCGAACGGGTAGTAAGACGGGGTGCTAATAATAAAAATAATAATAATAATAATAATAATAATAATAATAATAATAATAATAATAATACGTATGCTCTCAAAATTCCTGCATTTATTTAGGTACAAAGATGAAATAATTCTAGCATAGATATTATTTTTTATCTTAAAGAATTGCGTTCTTGTTTTATTTGATTAAAAACAAATTAATAAGTTTCAGAAAAAGCATTTTTAAAACCACTTACCTTGGAAGTGGTGGACAACCAATGGCTTCATTTTAGTGCCTACTCTTTAATCACTTTATATAAGCAATTATTGTGAGGTTTCAAAAGTTATTTTTATTTGAGTTCTGATCAATGTAAAACCAATATATATATTCTACTACTTTACGGCTAATTTATTGTTTTTATTTTCAATATTTTACATGTTCTTGATAAACCGACTGAATATAAAACATGCTTGCTGCTATTTTCTTAATTTAAAATGTCCTGTGTTTTTCAAGTTTTTTCTGGAAGTAGCTCCCATTTTTCCAGACAACTTGGATTGAAGCATGGAGGAATTAAATTTTATTTTTCATACAAATGTTAGGTGTGAGTTCATATAACTGGTGTTTTAATCAGGCTAAGCTTGAAAAAGGTATATGTAATCGCTATATAATTAAATTTTCAGTTGGAGAGGGAGGGGGGGGGGCTATAAGAAATGTGTTCGAATTAGCGTGTGTAGTTTTTCAGTTCGCTCTTTCTTTTATATACAAGATTGCAGTTAAATGTCAAATATTCCCACTACATTTATTTGTTTTTGCATAATTCCCTGTATTTTACCAGTTTTATAGGTGCATAGCAACCCTGTAACAGCACTCGACTTGCAAACTAACTCAATACTATAAAAATATCAAACTCAGGTCCCTAATCCTCATTAATTAATCACTGTGAAAATGAGAAGCCTCAATTTCACCCATGATATATTTTTCAGCCGTGCCAGTAATATAACCCGGGACTCTTGACTAAATATAAATACACGCTGCCTATGGAGAAAATGTGTCAAACCACCATGATTTTTAATGTAATTCACATATTCCTCGGACTATCTAAGGACTACTTTTGGAGCCCAATCGTCTTCGTGGTTAACGCGTGACAACTCTAGCCAGCGCCGGGGAACACACGTATGAAGGATTCAGACTCATTTAATCTTGTTCACCCATGACAGGGAGAATTGAGTTCGAATCTCGGATGAACACGGGAATTATTAATGTTAAAATTGCTTAGCTATATTGCTAAAAAAACTGTTTCACCCACCAAATTTAGTTGCTACTAAATTGCTAAACAAATTATGACAATAATAACTAAAGTAATGCAACCACCACACAATTATTTGTGCAAATTCCAGGAGTCGAGTCATCCTTTCCTCCCTTCATCCATGGTATTCTTCTTGGAAGAGATTGTGACGCGAGACTTGCTAAGTTTCTCTAATGAGACGAAGCCACGTTCTCGAGGAGAAGAAGAAGTAGTGGTAGGAGAAGTTATTGATGACGCTAATATTCAAGCAATGAACTCTACCCTCTTCCCTCCTTTTTTTCAACCAACCCTTAACTTCTCCCCCCCTCCCTCTCCTTTTCCTCCTGCAACGATCACTACATAAACCTATGTGCAGGAGTCATAGACTCCTGGACTCTTCTCTTTTTCTCATCTTGCCTGTTTCTAACCAAGAGATTATTTGCAGGTGAAGAAGAACCATATAAATTGGGGGTTGTCTGAAGGTTTCAGCTAGTCTGAAAGTTGTGAGTAGGAGGGGAAGGGGAAGAGAGGAGAGTCAGGCGGACGAAACAGAGCTCCAGGATAAAATGTCCGAACAGTCTCCTTACCCCCTCTCCCACCTATTACATAGTTAGGAAACATTCCAGAGTATCCGATTCTCGCAAACAGCAGACAGGTAATGGCAAGTTTCCGATGCAGACGACGCTAATGGCCGAGTTTATGTTGTTTTATTCACTGCCCTTTACTACCAGTCTGGACTGTACGCATTTAACTGCGCCAAATGAGTAGAGGGTGGGTCAGATAAAATTTAGGGGACGCGTATCCGTAGTTCTGTGAAGGGAGCGGTGGGAAAATAATTTAGGGAAAAAACCCATTCTCAGTAAACCTGTTCGGGATTTGAACACTGACGTACCCATCACATAAAACCAGACTAGATGAGCCGGGTATTTGTGCCCACAGATGCGGTCATTATCATATCCTTAAGCACTTAACGTAATTGGGTTTTACGTGGTTGGATCTCTACATTCAAAACAACCTGCATGATAAATATTCACTGGGAGTTCCTGACCTAGAGTCAAACAAGGGCTTGGTCATGACAGAGCCTAATCGAGAAAAAAAGTAAAAGTTACTGTTTTAATAACGCGAGCAATTAAATTAATACACATAGTTTTGAAAATTGTATGAATATTCAAAGCTCAACAAGTTACGTAAAACTTTTTATCACCGTGTCTTACTACACGTTCGGGTTACACGCTAGTTATGTATGTGTGTGTGTGTGTGTGTATATATATATATAATATATATACCTAATAAAATATTTAAAATATGGGTTCTCACTTTCCAATTTTTGAGTTCAAATGAAACAGAGAAGCCTTATTTATGAATAAATTTTCCAGCTTTGAATTCAATTTAAATATTTTACCAAAGTTAGAATGGTCCCACTAACGCGGATAAAGGGCGTTTCGACAGAAAGTTCATTTCTAAACACACCTTGTTATCTTTAATATTTAAAATTAAAAAAAAAAAAAATTGGATATTATCTACTATATAACAATTCAGACCCACTTATGATAATTCACTAGAATACATTCTATATATTAAAAAATGATAATACAAATTTAGTTGGATGCAAATTAGGTAAAACACTCGTCACCTGCACAATTGTGTGATACTACAAGCTCTACAACTCTGTCATGCGGGTCTCCCTACAAGCTACGGCGAACTCACACGAGAGGCAAACCTTCATAATTCTATACATTGTCCGTCAATTTGTTCTTTCAATTTTGCTGTACCTTATGCCAAAAATAGAATTATATTTTACGATTACAGCACTTACAGTCCAGAGATAGGTTTGATTGGAATTTGTGGGAATCAATTTTATCCCCCAAAATTATATTACTCAGATAATACATAATATTAATAAAGGACGCATGATAAAAATTAATATATATTAATTTTATATATATATATATATATAACATCAGCGTGTTTAACACAGTATTTGTTAACGACTTTAATGGGTAGGCATGTTGAGGATATTTTAGAAGAAATGTAACACCCTTAAAGTTGAGCGGGGAGGGTTAAACTATAGTGATAAATCATATGTGGAAACACCCTTCCCCACTACGGTTAGCCTGGTCAAATTTCAACCTTGCCATCACCAGCATTCAAGTATGTTGTGAGTTGGACAAATGATTTATTATTTAGGATAATTATGGCACATATAAATTATGAATTTTTGGTTTTACATAAGATTAAAATAATGAACTTTTTCTCAAAATAAAATCACGAGGGTTGTGTCTTGTGGCAGGTAAATAATAAAATTTTTTTTTTAACGAAGTTCAGGTAGAGAAAATTATAGGTAATAATGAAAGAGAGCAACGGTATAAGAGAATGAAGTAAAAAAAAAAGAATTTTAGAAAAAGGTATTTTATTGGTGTCTGTCGTCTGAAGCGATACCTATTCCCCATTTCCTTTTACCCAATAATTGTTTGCAACTATCTATTATACTGGATATTATCTGAAGGAACTGCATGGCTACTATTGAGTAACAGCGTTGTAATTTTATTATTTTTGGTGCGGTCAATCTTCCCTCAAATATAAGATAAGTTTGGCAACGTTGGTCTGTAGATGTTGCCAGTAGCTCCTTTTTACCCCAGTACACCCCCTTCCGTCCCAACTCAATGCGAGGTGATTTGGTGACAGTTAACAGAGAGCGAGCAAATATACAGATTTTCTCCATAAGACCTGCAGTTTCCTCAGTGATGACATTGGGTGTAGTCTCCTAACTCCCTCTGCCAGTCTGTGTATGCATCTTATGAACACACACAGTCTCAAATACATATTCCCACGCCCTCCCTGTCAAGTACATAGTAAAAGTTCGTTGACCTCAACCCGAAAAGGACTTGCCTGTGAATCAGAGCAGTTGATCCGTTTAGATTTAAAAATATTATTTGGAATTTTGGTGTTATATCAATCATCACCTGCCTTCAATATTTGTTTTGTTTGTTCTCTTTGTTTATTTCACCCGTTGTGACTATATATACTAATCATACTAGTGTATTAGGGATGACGAAGGTCAAATTTAGATTAAGTGCACTCAAATGTTCGTGGAGAGAGTGTGGAAAATCAATTAGGAAAAATGCACCCTCAGTTAAACCAATCTGGATTTGAACCTCGATCTCCCCACCAATGGCAATCCAGTCTATTACGTTTCTAAGTACCTAATGATCGTGTAACGCACCAAAACTAATCGATTCAACTGACATACCAAAGGGGAAAGGGAGCCAACCCACAGATAACAAATTAATATGCGTTTCATAAACATAAAATAAAAAAAAATTCAACGTATTAAATTTCGTTTTAAGTTACATCATCTAATTTAAATTTTACCACCTCACTTATTAACAAATTGTAACATACATATTAGTCAGAAAGATGTGTGTTAGTGGTCTTTATTTGAAGATAAATTTAAATTTTTTCATTTACATTTTAACTTACACATAGTTAATCGTGAATTTTGTTTCTTTGTAAGGCATATTTTTCTGAATTTTGTATTTAATGTACTCTACCATCTTATAAAAGATACTATTCATTCATTGATTCATTGATTGATGCAAATTTATCCATACAGCAATGCAACAAGCTAGTACTATTATATAAATATTTTTAATTAATTTACCAACTAATTATTTTCAGCACCGTATCTAACTACTCTTTCGGGATATGCGCATAATTACTAATCATGTCAATGTATTAGGTAAAAAGAAGGTTGATTTTAGAGGAAGTTTACCCGCATTTTCGTGGAGGGAGAGGGGAATACCATCTAGGAAATACCAACCACAATATACCCGACCGGGATTCAAACCTCAATCTCCCCGTCATCGGCAGGTTAGTCTATTGCGAAAGTGCTGACTTAGTCCTTGCGGCCATCTAAGAGGGTATATAATTATTAAAATTATAACTTTCGAAGATAAATCTTCAAATCCTCTCATAATTTCCACTCTGTATCATCGTCCATGTATGACCTTTTGTTTAATCTGTATATTCAAATACTATGTCAGCCCCATGGTCGGCAACCTATGGCCCACTGACTGATTTTATCTGGCCCGCAAAATATCTAACAAACAAACTATTGTGTTCATAATAATATAACAACAACTCATTACTATATTATGAGAAATTTAAAATTGAGATTTTTCTCTCAATATTTTTTCTAAATTAGACCACCAATTTTTTTTTAAGCCCACGATATTAAAAATGTTTCCTATCTCTCTGCTAGCCAATCAACAAAGTTTATTTACAGTACTATTTAGTATTAAAAAAAAGGTTCCATATTTAATAATTAGAAAGTACTATGACGATTTGTGACTGATGGAAGATGAGGCTATATTATATTTATATCCATTATTTCTTACAAGGTTGTCTGTTTGCACGGGGGGGGGGGCAAATAGAGATAAAAAGAGAAGCATAATTACCTCCAGAGAAGCATTTCACAAGAACTGGATGACACTAGTAATCCTGGTGGCTAGATATTTGTAATTAATTAAAAATAATCACTTTTATTCTGTCTACTGGCGACCTCTTTAGGGGTGTCTTCAGATATATTTAACTATGTAGGCCCTATACCCGTAATTAAGTATATACATTTAGCTCTACGTTTGTAAGTGAACACATCCCTGATCAATACAAGAGAAAAAAGACTTAAGGACTGCAATAAGAGCAAGGGAACTAAAAAGAAGGAGAGTTAGTAATTAGGAGAGAAGATTAGAAATAAGGGCGGGATGTTAGAAGGTTGGTAGAAAAAGAAAAAGAAAATTAGAAGTCTAAGAGAAGGAGGAAGGCGTATAGGTATAATGAGAAATAAATGAACAGTAGAGTAAAATGGGCAAGGAAACAAAATGTTAGAGCTCACCTAGTGAGGGAGGGGTGACGGTGAGTTTAGACGGAGAAGAGAGTGGGGGTGGCGGCTGAAGGAGGATAAATTCAAGTGATATTCTTGCTTCAGGATGGTGTTTACTTTATACCCATGGTGATGAGGCTTGCGGATTAATTTACAGTTTGACGTCCAATGAAATAATAAAAAAAGAACTCTTTGGTTGTGACAGTTGAAGAACTTCGCTCGAAAATACGAGGAGTAACTACCATCCTCTCCTCCCAACCCTTCATCTATTTTCACGCAGGGGTGACCCTTCCTACTGGAGCCCCATGTCCCCTCTTAAACTACGACATGGTAACGGCTTCTTCCGCTAGAGCGCACGCAGGGGTGTTGGTGACAGCAAGGGTAGGAGAATGGAAGGGTGAGTTGAGCAGCCATCTTGGTTTTGTTAGGTTTATTTATAAAATAGTGTGTAAGGGGCTGTCAGTAGCGCAGGGAAAGTTGGGGTGGGGGTGGGGATACATGGGTACATCGTGCTTGTCCATATTATGATTGATGGATGCGTGATGTCATATATACCCACCCAAATTCTTAAATAATAATAATATTTAGCCCCGCGTCTTACTACCCATTCGGGTTATACGCTTTAAGTACTAATTACGCTAATGGATTAGGAATTGGGAAGGTTGAATTAGAGGAAGTGAACCCGCATTTGCGTGGAGGGAGAGTGGAAAACAATTTAGGAAAAACCACTCCCAGTTCACCCGACCGAGATTCGAACCTTGATCTCCCCGTCCTCAGCAGTCGAGCTCAACACGACAAGCGCGTTAGCCAATTACGCCACCGAGGCGGGTCAAATTCTTAAAGACGAAGTATTTGATATAAATTATATATTTGTGTAAATCTTAGTAGAAGTATAGTAGAATCTATGTACACACCTCTATTTTAACTATAAGATAACTGCTTTTGTGGGGGCATGGTGCAAAGCTTCACTTTCACAATAAACTAGAAAGCCGATGATAGAGAGATCGGGGTTTGAATACCGGTCGGGTGTAGCCTACAGAAGGAGTTTTATCTTAAAATGGTTTTCCAATCAATTTACACGCAAATGCGGGTAAATTTCCTTTAATTTAATCTTGCTCATCCCTAACTCATCAGCGTAATTAGTATATATGTGTACAACCATTACAGGTAGTAAGAAAAAAGAAATTAATTGAAAAAGTTATCTAATTCCACTGAAAATATCCCCCAAGTAGTTTTTAAAGGCATCCAAGTCTCAAAAACATGCTGGAAAAAGGGCGTATGCCCCCCCCCCCCCCTATTATTAATATCTTACTAGTATTGGCCATTAATATGATTTCAGCAACCACTCTATACTCATGCGCCATTTACCCCCAAACAAATTAACGTCCCGGTAATCTTTGCTCTAGTAACAGATGAGCTCAAATGATTTTACGTCATCTAATCAGTAGTCTTGCATCAAACAAAAAGAACAGTTTTTTGTAAGTATGATTTTTTTTAAATGCAAAGTTGAGTTAATCATTGTGTTTAAAATTATTTAGATTTCCCAAAAATATTAGAGCAATAACTTTTAAGTAAATATGGGCCTCTAATAATTAATCCACCGTATTTATAAGTCAAATATTACAGGATTAAATTATTTAGAAATAGTTTTGTTTGAAGTAATTTGTTTTTACATTTCTCTACAAACCTGCACAAACTCTCCATCGCGTCAGCTCGCAAGCAAGCTATCACAACTAAGCAGCCACCATATGTTTGGCGAAGATAGTGCTAACATTTGCGGATAGAGGATGTCATGTGATCAGCACAATTATCCAGCCGTTAATTTTAGTTTTCTAGACTGAAACCGCTACTTTTTTTTATTCAGGTAGCGTAGTTGCTCATTTGTCTTCACGAGGTTGAGTTTGACATAGTTCCAAACCCACTGCTTCACATAAAAATTTGGAAGCAACAGGGATCTCTGGATTTGTAGCCAGGAACTCTTACAAATATGGTTGATAGTTAAACCTAAGATTTCACACCAGAATTTTGTATGGTTTACTAAAACATTTATTACTTTTATACCCTTGATACCAAGCCACTGTCTTCATAACTAATATTAGTTGTGATTGCTGTAACGTCATTTTAACCAACCGGCCAAGCACAGATTTTACTACTAGACCAGCATATAATAAGTATTAGTAAGTAGTATTTTTTTAATACATCACGTGATGTATCAAAACTATAAGCCTGTGTGAGGCTTCGAAAATTCAAATATGAATAAGAATTTAAACAAGATTAGTATTTGTTTCGAACTTCAGAATGTTAATATTTGAAATATTTGAATAGGATTCAAAATTTCCAATTCAAATAAATCCCAGGTTCAGATTTGGCATAGTTTAATTTGATTTCAAATCTAAAAGCTTTTTTTTAATAATTACACTTTTTATAGGAGCCAACATTCATCAGCGATTAATATATTAAAAAACACATTATTTTATTTTAAATTTAAATATATTTTAAGATATTAATATAAGTTCTTATATTAATATATTAATTTAATTATTTATATTTATATCCTTAATTAACTATAATTTATATTTATTTAAATAATATTTATATAAAATAAAACATTTATATTAATAAAAGCTATATTTAAATAATTAATATATATAGTATATTAATTATTATATTTAAATAAATCAATAGGATATTGTATTAGAAATATTTATTTATATTATTATTGATATTATTTTATTTTTAGTTAGATAAGTCATGTGGCCGTATTTACATTTAGAGTAATTTCAAAAACGTAATAGGAAACTATTAAATTCGGGTTAAATTTAAAACATTTTCACAATACGATATTCTATTAAAATTCGATTCGAAACCTTTTTGTTACTAAAATAATATCTTATTCAGAATCGATATTGAAAATCTTGGATTCGCATAGACTTACTTATCTTACGTTCTCCAAACAACGAGAATGTGTGGTCTACTGCTTTTAGGTTATGATGAGAAAAGAACGCTTTTGAAACATAGGATAGGAACGTTGGACGAAAGCCCCTATAATCGCTTGGACAACCCTGACGGCAAATCCCTTATTGACAACCGTGCACACATCTCTGTTATAACCGCGGACACCAATCACATTCCCAGGACGCAGTCCCCCAACCCCACTCCCACCTTCCAATAACGTAGAGAAGGATGAGAATATAGTGAAAAAATAAAAACTGAAAAACCGTACGACACTCCCACGAAAAAACAAAGCCGGCCTTTCCCCCTCAACATTTACACACACACTCTTTTCCTCCTCTTTATCCCAACTAAAACCAAACACCGCCGCGCTTTAATACCGAGACCGGCCTCCAGGGTTTGTGACAACGACATTAAATTTATCGACGAACTTTAATAGAGTATATCTCTATCGTTGAGAGTATGGATGGCAATTTGTATCTAAAATATCGATACATGTATCATTAGATATTGTAATGATATGGAATTATACATCTCAATAATTTATTATACACATCTATATTAAAAATTACGATGTTATAAATGTGGGTAGTAAGATTTATTTGTGTTAAGTTGTTAAGTTGCAAGGTATAGCGACATACTTCTACGTCTCTATTTAAAAAGACAACGCAGTTTTGTGGACAGAAACGCACCTGGATGATCACAGTTTTTTTCTATTAGGATTCTAGCGTATAACCCGAACGGGTAGTAAGACGTGGTGCTAATATTAATTATTAATTAATTAATTAATTCTATTAGGAAGCTTCGAGAAGGAAATGTCGCTTGATATACCCCTTCAGGGTACGCATCTCTTCATTTTCCTTTCTGACGAGAAGCCGTGTAGGTAGAGTCTATGACATCTTAATCTGTGTTCTAAATTTCATGTGTCGGGAATTATCATGCATATAAAGTAATAGTCGGGCTTTTATTAAAATCTACAACGTGTGAAATATCTAGCAAAAAACTGTTAACTTAAAAGCTACTTAAAATTATAAACAAACTATAAAACACCAGAACTTTTAATTTATAAAATAAGACATAATCCCTTTTTAATTATTATAATACAGAACATCAAACTTGGACCCAATTCAATCGTTATATCAAATGTCCCCTAATGGTGGCGTGCACACATTAATATATCAGGCCAACTCTTTTAAACGTTACAATATATCGCAAGGTAAGTATCGATTAAATTATATTTATAATTATATTGGTTGTTTATGATGATTTAAATTACATTGTTCCGGACGAATTATAAATGTGCTATTTTGTTTACAGGCTTAATAAAAACAGGAAAAAATCTAATCCGTTAGTAAAATTAAGGGGAATTAAATCAGTTTAATTAATCACATTCACAAGCTTCAAAGTATAGTCCGACACATGCACTGTCGCGAATATAATTGTGAATATTGATGTTCGATAATAAACAAACATAAATCATTTTAGCAATGCCTCATGATAATAGACCTACCAAAATGTATTGTAAAACTTGCGCCTCGTGAACAGGTTTGTAGAGCTCACTGCCATGACAGTATGACAGTAAGTGAGCCATTTCCTTCTCGCGCCAAACACCTGTTGTGTCTCACAGCCTAAAGTAAAATACAATTGCGCATTCATCCACTCGATTTAACAGTTCAACGAACATGTATTGATCAATTAGAATAGAATTGCAGTACGGTTGAGTATATTCCAATGCTAGCTCCTTTGGCAGCGTATTTGATGTACCTTCTATTTGTGCTACTCAGTTTCTAAGCCAGACCTGTTTCTTTTTCGTATGTCTGTTTACCTCAATGGTGATCATTTCTTCAAAATCTAACAAAAGTCTAGGTAAGTTCTGCCATTTCCACGATGGTTGAATTATTCACTGTCACACTCTCACATTGATTGCAGTCCAACGTGTGGACGGATTCTGCCATGTTTGTAAATATCACTCACTATCATTATTAGCACCACGTCTTACTACCCGTTTGGGTTATACGCACTTACGCTCATGTGTAATGGTAGGGTGATTGTGAGATGAAAATGGAGGACCTACAGTTTAACGTGGAATCCGAACCACGGTGGAGGCCTGGCATTCCCCACATGTCTTGTCAGAGGTGAAGGAAGGGTTTGGTAGTCAGATAAATCTGTGCCGGGACCGTGGATTGAACCCCGGACCCCCAGCATGGAAGTCCGACACCTTACCCCTAGACCGCCAGGTCACCGACTCACTCACTATCATGACTACACAACCATGACATTAATGCCATCGTGTGAATGAGGCTTAACGTGTCATTCTTTTATCAGACCGGACTGTTCTCAGATATTTTTTCCCCCACAGCTCCTCATGATCAATTCTGTTTTTCGTTTATATTAATTACGTGAATTAGGTATAAATTATGAAGACACATTTAATGGAAATGTACCTACGTTTGCATGTAGAGATTGGGTGGGAAATAATTTCATAAAAAAATAAACCTTTCAGTACAACCAACCAGAATTTGGACCACGATCGCTTCATCCCCCGGCAGTTCAGTCTATTGAAAGAGTGACGCTGTTAGACTATTTTGCCACTGAAGCAGGTAAATAAATATTAAATCCACACTGAGACAAATCAACAAAATTGTTCTTCGTGGCTGGCGTGTGTTTCTAACCCCGTATAATTAACCCCCATACCCCGTTTTTGTCCTTCCATCACGACACCAGCACGTTTACGAAACAAAATAAAAACAACAAGGAGGAAGCACGTTTTGTAATTTCAGAGGCTTAGTATTTAGTTTCCCGACCCTGTAGTCAGTAAGGTAGCAGACATTTCCAGTTGTTGGCCCGCACAATGGACCTCTTTTGTTCACTCGGTTTAAAACTCTTAAGGATACACCCATCCTCCCCCCTTTTATTCTTGTTCCGCATGAAAACTGGGGCGTGTTTATAAACTACATTTAATAGTTCAAATGCAGGCGTACAAATGAAAATGATTAAATTAGATGGAAAACAGTTATTTCATAATTTTATGTCACATGGACGAAGGCGAGAAGGTTTGAAGTATCAGTGTTAGACACTATTAGACATTATTTATATTGTTAATATTAGGACGTTGATTTGACTTGCTTTTTATTCGAAAACTGGGAGAGGGGGTTGAGTCCTGAGACTAGAATATAATACGGTCATGTTTTTTATTATTCACTATTTTAATTTTCACCACTTATGTTTTTCAACCTTTCAAGCGTCTACCAATTGGGTTAGGTTTTGTTAGGTTGGGTAATATTCTTACAATCAACCTGTCATGGACAGGCTTTAAACCAGTTATCATTATAATTAGACAAATAATAATAATTAAATATTATTATTATTATTATTAGCACCGCGTCTTACTACCCGTTCGGGTTATACGCACTTACGCTAATGTGTAATGGTAGGGTGATTGTGAGATGAAATGAAGGACCTACAGTTTAACGTGGAATCCGAACCACGGTGGCGACCTGGCATTCCCCACATTCACAAGATGTCTTGTCAAAGGTGAAGGAAGGGTTTGGCAATCAGATAAATCTTTGCCGGGACCGAGGATTGAACCCCGGCCGCCAGCATAGAAGTCTGACACCTTACCCCTAGACCACCAGGTCACCATTAAATAATACAAAATTAATATTTTACACATTAATAATAGTTCTATTTACACTAAACATTTTGTTTCTTTTTAGGTTCTAAGATATAAAATAATTTTAGCAGTGTCATATTTTGCTTATGCCTTGTCACTGACCTCAAGCGGAGGCTAATATTGTTTTCTAAATATAAATACCCTATAGTTATGGGGGTTAGCGAAAGGATAAACAGCAAAATTAGGAATTGAAAATTTGGAAAGACATATAGCGGTGAGAATGCACAATTTTATATAACCAACGAACCAGGCATAAACCCTAAATCTATTAATCAAGAGAGAATCCGTACTGTGGGGTTACGTTCTATACTCTATAGTTTAGGGTGACACCTTGTATTTTTTGTTTTATTTTTTACTACCGCGTCTTACTATCCATCCGGGTTGTACGAATTCGTACTAATTATGCTAATGTGTTAAGGAAGATGAAGGTTTAATTAAGAGAGAGTGTAATTGCATTTGGGTGGAGGGAAAGTGGAAAACCATTTAGGAAAAAGAGCCTAAGTACACCCAACCGATATTCAAATCTCCCCGTTATCGGCAGTCTAGTCCATTGGAGTGACACCTTAGACCAAGAGGCCACCGAATCGGGCCGACACTCGATACCTTGTTAACATCAGGTACGGCCACTTTAGCGTTGTTGTTTTCTGCACATATATAAATATAATATCTTACGTACGAGTGATTAACTGACCGGATGGTCTTTTGGATGAGGTAAATTATTGATAATAATAAGTTTGCTCTTTCCATTTAACTCGGCACCATTCATAATTTTAACTAAATACAAGTTATTCTTTGTAAAGAGGAAAATTTTTTTTAAATAAAAATCTTATATTTACATTACGATTTGAATAGGATGCATCAACACGTTAGACAGTCAGTAGCATGGTTGTCTACTGAATTAAAGGTCTCAGGTTTGAATTCAAGCATGGCTGGAAAAATAAAATTGGTGAAATGATGAATTAACGGCTGGGGGCTGGTTGTCGTCTGTTCTAGATTTAAGTTAGTTTATAAGTCGTGTGATATACAAACAGTTGGTTCAGAAAGTGTACTCTAAATTTAAAAAAAAATATAATAGATAGGCAATAGGAAGCAACTTTTTTTTAACAGTTTTAAAAATTACTTAAATAATTTTTATATATGTGTAGACTACATCAAATAATGTTATCTTCAACTGTTGTTTTTATTAGATAATATCATTACACATAGTACTACCACTTATCAAGTAAAACGTTATCAATTTCCACTGCAACTAAATATGTTTGTTTTTTCTGAAAGTTATTTTCTGCAAGAATCCTTCTTTACAACTAGGAGAAAGTACTTAGTGTCAAGCAATAATAATATTTAAGCTTTGATGAAATGCATACACTTTACACAAAGGTGTACTTGATACTGTCTTTCACAATACTTTTCGAATCATTAGTTCACAACACGGTCGCTCGGGCGCTAGAATTTGTATTCTACCAGCCTTACAGAGAGACGCCATTCTATACCGCCTGGTATAAAGAGACATGTTCTTAAGGAAGGATTTGAGTGATTAAATAAAGTAAATTAGTACGAGATAGGAGAAAATTACTTTGTAAAAAAAATTAAATAGAGAGGAATAAAACATAGATACCATGAATCACATTATAAGTTTCGCAGAACAATGAAGACAGTTTAAACACCGGTTAAGTTCTGATTGGGAAAGTAATTTAAAACACGAATTAACAAATTATAAGAACATTTTAAATAATATAATTAAACCTCATAACAAGACATTTTATGTAATAATTATCTTACTTCAAATAATAACTTCCCAACCAAACTTAGCGCGCGGTTTGTAAAAGTTTAAGCTGTTTAATTGGATTTTAGTGATATTTAACGTGCACTCTCTGAACCAACTGATTATATCAGCACATGACTTACAAATTAACTTAGTTCTAGGACAGACCCGCTTCAGTAGTATAATGGTCTAAGGCGTTAACCTTGTAGTAGATCAAATTACCGATGACGCAGAGGTCGAGGTTCGAATCGTGGTCGGGTGTATAGTACTTCTGGTGGTTTATCCTAAATGTGTTTCCACGCTACCTACACGCAAATTCGAGTACTTTTCCTCTAAGTTAAACTTTTATCATCCCTAACACATTAGAATAATTAGAACATATTCATACAACACAAACGGTTAGAGAGACGCAATGCTAAAAAGAAACCTATAAAACAAAACAAAAAAGACGTAGTTTTGGTCGGTTCTAGTGCTATAACCCTGGACTCTTAGTTAACTAGATTGTAGCAATTATTGCTGCAAGGCGTCTAAAAAAGGGAGAGTCAACAAGAACAGCGCTTACCCAATTTCACCGACCGGACGAGCGAGCGGAAAAGGACGTCCACACACGATAACAACAGTGCAACATCTAAGAGCGATGATCCTAGTGCTGCATTTTGCCGCTACGCACCACCACTTGTCTCAAGAACATGGACGCCGAGAACAGCGTGGAAGAGCCTAGGCCTTGATAGAATGTTCTCAACGCACCTAGTACCACGCATCTCCCCCTTTCCATGTGTTTATAATCTGTGATCCCCTCCTTGGTGTAATTCCGTCTCGAGTGTTCGATAGTTGCGCCATATAAGAGACTGTTCACCAAGATAGCAGCCACTCTTGGATTAGGCTCGGACATTGACGAAGCTTAGGGCCAGTTTCATAGTCAAATTTAGTACGCCTCAAGTGCGGCGCTACACTAAACACAAGAAGACACCTACCTAAACTCGAATGGAATGGGCCGTTCTCGCATAAGAAACTGGCCCATTCCATTCTGGTTTAGGTAGGTGTTGTCATGCACTTAGTGTAGCGCCGCACTTGAGGCGTACTAAATTTGACTATGAAACTGGCCCTTAGGCTTCAAAGGCAGACTCATATAATGTAAGGAGAAATTCTTTTTCGGCTTAAAAATAAATATTATGTAATTTTCTAAAATTCCTTTTGGCTTTACGTATATTTATTGTTATTTACCGTCATAGATGTATATTCATTTATTTTACTAAATATTAAAATAACTTCACTTATGTTACGCATGATAAATAGGACTTTACTTATAATACAAAGTAATGTGGGGAAGTTTTTAAGGCGAGTTTTGAATTTTTTCTAATGTTAGCCAAATCTTGTTTATCAACTTGGATTCAGTTATTTAACTTTAAAATTATGTTTTCAAAGCGTGTTGTCTTAATATCCATATTAAGAAGTTTTATAATATTAGGCCTTAATGATTTAGTTGTTGGAATGCGGGACGTTAATAATTATTCTTGTATAGTTAACGTTATGTATCTAACTTAGGAATTATTTTGCATAGTTCTTGAACATGGCAGAATGGTAATAATAATTTTTTCTTATGATAAAGTTAGGAATTATCCTTAACGTTTAATGTGAGAATTTCTAAGTTTATTCTGTATTACTTCTAATTTTGGAGGATTCCGGAATTTGTGGAGACGTCATGCGTAGGCTGATCTTTAATGGGGCAATCACGGAACTATAATACTGTTAGTTACAATTTTGACTTGCACTAAAATAAGTCATTGCTAAAATTCTCATTTAAGTTTTTTATATTGTTATACGCCATGTTTAAAATGCTAGACATTAAAATTTAATACACGTACTATAATAGAAAGTCTTGTAAAAAACAATAATAATAGATTGTTATTATTCAGCTTTTACAGATATTGTATAAAAAAAAAAAAAGAATATGCTTAGATTCTTTGAAGAAGTGATATGTTCTTGAATATGAGGCTAATTGAAATAAAAGCAAAGTTTCATTAAGACATGAATTTTTTTACTATTATAATTATGCCATTTATCCTTAGGTTTAGATACATATAATTTTGTTGTCCTTTTTAACTTAGCCTTCGTCCTCGTCGTATTAAAACTAAATTGGTCACTGAAGGAGAACAGTGAGATTACCCTCCTTCTAGGAGATGGGTTGTGTACCCTAATATATTTCACAACAAAAAAACATAATATTGTTTACACTTCGCACTCCTATTTTTTCTAAATTATTTAATAAAATTAAATTTTTTTTTGTATTGAATCCCTCTAATATCTAGAGCTTGGGTTTACAAGATATGCACATAATTGATTGATTTAAGGTGTTGAACCATAATTATTTATTTTTTATCTGTAAGTTAAATTTATTCCCAAAGTTTGTACCGATATATTCTAATTGGTAGGATTTGAAAGGCTGACTTAGGCCTAATATAAAATATTATGATAGGTGAAGTAACTAAAGAAAATGGGAAGGAAATAGTTACTGGCCTTTTCACACAATCATCCAAAATAATAACCTTTTTAAACAAGATTTAATAACGGGTTTGCTAAGAAGACTTGTACTAATAAAATAGTAATCATCTTGTTAAAAAATCAAATACACTACTTTTCAATAATTTCAGCTACATTCTATAAAAAATATATAACTGAAGGAGTTTGGTTTGAAAGTGAATCCAATAGGTCAATGTGAAAGAAGCGTGTTACGTTGGATTGGGAATGTTGAGAAGTGTGTGGATCTTGTGATGAAGTAAGTATATGAAGGTAGAGTGTGTATGGATCAAAAAGAAGGTGTAGGCCCTATAAAACGTTGTTGAATGTTGTAGACGATTGTGTGAAAAAAAAGAAACATTAAGAGTCTTAAGAATAAAAGTGCATGCATGACTCGATGTTTGGATGTTGTTGATGCGAAGAGGGTATGCAAGGTTAGAGAAGTATGGAGAAAGTTAGTGAGGATGGATTAGGTACAGAATTGTTTTTTGAGCTATATTCACAGTTTCTTGCCTACCCCATAAGGTAATGTTGTGATTAAGTATGTATGTATTACCAAAGAGGAAATAATTAGAATAAAACCAGATTCATCAACCGAATGGTTTAAGGCGTCACTCTTGTGATTGACTGCCTGCTCATGACGGGGAGACCGGGGTTCAAATCCCAGTCTGATATACTGAGAGTTGTTTCTCCTAAATTGTTCACCCACTCTCATTCCACTCAAATGCGGGTAGATTACCACTAAAATTCTTCCTTACTTATTCCTAGTGGATTAGAGTCATTATAATAAATGTGTTCAACCTGAACAGGCATTATGACGCAGGGATAAGAATAATAAAATATTTGAGAGAATCAGTCCATAGAATGGAACAGCCAAAATAAAACAATCCGAGTATAAAAAAGAGCTACTAACAGTTTAACTCACGTTGTTTACTTACTTCTTGGTTGAATGAGCAATTTAATAATTAGTTATAGTTCTTAATAAATTATAGCTGAATGGGATTATAAAAATAATATATGTATGTGTAAATTGATGGCGTGCATATATATATAGTGACTATTTAAGATAATGTTTTTGTTACCGATAGTAAGTTTAAATCCGTCCGTTCTTGACAGGTCTAACAAGTGGACCATTGTAAGAGTAAAATAGGCTATAGAGTAAATGTATCTTCATTCGCGCAGGGAGAGAGAGATAATAAGAAATCTACAGTTAAAGTGGAAAATCACCCTTTACACACGTGACAAAGAATTGGGTCTCGACTTCTACGTCACCAGTAACCCAATATTAAAAAAAACACTACATTTTCCCATGCTTAAGTAAAGATTACTCCAAAATAGTACTTATTTATTACAAATCGTAAATTAATATACAAAATAATACGACTCTTCCCTTGTTTTTTTTCAAAGAATTTTGCAATGTCGATAAGGCAAACTTTTTTGATCCAATTAAATGTGACACTGTAAATCAATTAAAAATTGATTTATTTCCATAACTTATAGTATTTTATTTTAGTACAGCGCATTACTACCTGTTTGGGCAATCCACCTATATAATAATTGCTTTAATGAATCAAAGATTAGTAAGGTTTAATTTCTATGAAGTGTACTCACATTTGTGCTGGAAAGAGAAGTCCGTTCACTGTAGGAATTGTTTTCTGAAAGGCCTTTTTCCCTTCAAGAAATCTATTATGTAGTAGGATATTGGTAGAAAAAAAGACCTTTCAGAGAGTAATTCCTACCGTGAATGGAATATAGGAAACCATTTAGGAAAAACACCCTCAGTACACCCAACTGGGATTTAACCCTGATTTCTCCGTCAGTGGCTATCTAGTATATTGCTAAAGTGACACCTTAAACCATGCAGCCATCGAAACTAGTAGGTGTGTAGTAGATAAGTGACTAGAGATATTCATTCTGGAGTTCCTATTTCTCTCCATTTAGTACCCGTTTCCTCTGACACCAAACATAAAATAAAAACATTTCATCAGTTTGTGTGTAGCATTTATTTGGGATATATGCTCCAAAAAAGGTTTAATACAAGAAAACTCACCAAAGTGCCCAACTATTGCTGCGCCAACTTACTGTTTCCCACTCACAAAAAAGACAACAACTTGCCACTACCAAAATATCAATCAACTGTACAAGAAAAATCTTGGACTTGTAAAATGTTCTATTCCTCGGGGTGGGGTGTGGATAATGTGTGTGACGCGCCTGCGCAAAATGGATTGTTATGCCAGAGTTAATGGGTCTACGTAAATTCTACCAGCTCCGCGTGTGTTGACCTTGATATTCTAACCCCTCCCTCTCGTCATTTTGTCGTGTTGACCGATGTTTTGTATTTACCTTTCTCCCCCTCTTTGAGCTTGTATAATCATATAAATACTGGTGTTGTTCAACATGGACGTAGGTACTTCTTGACAGGGCTGTCCTCTAGGACACACCTTGGGTGTCCAGGAAATATTCGCAAGGTACAGAATCTCTCTTCGACGAGATATAGACGTTATTATGGAAAACATTTCGGACTTAGAATCTATCTTGTCATATTCAACTTTTAAATATGCAGGACGTTTTGGTCTTAGAATATTTTCTTCGTATTTAACTTGTAATAATGTCAAAACTTGGGACTTATAAATATGTCAAACATTTTGAACTTAGAATCTTTTTGTCGTTTTTAATTCATAAATATGTAGTACGTTTTGGACTTAGATAAATATGTCAAAAATATTGAACTTGTAATCTTTTCTTCATATCTAACTTGTAATTATTTCAAAATATTGGACTTAGATAAATATGTCAAAACATATTGAACTTAGAATCTTTTCTTCATATCTAATTTATAATTATGCCAAAATATTTGGACTTAGATAAATATGTCAAACATTTTGAACTTAGAATCTTTTTCGTCGTATGTCGAATACATAAATATGTAAAACGTATTGGACTTAGAACCTTAGCATCACTATAAATGTTGTAGTCTATTCTGGACTTGGAATATTTTACCTTACCAGGAATCATTTGTTAACTAATAAATGTTTGTTTTGCATCGCCAATATGGCGTCTATTCTAATTGTTTTGTAAGGAATATTTTTCTTTGCGCGACTGATATAACAGGGATATCTGTGGGTAATTGTTTACATCAAAATTGCCCATCATGCAGTGGGAAGTTTTTATATTGTAAATGTAAAGTTATAAATATTTTGGTATGATCCCGTTTTTAACTGAATGGCCCATACGGCAATAGTTTTGTATTATCGTTACGTAAGGAGCATTTTTTGTCTGCATAGCCAGATTTTGTATTGGAATATTGTCGTCATTTAACTCATTAGCCTTGCGGGCTTATAAGGTTCATTATTCATTGTGGTCAATTACGATATTATGATCGTATGCTAAAGGTTACATACATTGTAAGTAATTCAAGATTGTACAACCAAATTACGTATTTCAATACTATGTTCAAGTTTATTCTCTCAACCAATAAAACTACAAATTGTTATCAATGACATATAGTCTTCTAAATCAAGGTTTCCTGCTTTATCCTTCGCCTTTCCTGTTGTTATGAACCTCAACATAATTGAGGTGTGAGTTCGTGGAGAATATAAGTAAATGGGCCCGTGGTCGGCCTGTTTACTTTTGTTTGTATCCTCACAGCCGCTCTGCAATGATTGTATTTCTTATGTTATTTCTTATTGTCCGTTGTGCTCCAGCCTTATTCTTCGGGGAAGAGTAAGGGCGGTGTTACATGTGTTTTAATTAATTTTCTTCGCTTCCTATGGCGTCACCTCATTATCATTTTAGCCAAATTGAGACGTTCACGACACTATAATTCCATAAAGTTCACAATATTTGATACAAATAGAGTATGGTAAACTTGTTTTTTTTAAAGTTTGTATGGATTTTATTAATGGTTATATCACAGATGAAATACGATCGTAAATACATAAAGAAACAAACAACATACAAACCAATAAGGTGCTCAAAACACGTAGCCTACGTCATACGCACACTCTCGGGCCAGTTACTAATAGCGTAGTAGAATCTCAAGTTTGGGTAACTTTGATATATGATAAATGTCCGGTCATTTAAAAAATAACACGTTTCATCGGTTGAATGATCGAGGCTCTAATGCATCTCATGTTAGACTGGCCTGCTTAAGACGGGGATATCAGGGTTTAAATCTCAGTTGGATATATTGAGGGTGGTTTTTTTCTAAATGGTTTCCCACTTCCCTTCCACGCAAATAAGTCGAACTAGTCATAACCCTCAGACGAAATATCGCTCAAATCCACTTGTGTGCTTGTATTAATGTGTGAGTATAGGGACCACGAGCTAATATCAGTATTTTTGCAGTTTTTATACCAAAACAAATTTTTGGCCAATATATATAATGTATTGCCCCAGTAGAAACGAAGAGTTTAATTCTCTTCACGTGGTGATATTAACATTTCTTGAATATCTGCCAATGGTGTCCTGGAATTTAATGACAACCTTTTTCTCTCTTAATTTAAAAAGTTTCTAATCTAATGCCAATGTGCTCACGACAGATAACAGATATTCAACAACTGTTGATATCACCAGGAGAAGAAAATTAAACTCTGTTTATACTGCCACAATATTTAATCTATTCTGTCCAAAAAACATTTTGTAATATAAACTGCAAAACTACTGCTCTTAATTCGAGTTCCCAACACTCCCACCTTAAATCACAGGGGGTGTACTGTATTAAAGCCCAGTTACAGTTCAGACGTTTTATGTTTTTTGTGCAAGTCTATAACTCAATATATATTTTTAAGAAAACTCAACGACCATTTTTTATGACATCGGGAAGCTGGTAAAGGGAACGAGTAGAAGAAAACATATCACAGTTAAAGTTTTAACAGGTTTTACTTAACTTGTCAGCACTACACGTCACGACACTAATATATAATGTTATATTATCTTGCCAGTGGTAAGTTAGTGCTACTTTACGCGTACCACAGGGGTACAGACAAATAATATACCCAGACACTCAACCTCCAGGTTAAAATGGTTGCGCTCCTTTTGACATATTGAGCTCTTCAACACTAGGATCGCTGCGGTTAGTCCTATCATCATCTAGCAGTGACACTAGCGAAGTCCAGTGTTGAAAGAGTCAAGCTGTCAAAAGGAGCGCAGCGAAACTACCGTAAGGTTGAGTGTCTGTTTCTCACTTGATCGTGCCCAGGGGGTATGCGAAGAAATCTTAAAGGGTACGTAAAATTATATGTATATATTATATGAATTATTATAGATTATATACATTATTTTATGATACACACTAAATAATCAGGGTCAGATTTAGGGTTATCCACAAGCGATCAGGACGCAAGGACACGCAATCTGGGAGCAACATTTTTTCCCTCACTCCCTCTTCCTACTAAATATAGATTATTTAATATGTATAATGGTCTAGGGGTAAGGTGTCAGACTTCTGTGCTGGCGGCCGGGGTTCAATCCTCGGTCCCGGCACAGATTTATCTGATTACCAAACCCTTCCTTCACCTCTGACAAGACATCTTGTGAATGTGGGGAATGCCAGGCCTCAACCGTGGTTCGGATTCCACGTTAAACTCTAGGTCTTTCATTTCATCTCACAATCACCCTACCATTACATATTAGCGTAAGTGCGTATAACCCGAACGGGTAGTAAGACGCGGTGCTAATAATAATAATAATAATAATAATAATATGTATAAATTGCATTATGCACCAACAACTGTGGGGGAAGGGAAGGGGGGGGGGGTACAAAGTTGAAGATAAATTACATCGGAAGGTGCGTGAACTCTAAAAAGTTTGAGTACAACTGGATTCTTGACCACACCGCTTAGCTATTGCCTCTGGGCAACCTATGTTTTCTCTACTAATTTTACGACGTTAGTTCAACACCTCAGCTCACTCGCTAGTGTGTCTGTCTACCAAGGTAAGAGTTCCGGGTTCAATTCCCAGTATGGTCAAAAAGTTTATCATTGGTGTGGTTGCGGTTTCTCCTTCCAAAATGATGAATTGATGGAATGGGTGTGTTCCCTATTTTATTTTGTTCATCAGCCCTTTAATCGCAAGACAGTAAATAAAGTAAACCCAGTTAACCTTGTAGTTGCCGACGGCATGCGCCCCGTCGTAGATGAAGAGATGGTCGTTACAGTCGAGCTGCAGTAGGTCGAAACGGAGCATAAACCGCTGCAGGATGGAGTGGGTCTGGAACGTGATGACGCAGTCCAGGTTCCTCTCGTTCTGTGACTGGAGCACCGCCCCGTCGATCTTACGGTACAGCTGCTGCAGGAAGTGGTTCTTACATAGGTCCTGCATGTGATCTGTGGGGCAGAAGGTACCGGTAAACTTTATTAACACGTTCGGCGTGAATAGAAAAAAAAACAAAAAAAAAAAAAAAACAACAAACATCATTACCAACATATTCTATTTTCTATTGGCTGAACATATCTTTAAGCGAAATATCATTATAGATGTTTACAAAGCACCGTAGAGAATGGGCAAAAAGTGTTGACACATTTAATGACATTATATATATATATATATATTATCTTTACTATTCTCGCTACTAAATGCTTCAAATTAATCTTAAAATATCATAAAAAGATTGACAATTTTCTACAAATCCTTGAATTAGTAATTTTTTTAGACACTTTCCTTAAAATGGTCATTATTTTATGCAATCCAATGTTGTATGCACGCCTCAAAATTTGACATGACTTTATGCAATGTTTCTTGTTGGGTTGCTTCAACTTTCACTACAATATATTTTTTTAATTTCCTGAATTGTTTTTGAATGAAACCCCACAAGATAAAGTCCGAATCTGTTAAGTCTGATGACCATCGTGCTTTTATCAGCTCCAGATTTTTTCCTGTGTGACATGTTATAGAATAATGTTCATGCGACTCACCCGAACACAATTCAGGAACTTAAGTAATTATGATGTAAGTTAAATTAATTCAACAAGATACACCGCAAAAAGTCATTTCAAGTTTCTAGGAGCGTATGCAACAATTTATTGCATTTAATGGTGCCATGGTGGCCATTTTAAGGACATTGTTTTTAAAAAGATAAAGATCAAGGTTTTGTAGAAAATTATCAATTTTTCAGCCCCAACTCTTTGGGTCATATGATTATGTACTAATTAGGCTAAGTTAAGTTAGTCTAGTAATTAATACTTAAAATTGTACCAGCAAAGTATTAAATACAATATGTGCAGAGTTCCTAAAAATTTGATAGAATTCCAGGTATGTTTTGGGAAATTTCCAAAATAAATTCTGACAAAATATTTATTAAGTGTATGTACAAAAATTAAGTGTCAAACCGTGATTTTGAGTGTGTAAAAAAAATCTATTGTGTATTTCCAAATGCTACTCAAGCTCTACTTGCTATGAACGTGTGAATGTTTCCTTGGGGGGAAAGGGGGGGAACGCGTTTCTGCGCATGGGCGAGTTTTAAAGTTTTACTACTAGTTTCGCACGATCATCTGTGTTGTTAATTATAATATAATGCATACTAATTTAACCTAACCTCTTGATATGTTTAAGGTTAGCGTAAGTAAGTATGTGCCTAACATGTTGTAATGTTATCATTTTATCCATATCTTTTAATAAATTTGTATTTCTATATCAACATTAATTTTCAAAGCTTCTCTTTCTCAACTCTCCAAACTTTCTGGTTGTTGCACAACAATTCACTATCATTAACTTAATCTAGAAAAGTGGTTCCCAACCTATTTTGTTTGGAGGAACTCTTAAGATATTTCGGGGAACCCCTACCTGCTGACACAAATTAGGGGTAAATAGGGGAAAATTATAAAATAAACATGTATGGAAATAGGGTTGCTAAAGAATAATTAATTCATACTTTTCAATAAAATATTACAAGATTATTTATTGCCTATTTATATGTACTAATTACTGGGAGTAAAAAACTGACAAACACTTTCGGTTTACATCTGGCTCACTGGTTACAAACCAAAATCATTAATTGTTTTATTAAAAGCTCACGTTAAAACCTTTCTAATTTTAATTATTTTACTGTGGAATGCCAGGTCACCACCGTGGTTCGGATTCCACGTTAAACTGTAGGTCCTTCATTTCATCTCACAATCACCCTACCATTACACATTAGCGTAAGTGCGTATAACCCGAACGGGTAGTAAAACGCGGTGCTAATAATAATAATAATAATAATAATAATAATAATAATAATTATAATAATAATAATTATTTTACTCCATCACAAAAAAAAAGGTGGCAAATTGTATTTTTTCCCTGCCAGTTTTTGCCAATTCCGACACTGGACACTGACTTGTAATCACTGCTCCAAGCTAATACTCCCCACAATGGTACTTGAATTAGTAAAAACTATAAAAGTAAACTGTGGAACATTCTGGGAGAACTAGTAACAAAGAAAGGTGCGTCGTTAGTAACACTACACAGCTCTCTCTAACATCACAACAAATATCGCTAGGGATTAATTAGGCTTGTCACTGACAGACGCGATTTCGGATTTCATCCTGATCGTTGCTTTTATCAATTTATTTTGTTCAAGGTTTGGATTTATTTAATAGAAATGGTATGCAGGCCAAAACTATATATACAGGTTGTTCCCGGGTTAAACGGCTAAACTTTGGGAAGTGGCAGTAGATTAAAAAACTAGCTCAAAATGTATTTCGGAGATTTGCTCATTTTAGCTTCCTTTTCGTGCAAACAGTATAAAATGGATTAATAATATTATTCTTCCTGGAAGATGGGTCGGTAGTGCTGGACCTGTAGCTTGGCTGTGTTCACCTCATTTAACGCCATTAATTTTTGTTTTGTTTGGGGAGCTATTAAGCAAAAAGTGTATGAAATGCCTACTAAAGCTAAGCGCCCACTGGGCCGATACCGCACGGACGGAACTGAAAATACAACTAATTCATGACATTATTTGTGACCAAGATGCGCCCACTACGTCGGTACCGCCGACAACGGACTCTCCGCCGTCCTTTGTTTCTCATAATTTTAAACTATTAAATGTGGGAGAATACTGAACTAAGCTCACAGATGAATATATTGATAACTGCATTCGATCGGAAATGACAAGTCACGCACCGAACATTAACAAAAATTGATGCAGAGCGTGAATGACATTAGTCTCGGTAATTATTTATATACCAAGTTTTAAAAAAATGGCTCTAGTTTTGTTAAAAAATAATAACCAATATATGACTTCTAAAAGAATTTCATTTTGGTACAATGTTTAAATCATAATTATTAATCCGAGTAACAATCCCCGCCCCGTTTTTAAATCAGGTGTGATGTGGCAATGTCTCCAAACAAAATAAATTAATATTCAATACGCAATCCAGCACATTTTTTATTTGGGTAGCTCGCAAAACAATTTGAAATTTTGAAAGTTGCTTCAACACAATGAGTTTGGCGACCACTGGTGTGGAGCATCGTAATAAGTTTTTAATTTAAATTTTATAAAATGTTTTTCAAATTTTATCTTTATGAGAAGCCCACGTCTTAGAGTTATTAAACAAACGGGGGACATTGCCCCTCACCCGGATGGTCCAACCCCCTTGGGAACAAGTGAGTGTTACTGGGCTGGAGTTGTCGGGTGTCCGGTCCTTCCTCAGCTGATTTCGGCTGTAAGAAAGGACTATATAAAAAGTCATGAGACCCTGTAGCTGCTGAGTGAAGAATATGTTTGGGTTAAGTTAGGTTTAGTTTAGTTATTATAATTAGTTTTAGTGTAATTTAGTTTTAAGTCTAATAAGCAGTGGAATCAGTTAGGAGTAGAAGGAGTGCAATTTTCGGTAGGGCATCTTCCCAGATGGTGTAAAGGAGGATTCACACCCCCACTGGGGATATCACCGATCTGGGGACTATTATATCCAGAGGACGGCGAGACACCCAGTGGTGCAGGGTACCGGGGGTGTAATATACCAGGGGTGGACCCACTAATAGGATTATGAATTATTATTAGGAATAAAAGGACATTAGAGTAGGAGCTATATTCCAACTTATATTATAGTAAATAAAGGACACAGCTAAATGATGTTAACAAATTGAGATTGTATGATTAGATCCCGAGATACATTATAGGCATCAGGATGGATAGTTTAGGAAAATGAATAAATTAATAAATATGAGAATTATAAATTTTTACATTATTAATAAAAATACGGTATTTCAGAAATATAGTTTCCCTTAGTTAGATTTGGCAATTTAATTTTAAAATTGATTGATCTTGAGTTTAACTGAAGAATTTTTTTTTAAATTAAAATTTCCAAAATGATTCGAGAAAAACAGTTTTGTTTTAATGTTTTACAGTAGAGTATATTATATATTTTTAATTTTCTAAAAGCGAAAGATGACAAATTTATGCCTTTCTTAAGGCGGAAAAAGGGCACAAGCTAGCTCTGCTCCCAAGTATTGAACATTGTCACCTGGGGTATCCCCTTAACACCGAATACAGTAACGACACAATTTGTGACCCAAAATGGAGAATATTACTCAAAAAGTTAAGTTACAATGACTATAAATGGGTATTTTTAATTTCATTAGAAAAAAAAAGAATCAACGCATGTGTACAACTTAAAGTTGTAATGTAGGAAATGCAAGTTAAGGGCAGTATTTTTAACAGATTTTATATCAAAACTTTTAAGGCTAAAAGAAATAAAATATTTCTCTATTAGATGTATAGAGTTTAATTTTCTTCACATGTTCACCTTAACAGTTCTTGAATATATATCAAAGGTGTCCTGGAATTTAATGACACATTTTTTCTCATCATTTATGCAGTTTGTCATCTAATGCCGCTATGCTCGTGACAGATATTCAACAATGGTTGATATCACCACGCGAAGAAAACAAAACTGTTTCTAGTGGAGCAATATTTTATTTATTTTGGACAAAAACAAGTTTTACTATAAAAACTGAAAACATTGGCCTTAACTTGCATTCCCTACACTCCAATCAGGTTTCCAAGCAAGTTTTGAATTATATCCAATCCCACTGTTTTATAAACGATAATACAAAAAACCGGATCATGATACGTCAGGTTCGAGCTGTTCTACTTACCTAAGTTAGATGCTTTATGTAAAGTGACACTGGCTCTTAAAATGCACTTTTATCTACAGAAGCTAAACCCTTAATAATAATCGTTAGTAATCGTTTAATGTAGTAATTAAATATAAATATATTCCAAATTCTAAATGAACCGTTTTCTTCCTATAAGTTTAAAAAAAAGGGGAGGGGGAATATATTTTGAAACCAACATAAGTTCCACAAATGATAGGGAGATGTTAGAACCCGATCCCCCCTAAGTTGTCATCTCTCCCCCCTCAACAGCGGTACAGGGGAAGGCGCTACCAACCGTTAGGGGATTTTGTTTACACAGAGTTTGTTGGTGATAAGTAGGGGGCGGATTTATAGGCACTAAAATTTTTAAATGTCAGGCAAATAGACACTAAAAATTACAAAAATAGGCACATAAATAGGCATTATAAAGTAAAAAAGGAAATAAATAAACACTAAAAAGAAAATAATAAGCACATAAATAGGCATAGTAATGAAAAAATGCACCAAAGCACTCAACCTTTTTATTATTAATTCTTAAAATTTAGCATACACTTTACATAAACACAAATTAATTACATTAGAGTTAATTACCAAATACTTCTCAAGATTTTCAGATGTAAATTTTGTTCTGTTGTCTGACAAAATGTTTTTATACTATGAAAAACTTCTCTCGACTTCACATGAAGTCATCGGGCAAAACTTCAGACAAGCTATCTCTGCTGAGCTAAGATAGATTTCTGAGAGTGATTTAGTTTGTCCTTCTAAGATGTCTCTAATACTTGCCACCACTTTCCACCCAGGGTTTCGCTGCAATACTCTGTTAAATATGTCGACGATGACTGTGCCAACTGAGCCAGAAGCCTGATTCAGGTTTTCTTCTATTCCTCGCATTATCTTCACAGCTTTCACGAGAGGCAAATCCCTCTCTTCTAAAACTGTGATTGTTCCAAGAAGATTTCCAAAATTGCTTTTTACGTATGCCAGATCCGCACTGACACTTGAGCAGGAGATGGCAGCATTCGCTTCTGTAATGGCTACAGCTTGTTCCTCGTCAAAAATTTGGACTACCTACAAGCAAAACGGTTGACATATTAAAACTCACCATTCTTTCAATATATTGTGTTCTACAGGTATAACCATTAAATTTAAAATATGTTTCAATAATGTGGATGGACAGGTGAAATCAATAAAACTAGTGGTAAGCGCTCACTGCAGTTTTAATTAGTGAACACACCTAATTATAGTGTATTGTATAATATCTTTTGAATGTCACCCAGGTGATCTGCGTAGTACAACGCAGCATGGAGTCATGTACCTCAACGCGTTAACACAGGCTGTGGTGGCAAGGGTGTGTTGGGCAGGGCGGCCTTAAATAAGAAGATTCTTGATGGAGCCTTCAAAAACACTTTCTTGACTGTAGAAATAATAGCGTTAACATTTGTAAAATGTGATCTAATATCTTCTGCAACCCTATGAACAGCACGTGCCAGACAAGTGATGTGAATTAACTTGGTGTAGAATACTTTTAAGTTTGCAGATGCTTTCAACATGTAGGTCGCACTGTCTGTCAGCAGCACCGGAAACTTTTAATTGTTGTTTTCTGATGGTCACAGGACACCTAATATAAACAAATTAACTGATTTATAATTCTCATTTTTACAGGAATAACACCGCAAATAATTAAATTAACACATTATATCTTGTGAAATTAAGTTATATACTTACGCAAAGCATCATGGACAACTATGGCAATTGTCGAGCTGTTGGTTGCCTCAAGCATCTTTGAAACAACCAAGTGAGGTTTCCCAAGACCGTAGAGTCTAGTTTTTCAACAACAACATTTGCAACATATCTGCCACAGCGGTCAGTGTAACAGTGTAATATACATAGCCACTGAATGAACTGACACTGCTGTGAGGTAGAAAAAATCTCTGTCACCATTCTGACCAGTATGAACCTATCAGACCACTGGACATATGTGTTTTTTCAACGTAACACGAGTATCCACGTGGAATGACTTAAGGAGTGAAGGAGGGGGGGGGAGGGGGGGGGGGGGCGCCACAAGTATTTAGAAAAAAAAAAGAGGTGGGAGGAAGAGGAACATATATATAAAAAAAAGGGGCACTTTAAGGCTCCCATTTGTAAAAGAGGCACTAAACACCGAATTAGGCATTTATAGGCACTATAAAAGTTATCACATCTTCGCAAACCTCGAAAATAAACTTATACCTCAAAAGCCTACTTTTCAAAGCATAGGATTTAAAAAGGCATTAAGGGCCAAATCCGCCCCCTAGTGATGAGTTCACCGCGATTCAAATCTGCGACAAAGTTTGATGTCGCTATCGTCTCACCGATTCCGTAACCGAAAGGTAGTGGTTGGGCGGGTGGTACTGGAGGGGGAAAGGGGCGGTGCAAGGGGGGTGGGGGTGGAGAACGAAGGTACAGATTTCATAGCCCAAATGAGAAGTGAACATCTTTGAGAATTTATCTTATGAGACATATGGTTTATGTGAATTATCATCCTGTTCGGATTAGTTTTACGAATGAAGTAACTTTCGAAGCTGAGGAAATAATTTAACAGTTTTTAAACATACATCATGTTTATATTTCATAGAATATTATTATTTAAACTATTTATCTCACTGTCTCCTCTCCTCCCTATAAAATATATATTTATGAATATATTATACTAAATGTGTGTATATAAAAGAATAATATACATATTATTTGCAATTTACATTATATTAATTTATATAATAATTTTATTTAATATAATTTATGTAGACATGGTTCTTTTATTTTAATAATTTATTATCAACAAAATGTAGTTAATTAATTAAAATGTAATTAATTCGCTTCATTGAATGTGTTCGGGTTAATATTGTCTTAAAACTTATCTGTATAAGACCTAATACGATAAGACGGGATAAAGAGGGTGAATTTGAGTAGAGTGAACCAACATTCTCACATATTTACAGTTGCACGATTCCTATGGTCTTGTTGGCGCCAACTTTCTTAAGATGATGGAATTATTTATGACCCTTCACAAGAGAAAATATTCAGTAGCTTAAAGTGAGAGTATTAGAGTCTTGCTAAAGGTACCGGGTTCACTCTCCATTTTTCAAGGGTAATTTTTCAATATATTTGTATAAGAAATGTGTCATTTTGTCAAATAATGCATTGTAAGCTATTGCTAAGCATTACATGATTTAGTATTTTATGATTTTCAGACTTAATAGTATTTGAATTCACTTCTACGTTTTCTTAGTCAGCAGATTCGGAATCCGCGCTGTGCCGCCAAATAAAAGCCCCCTCCCCTCTTCAACTCCCCTTGCTTCCCTAGTAACAAGAACAACATAAGCCAAGGAAGGTCACGTGACCCATAGAACCGAGGGCAGTCGGATCACAGTCGGATCATGGCCTTCTGTAATCGGATTGTTCGTTCTCTGTGCCGGTTGTAGCTGCGAAACAGAGAGAGATCAACAGAAAAGTATATAGTGTGGCAGGCAGAGGGCGGCTTAGTGGACAAGGGGCCACTCCCCTTTCCCCTTTTTGACTTTATTACCCCTACTCTAGCCTTCCTTCAACTGAGATTACCAGCCGGGTTTAACGGTTGTTACCGCAAAGCCTCACAAAAAAACAAAAAAAAAAAACTCGACTTGACCAAAGCTTTGTTTTCAACTCTTACGCCTTGTTTTTTTCTTTACTTTGTTACTGTCTCTTCTAAAGACAGATTATTTATACGCACTTGACTTACAAATTAACTCGATACAGGACAGCACTTATCATACAACACATTCTAACCGAGTGACAAGGACTTCAATTTATAGTCTAGTCTCGGGGGTCAGCCAATATCTCAGTATACTAATGACAAGCAGTTCAGGTCGAATGGGGGATTGGGTGACTTCCAAATATAGACTATATATACTACTAAGGCTCCTAAATTTGACTCTTGACATGAATAAAAAATGTGTGATTAGTTAAATTAAGATTTCCCTTATAAAAGTAATAGTTTGACAACAAAGGAACAGGGTGTTGTGTCCGTTAAGGCGATAAATTTGTTTTAAATTGTTCTTGATGTAATCAGATTGGTTTAGAAATAGCACGTTATATACTAATTTATTAGTTGTCTTGGAAATTATATAAACCTTTAATACATATATTGAAACAAAGTAATTGATAAGGGTATACGAAACTTCGAAATGTTGAAGTCGACGGTCAAATCTACACACCTTTGACTTCGACATCCAAAATAAACTTTTCATCTTCATCATTTAAGCAAAATGAACTCCAACCTAGCATCTTATTATTGTAAAGAGAAAATTGATATTACATAGATCAATGGTGTGAATGTCAAGCTTTAATTTGTCAAGTCACGTTCACAGTTGGTGACTAAACACGTGTCCGTAATCTCTCATGTGTTGTGTTCCTTTTCATTAGCGAAAGCAAATGATCACACACGCGTGTGCTCCCAAACGTTGCACATACCTGGTACGCAAATTTAATCCTTTCTAAGTATCGATCTCTGGCAAGTAAAAAGTACACGTTAAGATACACCAACCTCACATGTTAGATTTCTCCAAAATAATGGCCAGTCTCCAAAGTCCACATTAGCAAATGCTGTAACTCGCACCGGTGGTCGTATGGTCTAGCACGTCACTCCCGTGTTGAACTGGACTGTCAGAAATAGAGAGATATCAAGGCTCAAATATCGATCGGGTGTACTTGGGGTATTTTTTTACTATACGGTTTTCCACTTTCCCTTCACGCAAATTTGAGAATATTTCCTCTAAAATTCTACCTTCCTCGTCCTTATTTCACTACCGTGATTAATGTTTGCTGATAAACGAAACCCGCTTCGGCCGCCGAATGGTCAAGGGTGTCACTCTCACAATAGAATGGGACAGCTGATGATCGGGATATAGGGTGTTTCATTAATGTTTTTCTCACTCTCCCTCCATACAAATGTACGGGTACTTCTCCTAAATTCTACTCCCCTTATTCTCAACAAATTAGCATAGTTATCACACACGCGTATAGCCCGAACGTGTAGGAAGACTCGGTGAAAAACAAGAATACAGGGGGAAAAAATGTCTGACGGTAAAAAGTATTATTTTTAAACACATCAACATAATGAATGATCGACCCACGTTGTATGTTGGTTCATCACAAGGTTCCACGGGCCACGGGTCGGGTACGCAGGCTTGACACTCCCGACGCAAGATGTGCTGAAAGTGTAGTGTAAGCCTATACATAATCCAACTTTTACTCCTAGCTTACGTATAACCCGAACGGGTAGTAAGACGCGCTGCTGATAATAATAATATGTAATAATAATACTCCTAGCTAATGCGATTACCTGCTCCAACTTGTACGCTGCATTCAACCTAACAGCAGCATCCACTGTATGTCTGCCTGTCTTTCCTAGGCGTTGGGCTTGTTATACATTCTCTGGTACATCCCCACTCTCGTATACATACACACATATATATATACATACACACACACACACACACGTAAATCTTCTGCTCGCTATTGGTTTCTACCGAGGGCGCTTTCCTTCTCTTTGATCGAATCATGCAGCGTAGCTGGAGGGATTGATATTGTTTTATAACTTTGACAGCAATTACAAATTATTGTTTATCAGTAATCTATACTTGCTATCGACATTTTGTAAAGGAAAATAAGCTTCTAACTTATCCTGATGCATGACAGTATTCACATGATTATAAATGGAGAATCAAGCCGTGAGTCGAGTCAGAAATAGATTTTGCCTTTTTTTTTTTTAACTTTATCATAGTTCGGCTTATAAGCATATATAGTAATTAAGATAATATATTAGGGATGAGAAAGGTTGAGTTTAGAGGAAGTTAACTCGCACTTGCATGGAGATAGAGTATAAAACCATTTAAGGAAAAACTATCCACATTACACCCAACCGGTGGTCGAACCCGATCTCACCATCATCGGCGGTACAGTTTATTATGAGAGTGACGTCTTAGAGTTAGACCATTCTACCACCAAATAGGGCCATGTACGAGATATATTTGTGGAAATATATAAGCATTATCGCGGGGAGATGATAGGATACCATATTCAACAGGAAAAACAATCTCCTGCACACATAAGACCCAAATCACGCGTCATAAGTGACAGTCCAATACGCATCTAACGCCTTACACCTTTCTATCAAGACTGCTACGGATAAGTTGGGTTTATTGATAAATGAGAATGTAATAAAATATAGCTATAGTCGAATCACTATAGCAAGAAACTTATTTGACGGTTTAAAATGTTTCTATGGTAAGTTTTTATTTGAAAGTAACATTTAGAAAATACAAACAGTTTTGCGGACAAAATTTATAAAATTTTACTGTCATATAAGTATTTATTTTTATTTTATAGGTAAAGATTATATGTTTAAAAAATGATGGCTGCAAATCACATTACATGAGTTATGAATATATCAAAGTAGTGTTAGTAACGTTTGTATCTATCAGATAAAGTTATACCTCTTTAATATTCCTACAATATATAATTATGTATTCATACATCTATGTATTAAGTAGATTCTACTTTTGACACAAGTATTGTATCAATTTTGACTACTTCACATTTATTACATATATATTTCACTTTTGACATAGTTTTAATTGCGGGAAGATTAAAAAGGCATAACCTTACCTGATAGCTACAAAAGTTACTAAAACTACTTTGAGGTATATAATATATATTCTTAAAGTTTCAACCCATGACTAACTGACTACATAGTTAGTTCTTAATCATTCATACCTTCCCCTCCCCCTCTAAGATAAATAATTATTAGGACTTAGTTTCATTTGTTTGTATTAATGTTATTTGAAAATATATCTAGCTTATGACATACTAATATTATTTACTTGGCAAAGTTGAATGGAGCACAAATTTATAAAGGAAATTCTTCTTGAAATACTACAAACATTACCCCCCTCTACGCCCTAACCCCCTTACGGTTCAACTAAAAGAAGAAGAATGTGGTTGAAGAACAAATATACATTCCTCCCACAGAAGTAAAAATATGAACTCACAAACAAACAGGATCTTACAGAGGAGGTCAAAATATTTACGAAGCATCTCACTAATTTTTTTATTATTATAGGTAAGGACGGACTGGTTCCAAAATTTTACAGATTCCGTTTGAAAATTTCACTTTATCATAAAAACTAATCTAAGATTGGCTTCCATTGTTTTCTTACTTCAGTAATATGGGTAATTACAAAGTTCGTCACCCTATGGGACCCATAAAACACTGTAAAGTTCAATATAAAAACACAAAAATAATTATTTCTATTACTCGATTTGGTGGCAACATGGTCTGAGGAAGGCGTTACTCTCGCAATAGACTGGACTGCCGATGATAGGGAGATTGGGGTTTGATACCAGTCAGGTGTACTGAGGATGATTTGTTCCTAAATGGTTCTGTACTCTCTCTCTCTCCGAGCAAATTTGGGCACATTTAATCTAAATTCAACTTTCCTAATCCTTATCACATTAGAGTAATTAGTACATAAGTGTATAACCCAAACGGGTAGTAAGACACGGTGCTAAAAATAAAACGCTTCTATGAATATAAAGTCAAACTAAAACGTAGAGAACATATTTTTTTTTTTATTCAAATCTCATCAATTTTAGATTTAAAAAAAAAAGAGATTTTGGTATTTTATCAACGATTAGTTCATATATTATTTTTCGTTTATCTATCATAATGTCAAAATTGATTGATACACGACAGGAGAAATAGATCACATATCAATATTTACCCGCGCAATATTTAGTTTACTCGTGTGCTCTTGATGGATTTATAAGTGGATATACTCCGTTTAAAACCAAATTGTTGCTATTAGAATAGAACAAAAAGTATTTTCCACTTTTTAGTTTGACCTTCTATCAAATTAATGATTATATTTTTTTGAGAAAATTAATTTTTACATTGTTTTTATTTTAATATTCGTTAATCAAAGCGACATAAATATTTACCAAGTGCAGTCAATTAGTAAAGGATGCTTTCTCAATATTAAAAAAAAAAATCACCACGTCTTACTACCCGTTCAGGCTATACACATACGTATTAATTAAGCTTGTGTTTGGGATCAATAAAGTTTGCATCGAGTAAGAATGGAAACCTACTTAGAAAAAAAACCGCAATCAATATACCCGACCGGTATTAGAACCCAGATATTCACGTTATAGGCAGTCTAGTTTCTTGCGAGAGTGACTTCTTAGACTACGGGGTTGGCAGCCTTTTTGATATTACCTGACAAACAGGCTTAAAATAAATTTTGATAGGCTGGTTTGAAAAAATATAGAGTAAAATAAATTTCAGTTTTATATTTCTCCTATAATAATTGAGTTATTAGTATTCTATTTTTATGATTACAATGGTTTGTTTGCTAAATATTTTGCGGTCCGGATAAAATCAGTCAGTGGACCGGCCGTACGTCACCAAACACTGCCTTCGATCATGCAGCCATCCTGGGTAAGACATCTTATTGTCACTGGAGTTGAGTCATTTTGTCAAGTTTCAGGTATTTAGGTAAAACGGGAAGTTGAAAAAGACGGATACTCATATACCTTAAGGCTATCCTTACCATTCTCCCGTAGGTATCAAAGAATCGACACGACCCATCTCTAATAAATAATACAAGCTCTTTCTCACTGCAATTATTTAAAATCATTATTAGACTTTTCGATTACACTCCTTAGTTGAAAGCACTATAGTATTGACTCCTGACGGTAATTTCGCTCTTTTATATAAGTTGAAAAGTCATTTAAGTCCAGTTTCATAGTAAGATTGAGTACGCCTAAAGTGCGGTGCTGCACTAAATACAAGACGACACCTACCTAAACTCGTATGGAATGGGCTGGCCTCGCATACGTAACTGTCCCATTCTATTATGGTTTAGGTAGTTGTCGTCTTGTATTTAGTGTAGCTCCCCACTTGAGACGTACTCAGTCTTGACTATGAAACTGGCCCTAAATAAACAGTTAGAAAGTCAGCTTTTTTAGCACCACAGCTTACTACACATTCAAGGCTATACACTTATGTACTAATTAGGCTAATAGTTTTAGGGATTAGGCAGTTTATATTTAGAGAACTTATGTACTAATTCGGCTAATAGTTTTAGGGATTAGGGAGGTTATATTTAGAGAACCTATGCACTAATTCCGCTAATAGTTTTAGGGATTAGGGAGGTTATATTTAGATAACTTATGCACTAATACCGCTAATAGTTTTAGGGATTAGGGAGGTTATATTTAGATAACTTATGCACTAATTCTGCTAATAGTTTTAGGGATTAGGGAGGTTATATTTAGAGAAACTATACACTAATTCCGCTAATAGTTTTAGGGATTAGGGAGGTTATATTTAAATAACTTATGCACTAATTCCGCTAATAATTTTAGGGGTTAGGGAGGTTATATTTAGATAACTTATGCACTAATTCCGCTTATAGTTTTAGGGATTAGGAAGGCTATATTTAGACAAGTGTACCGACATTTGAGTGGAGCGAGAGAGTGGGAAACCATTTAAGAAAACCACCCGCAGTACACCCGACTGGGATCGAACCACGATAGCTTCGTCATCGGCAATCTAGTCTTTTACGATTGTAGCGCCTTAGACCATGTGGCCACTGAACCAGGGCAAGGTCCCTTAAAAATATATACAAATACAAGTAACACAAAATGTTACTAAACTTTCTGCTCAATCATAAGCAACAGAATCTGTGGGCAGAAAGAGACAGAAAATCATAGGATTTTTTTCTGTAAAGTCATCTTTTATTATTACTAAAGGAAAGTTGGAGTTGGCCGCGTCACGCCGGGAGTAGGCAGTTGTAAATACGTACGCGTAGAGCAAGTTGCATATAGTTAGGCGATCAGAAGTGCCCGGCTGCGAGCAACGTTGCTGAAGGGTGAGCTCACGTCAAATGCAAGATCATTTTTTTATATCAAACCCAATAAGAGCCCCAGCCAGTACTTAAAAAAATTAAATATGAGAAATATCTCTTTTAACTATAATCTAAAGTGCATTAGAAAGGTATGATTGTTTAACGTATAAAATCACTAGCTCAATTTGAGATATAATTGGACTTTACCCCCTTTTCTTCTGTACTCTTCAATTGTATTACCATTAAAAATAATTTTAAGGATACGAGGATAATATTTTTTATCTCCAAAAGTTACGGAATGTTCTACGACAAACGTCTCCTTCTTCACCACCCTTCCCAAGAAGCTTGTAGACAAATAGCTATCCCCGGCCTCCTAGTTTGTTAAAGAACCATACTTCAGAAAATAAGGCTCTTGAAGATTCTATTTCGATCACAATGATGACGTCGATAAGAATCGTCCTCCAGGCTCTTCAAAGTAACCTCCCCCATCGCCTTACTCCCCCAAATCCCTTGGGCTCAAAACGGCAACATAACCTTCCTTCACGCACCGATTCACACAAAATGGCAATTTAATGTTTTCCCCACCTTCGCCCCCCCCCCCCCCCCCCACTAACTCTTTTTCCATCTTGATTCCGTCTGTACTCGGGATTAAAATGTCGTAAGTCCTATTATTATTTCCACTATAATTCTTTAATGTGCACTTTCTGCATACATTTGTCATCACACGACTTACAAACTAGCTCAGGTCTATAAAACAGAGGACATACATGTTACAATCCAAGTTTAAAAATAATTATATTTTTAAAGAATACAAACATAAATATTTACAGCCAAAATTAATAACATCTAACTATTCTATTGGTGTTATTTTTAATATTGGTTTCATCTATCAAAATGGGCATATGCAGAGTACTAGACTTGGCAAATAATATGTGACTAATAGTAAATCTAGTTACTTCTTTAGAGGCTAGAAAAAACCCTTCCTATAAAAATTGAGCCGTACCAACGGAGTCAGGCATTACTGTATATTTGTTAGAAGATAAATTTTTATGGGCAGAATTGTTTTTTTATGTTGTATTTTTATATCTCCATATTTTATTTAGTATTAGTTTACATATTGTAGTGTGAAAATAATCTAAACAGTCATCAACTAATATTTAGCTCAATAAAGTCTCGTTAATCTTACTATAAATTATTGTTTAACTGGAAATATTAAATAATATTGTTCCAATGGTATATGGTGGGGCGTTTGGGGACCCCAAATCCACCAACGGATCAAAACACATTTTTCCCGGTGACGTAATCATTGCGTGTTATGTCGCAAAACTCACCCCCTCCCCCAATGGGGTTTCCCTGGTAACAGGTGCCAGTATATTTCCGTCTGACCTGAATTTCCTCTCTGGTTATTTCCATGACGACATGGGGTTAACGACCTGTTGACCTCTTTCAATGTCGCAAAGGTTATTTCTGGTTTCCTATGTGGCAATGGGTTTTCCCTGATGACTGGCACAATTTTGGCGGTTGGACAGACAGGAATAGATAGTGACCTTGAAACCGTGAGCTAGTACAAGAGGTCATTGACCCTGGCAACCCTTCCTCTCCCCCCTACAATGGGCCTTTCCAGTGTCATCATCGCAAACCCTCTACACCACTGTGGCCACCCGCTGGATTATTGTTTAATTTTCAAAAAGTATCAATATACCGTGAAACAATCCGCCAGGACGTGTCTGAAGATCGTAAACAGACACATTGTACTCCCACAATTCGTGTACTGCTTCAACGGTATGGCCTTTCTCAACGCATTCCGGATCTCGTCAATCATCCAGATATCTTTTTTGTCGTTGTGCTGACACGTGCCTTGGTTTTTCTCCTCCCGAATTTACTGCACAAATGAACATTAACTTGTCGTGCATTCGTGTGGTCAATACAGGCATGAAAAAATCCCGCGGAAGCTCGACGTTGAATCCTGAATCGTCTCTTTTAGGCAGGCAGGTCAGTTAGATGCTCGAGTCATGCTCGATAACGTAAGTCACGTGTTGCAGAATAATAATTTGTCCTTAAGTAAGGCACATTGTATGTTAAACTCACCCATTTAAGGCCCTCGCGGAGTGCACGCCATTGTGATAAGCTCTCCCCGGCTACCACATACAGTAGAGAAATAAGATCATTATGATTCCAAATGGTGACGATACACTTTGTCTTGCCGTGCATTGGTTGTGCCAAGGCGTGTGTGCATAAAAGAAAACCAGGATGCATGGACGTGAACAGCGTTAAACAGAATAAACAGGCGTCAATTCATAAACTCAAGCGGAGGAATTGTGCCGTGATGCCGTGTGAATCTTTTGAAAGGTGTGTGCTCACGAACTGAAACATTTCAAACATACCTTTCCGAATACAAATCACCGTGTTCAGGAACGTCGGGAGGCAGTCCTATAGAGGGCCATTCCTCCCGAACATTCTTTAAGGTACCTTGATTTGTATTTTCACGACGATATGCAAATCCATTTTGACGTCATAACATCCTTGATAGCAGTATTAAGTGATCACACTTTGCCACGAGTGCCGTGTACTGTTCAACACAACGAGCACAAATGTGAATCCGTGTGCAAAATGTGCTACACTACAGAGGTATGCAGTGGAGGTTGAACTGTGACCTGTAAAGACTGTGGGCATTGGTTCACAAACCAGATATGTTTTGATAACCATAAGCGTCCCGGTTTTTGCAGATATCACATGTCGGTCTGTGATGTCAAAAATGTTTGTGAGGTTTGTGGGCAATGTTTCAGTTTGAAAAAATCAAATTATTCACATAAGTGTTATGAAACTTTTTGTAGAGTATGCGAGACCCATCGTCCTTGGGGTCATTTCTGCTATATGAAGCTATCCCCATCGAAGCTGTCACTGGAAAAGAGTAATTTCATGTTTGTGTTCTATGATATTAAATTCAGACAAGAAACACTTCTTCAAGGTGCGGTCAACACATACTTGCACAAGGCTAACCTCTGTGTCGTACAGATGTGTTGCAAGACCTGCCTTCATATCGATGTAAATGACCATCATTGCACCGAATATGGAGGCAATAGGACTCACATATTCAAGGGTGATGCCACAATGAATAATTTTTCGGATTTATAGAGAAAATTGAAGCAACAAAATTTAAGGACATCACCCTCATAGGCCATAATGCGAAAAGCTATGACGGGAATTCTATTCATAAATATATGATGGTGGTAAAAATGGACTCCAGAGCTCATAATGAACGGTGGTCCATGCGTTACAACCGTTACACTTTATTGACTCACTGAACTTTCTCCCGATGCCATTGTCCAAGATGCCCGAGACACTCGACTCGGACGAGTCTTTGGCCAAGGGACATAACCCCCATTTTTTCAATAAAAAAGAAAACGCGGGGTGTAGGGGTCCCTTGCCGCCAAAGGATGACTACGGTATCAGTGAGATGTCAGTAGAGGGAAAGGAGCCCTTTGAGAAGTGGTTTGACGCGTTGATCAAAGCAAATTATGCCTTTGATTTTAACCACGAGTTGGAACTGTATTGCGTGAAAGATGTAGAGATCCTATGGAAGGCCTGCCTGAAGTTTAGAGATATGCTTACGGATAAAGCAAAGGTGGATCCTTTCAAAGAGGCGTGTACGATCGCAGGAGCGGCCATGTTGGTTTACCGCCGGTACCATCAGTATCATCCCTAAAGGTGGCTACCGGTGTGCATACCAACAGTCGCACGTGGCCGTACAATGGCTCTGCTGGGAGGCCCACTGACGCCGTGTCTCTATCCTTCATGCGGTAAACGGCCATGAGGAATATGTGTTAGGGTGACTTGTAGACGGCGTTGTTAAAGCTTGAGATACCACCACAGTCTTCCAGTTCTGGGGCTGTTATTGGCACAGGTGCTCTCTCTCAGCCACCACGAGGCCATGGAGACGCGTTATGAAGTGACCATGCCTTAAGTGAAAGAGTTTAAGAATGTCGGCTACACATTCGTAGAGATGTGGGAGTGTACGTTTAATGCGATGAAACATACAGACCAGGACTTGAAAAATTTGTACTCCAGCACGAGGTGTACAAAGAGCTCCTTAGTCCCAGGGACGCTTTCTTTGGCGTGCGTACAAATTGTATCAAGCTCTTCCACGAAGAACCTTTTTTGTGGAGAGAAGATCAAGTACTTGGATGTGTGTTCATTGTATCCTTACAATTGCAAGTACAAAAAATATCCCATCGGCCTCCACAAAATTCACTTGGAACCAAATTGTCCGCCTATATATCAAGTAGAAGGCATAGCCAAAGATACCATGACGCCTCCGCGGGATTTTTTCATGCCTGTATTGCCTACACGGATGCACGACAGGTTAATGTTCATCTTGTGCAGGAAATGTGGGAGAGGAGAAAAACCAAGGCACGTGTCAGCACAACGACAAAAAAGATCTCTGGTTGACAGGCATCTGGATGATTGACGAGATCCGGAATGCCATTGAGATAGGCCATACCGTTGAAGCAGTACACGAATTGTGGGAGTAAAATGTATCTGTTTACGATCTTCAGACACGCCCTGGCGGATTGATTTCACGGGTATATTGATACTTTTATTGAAAATTAAACAAGAATCCAGCGGATGGCCACAGTGGTGTAGAGGGTTTGCGATGACTACATTGGAAAAGCCCATTGTAGGGGGGGGGGAGAGGGAGGGTTGCCAGGGTCAATGACCTCTTGTACTAGCTCAAGGTTTCAAGGTCACGATCTATTCCTGTCTTGTACAGCCGCCAAAATGGTGCCAGTCATCAGGAAAAACCCATTGTCACATAGAAAACTAGAAATAAACCTTTGCGACATTAAAGGAGGACAACAGGTCGTTAACCCCATGTCGTTATGAAAATAACCATAGGAGAGATTCAGGTCAGACGGAAATATACTGTCACCTGTCACCAGGGAAAACCCATTGGGGGAGGGGGGGAGTGTTGCAACATAACACGCAATGATTACGTCACCAGGAAAAAATTCATTTTGACCCGTTGGCGGAAGTAAGGTTCCCAAACGCCCCGCCATCTACTTCCAATAAAGCATATACCTTTATTTTAAAAGAACTACAGTGCCAAGCGAACGTTAATTAATTAAATAAATATAGACTACCTAGTTCAATAGTTCTTGTACTAAAACATATTTAATTTAGTCAAAGATTGCACACATAGCCCATTTTATCACTGCACACAAAGTTTCTGCAACATATGAATTTGGTTTCTGTTATCGAGCTGTTATCTTTGCCACATCTTAGTTTGAATATTTTTGTTAATGTTTTATGATTAAAAAAAAGATATAATGTAAACATTTTCAACATCAAACACCAATTCTTTTTCAACATATGTTCTTACAAAAATGTTTTTACAAACCTGGACTAAAGTTGATACATAAATTAATTCAATTACTTTTGATTTTTAACAAGTTAGCATTAATGTTAAAAAACTTTAATGCACATAATTTCAAAAAAATAGAAAACAAATGTTAATTTTAGATGCAAGTATATTTTTTGGCAAGATTTTGTAAATGTCGAAACCAGTTTTTTTTTCTCGGGGATATGTCGAGATTTTCTAATACGCACACCCCAATTGTTTAAAAAAATATTGATCAAACTAAAAAATTTAAAATTGAAAATACAGGCATACATTTTTCAAATATAAATTTATGTAGTATAACTTTGTTTAGGTCAAAAAGGATAAATAGGTATATAATAAGCACTAAAGTGTGGTCCAATAAAGCAAAACTCACTTCGGTGGCGGAGTGATCTAATGCGTCATTCTTGCAGTATACTAGATTGGTGATGATGGATAGCTCTCATGTTCGAATCTTTATCGGATGTACCGAGGTTTTCCCCCTAAATGGTTTCTCACTACCTCCCACTTGAATGAAGGTAGATTTCCTCTAAATTATACCTTCCCAAACCCTAGCTCACACACGCACACACGCACGCGCGCACACACACACATACACCAGTAGGTGTCATCTAGTCTCACATTACTCAACCCCATGACTGAACCACAATTACGTTAACTTTGGCTGTTAGGTCCATGTGTTTGTCAACCATATTCGATTTCTGACATTTAAATATCACACCTCATATTCTATTGAAAAATATGAGCTAGATCAACAATTTAGATGTTGAACTGTCGGTCAAGGGTAAGTTGTCAGACTTCTGTGCTGGGGGTCCGGGGTTCAATCTTTGGTCCAGGCACATACTTATCTGATTGCCAAAACCTTCCTTCACCTCTGACAAGATGTGTATTAATCACAACTTGTGAATGTGTGGAATGCCAGGCCTCCACCGTGGTTCGGATCCCACGTTAAACTGTAGGTCCTCCATTTCATCTCACAATCCTACCATTACACATTAGTGTAAGTGCGTACAACCCGAACAGGTAGTAAGACGCAGTTATAATAATAATAATAATAATAATAATAATAATAATAATAATTGCCCAGGTGCAGGCCCGGATTAAGGCATTTGTCAGGTGTGCCACACACAGGGGCCCCAAGTTTAGGGGCTTCCACCCCCCTGGTGAATAAATCACTTTGACTTCTCATATTTATTTTATTATAGTATTATGTTTCAATATTTTCATGTTTTTTCGTAAAATTCATCCCAAAATTATTTAGAAATTCCCTACTCAACGGACGCTCGCTGGTAGCCTGGTATTAGTTGGAGTCTGACAGTCCGTGCTTAAAAATGAACGCAACCTTTGCTTCTGGCAAATCGGAAACACTATATATATCTGCAGACTGTACCGTTGACTTTTGACAGAAAAATAAACATTGATTTTATATGTACAATAATTTCTGGGGTAAAATAGTAAATTTGTTAATATTGAAGAATTAACTAAATACTACGTGAGGATAATGCAAAAAAAAAAGTTTTAAATAATAAAACACTGTTTACTATACACTATTTTATCTGCAGATGGCGGACTACATAAATTGCAATTACACTGAAATAGTCTATGATTATAACATATTGTTCAGAATTATTATATTATTAGGTACTATTAATTTACAGTACTATAATCCACTCAGAATAAATATACTGTATAGTTTATATTTACTATAGTATTAATAAATAATTTATGTGTTAGTAACAAAATTCACGCTACTTAGCATGATTGCTAAACGTTTTAAAAAAAATTGTCTATAAATAAAATTATCCATGTATGTTGTATATTATGTAAGATTCATTATCCTTCATTGGGGAACTAACTTCTAAGGGCCCCAAGTTCTACTTGGCAGAGGGTCCCCAAAAGTTTCAATCTGGGCCTGCCCAGGTGCTTACAATTACTAGGTATTTATAAAATATTCCCTTTTAGAAAATACTTTCAAAGTTTAAAGTAAATTGGTCTTTCATATAAACATGCAAATAAGTTTTCAATACCCATTGATTTTTCTCACCGGTTCAATTTTGAAAAACACTAAAAATTCACATGCATACAAAATTTGAATTAAGGATCAAATATGTTGTGCTATAAGTTATACCCCCCCCTTCCCTTCCCAATTTTTCAGGTCGCACACAAATTATCGTCTCTTTTGAGTTTTATGAGCGATTCCCTTACCCTTCCCTCTTTCATTCCATCAATTAAAATGCCAGATATGACTAGTGATCCAAAATTATATTTTTGAAAGGCTGCTAGCTACCCCACAAATCAATGATTGAGTCGAATTAAACCCCCTTACCCCACCACCATAAGCCCTTCTGTGCTTTTTAAACTCCAAAAACTCATTAGTTCTCTAAAAAAGAGACTGAAAAGGATCCCTAAAACACATTTTCAATTAAGTGCTTTTAATTCACTGGAAAGTGAGCGTCGTTTTGTTCGAAAAGGCAGAGAATGCCATCATTTAATAAAGGAACATACTTTACATAATGAATAAAGACGTAGAGGCATTAATATACTGGGGAGTCTGGCCCTCTAGAAAGGTCGTTAATTAAAAAGAGATCGTGATTTGTAAAGTGTAACGTTAAGGTTATATATAAATATTTATTTTTTAATTCAAACAAATTTAAATATATTTTTTAATCCAAACAAATTATGTTTCCTAAAAATTGTAAGATCTAAATAATTCTTTATTGTGTGACTAATATACCAAATATTTAACTCAGATGGTAAATGCATCACTCTTTTAGTAGGTTGGATTGCAGCTGAGGGGAGGGTGGAGTTCAAATCCCGGTTGGGTGTATAAAATTATTCCCATCTCTTCCTCTACTCAAATTTAGGTGCATTCTCTCTAAATTATACCTTCTTCAGTTGTGATGGAAATTTTACCTACTATGTATGTAGGGAAATGATCTAGAATCGGAATCGAGGGTCGAGAAATCGAGGTTAAACTTAAGAATTGGAATCGAGAATCTGAATCAAGAAAAACAGATATTGTGACATTTATTATATATAAAATCGGAATCGATACTCGAAAAATCGAAGTTGAACTTAAGAATTGGAATCAAGAAATACATATATTGTGACATCTATAATATATATTATAAGATATATTAGAGCTGTCACAATATCGGTTTTTTCTCGATTCCGATTCTCAATTTCAATTCTTAAGTTCAACCTCGATTTTTCGATTCTTGATTCCGATTCTAGAACATTTCCCCTCTTAATTATTTTCCCAAGCATTATTTATAGAAAATACTCCCCCATCAATGTGAAACTTGGACTCGACCATTAAAACATATGGTCGCTTTAAACTTTAATCTTACAGTCGTATAGTTATTTATTCAACACATCAAAAGTCTTTAAAACTAAAAATTAAAAAAATATTCAAATAAACCCAAAATTAATACAATAAATTGTGGATTTTAAAACGGGAAGAAGAACACATTTCACACGTTACAAAAATTTAAAGTATTTTGTCATAACTGATCATAAGCACGTTAGCTCGCCAGAAATTAGTGATGAAGTTTTGGCAACGATATATCGATATATATAAAATATCGACATATTTAATATATCGGAATACGCTCTAAATCTATTGAATTAAAATAAATATAACTTTTGTTGCTCTCTTTTTATTAACTATGCCAATTTTGTTTTAATTTTATTAAGCTTGTCTTATTCAAATAGCTAAATAAAACATTAAAAATTGAAGAACGACAGAGAATATAATTGCAGGAGATTGATAATTTCAATTTGATAGAAATAGCGTGCGTGACCTTCGATATACACGTTGGGTTGTATCTATTGACAATAGATATATCGATATATTACCTAAAATTGCCATCCTTAGTCAAGGTATTATATATCGATTGTTTATTTAGAATCGATTCATGAATTCTGACAGTCTCACTAAACTTTTACTTTAAAAAATACTGTAGTGTGTCAAAGTTGTTAAGTTTTGTTTTTTTTCCTCTTGTTACTGTCATAATGTCAGGTCGTATTATATTCGAGACCATTTATTTGATGTAGAACATCTAAAAATGTTGGAGTCGTATTATACTCGGTGTTGTGCAATATTCCGGCAATTACGGTATATTAATTACAATTTTCCGGAATTTAAGTGAAACGGCAACTAAACTAATATGATAAATATGATCGATTATTAACTATTTCAAATGTTGCCGTTATGTTTGGTTGCAAGTTTTATTGAAAGCTAAGAATCGAAGTAACGATAATCGTAATATTAAAATCGATTCTAAATTCTTTCGATACCAGTTAAAAACGATGGTATCGAAGTACCGAGGAGTCGTGTTTGACATATTGAATTGTTGCTTCCGATCAATTGATTCACATTAGTCAAGGCGAACTAGAACTGCGGTACAAAGGACGTTATCTACCTGTGACGTCACGTCAGATCAAGATACGATTTCCCATGTTAATTAATTTACGTTTTATTCAGCGAGTTTTAAAGCTATAACGTTGAAACAATAACGTTAAATTCTTAAATAATTCTAAAAATAGTCTTACAGTGTCACAGAATTATAATTTTTTACCATTAAGTAATTTTTTGTAAATGTATATTTAATAAATCCTCTACAATTGAGGCTATTTATCTTAGTCACGAAAATGGCCTGTAAGAGCCTGCCTGGGTATAGATTAAAAAATGTCCATGGTAACATATATCTCTCTAGAATAGAAAACAAGACAAATATTATTTTAAAAGTAAGTAAATGTCTTTAAGGTGAAAATAATATAGTTACTGTGTAAACTTGTCATAGGAATAGGGAAAGTGTTATCACTTATCAGTAGATAAACAAGAGACCTTGCAGAGTGAACTGCTTATTTTCTTCCTCTATTTCTATTTCATGCATTGGCATCTAAGTGCGATAGTGCTTAGACTGCTTAGGTGGGTCAAATTATGATTCAATCCGCTTCACTAAATAGCTTCGAAATCTCCAGTTGAGCAACGTCGTTAAGATACTGCTGTAATGTTATTTTTTTCCTTCGTCCACTTTTTAATATTTCATTTAGCTATTGAAAAATGACAGACGAGTCAGTTAAAAAAAAGGAAAAAAAATAACTTAGTAAATAAAAGTAGAGAAACAATCGTTCAATTTATTTTTATTTACAAACTTTAAAGCGTAGTTCGATACATAAGATATTCGATAAAGTGGCTCGGATAGCAAACATCGTATTTATGTATCGATGGTTTTTTTTAATGAATCAATATATTTTTATATCGATTTGCGTCGACAACATATTCCTCAGTCTTACCAATTTATGTAAACATGGGGATGATCCGGACGGGTATTAAGACATAGTAAAAATAAAAGTGAAATCAGGCTATACATATTTTTTTTCGCCGTGTCTTAGTTACACTTTCGAGCTATACGCTTATAAACTAACTAATCTAGTTGGTTAGGGATGATGGAGGCTTAAATTACAAATAATGTACTCTCATGTGCGTGAAAGGAGATTGGAAAACCATTTAATATTATTATTATTATTAGCACCGCGTCTTACTACCCGTTCGGGTTATACGCACTTACGCTAATGTGTAATGGTAGGGTGATTGTGAGATGAAATGAAGGACCTACAGTTTAGCGTGGAATCCGAACCACGGTGGTGGCCTGGCATTCCACACATTCACAAGATATCTTGTCAGAGGTGTAGGAAGGGTTTGGTAATCAGATGAACAGACAGAAGACAGACAAAAGGCATGCTCCGATGCTTCCAGAAGGGAGCACGAGAGCAAGTTCCAACACTACCGACCATTGGTCACACGTGGTTCGCAAAAATTGAAAACGGTTTGTCGCATTTCGCGAAGTTCTGAAACAAAGAAACAGGATTACATAATATTAGTAATATTGGATAAAAAAATGGGGGTAAGAAATTGAGAAACCGACTAAGGTTTTTTTAGAGTTACGTGCGGAGACACTACTCTATGGGGGGCTGGGTGAGAGCCTCCCAAATCAGATGAATCTGTGCCGGGACCGAGTATTGAACCCCGGCCGCCAGCACAGAAGTCCGACACCTTACCCTAGACCACCAAGTCACCGGCACCATTTAATAAAAAACCATATTTATACCATCTGCTTGTAAATGCTTTTATCTAAGATAATATAACTTTGGGACCTACATATTATATTTTTACATTTTAAAATTATGAAAACCTTTAAAATCATATTTGTATGGTTTATGTTAGAGGTAATCCTTGAGAGGCATTTCCCCTCCGTCTTATTACCCAACCGAATCATAGGTATTATTATCTGTAGTCTTAAATAAATTATTGTGGGAACCATGATGATTAAAGTTTAGCGGAAGTCCTCACCCTCCAAACAAGCACCGGAAACAAGGGGAGTTTTGGGGGGTAACTCTAGAATATTTTTGAACATGGGCTAAAAGATGATTTTACTAGTAAATAAGGAAAAACAACTCAAAATGGTTATAATTATAATAGTCATAGCTTTCTTAACACTTCTCATTTAAGGACTTTAATACAAAGGAAAATTAAACAAGATTAAGCAGGGAAGAATAAGGTTTTTTTTAAATTTTGCAAATATTTTTTATAAAAAACCCAAGTATAATAATAACTAAAGAATGTATTATTATTTGTAAAAAATATTGTATTTATCGCACACATTATCTTAATTTTCATTTTTTCAATGAAAATATGTGTATGTGAGGAGGGGTGTTTAGGAGGGGAGTTGGTGGTCAGAGGGTAGAAGGGAAGTGGAAAATATGGATTTTTTTTGGGGAATGAAACAGATTCTCTTAGACCAGAGATATTAACACTCATTTGTTCACATACCCCAAGATATACTCTCAACTTCCCGCTGCGGTGGTTGTATGGCCTAACGCGCTACTCTCGCAGTATACTAGACTGTCGACGATAAGGAGGTAGATGTTCGAATCTCGGTATGCTGTATAGAGGATACTTTTTCTGAAATATTTTTTCAATATTCTTCCACGTAAATTCGGGTACACTTCCTCTTAATATAATCTTCCACGTCCCTAAAAAAAATACCGTGATTAATACATAAGTGTATAGCCCTAACGGTTAATAAAACTCGGTGCTAAAAAAACTGTACCACCAAAGTTGTTGGCATTTAATGCACTTATACATATTCTGTAATCTATATGTAAAAAATAATATAAATTACACTAAAAATAATAAGTTTAATTTAGAAAAGCCTGTCGATATATAACCCTTTTTGTCACTATAAGACAGATTAAGTTGTTGAATATTTTCTATTATGGCCGACATTACTGATTAAATTACATAATATTGTAGATCAAGAAGTTAAACGTGGGGTTTATTATTAAATATATACAGGAATTCTTTCTATTTTCCATTAAAAAAAAAAAAAAAAAGAAAGGCAAATATTCTTAAAACATACAAACAGTCATCATGTTTAGTCAAGAAAGGTTGAATTACCACTTACTCGATTTATTTGCTCGACAGTATGTGAAGCATTTAGATACGGTATACAAAGTTTAATTGCACGTATATAAAAGCATTTTTCATTTGGTTATAAAATTCACTAAGGAAAACTTTACGGAATCCACAGGTAATCAAACTCTAAGGGGCTTAAGAGTACTCTGGATGAAGTGTACTTGTCCCGGGAGTTGACGATATTATGAAGATTGTTGTCGTGTAAGACAATGTGAAAGAACTCCTAAAGTTAATTAAGCGGCCAAGTAAAAATGTAATAAAATTTGTATCGAAGCAAATTGTTTAAAGTTGTATACTGTCATAGAAAATAAAGCATCCAGTATTTTGTTATCACCTTGTTTACGTGCTAGCTTTTGATACGCCTCAACAAATGAACGATGGATATGACAGTTAACTAAGTTAGGTAAACTAGGTTCACCATAGAAATAACGTACTTTTATTTAAGAGTTTAAAAACTCTACTATATTTTAATATCGATATACTATAACCTGCCTTGATGGCTGCCTGGTTTAAGGCACTACTTTCGCAATATATTAGACTGAATATGATGGTTCGATCCCGGTCGGGTGTACTTAAGGTGGTTTTCCCTAAATGGTTTCCCACTATCTCTCCGCAAATGAAAGTACACTTCCCTTATATTCAACTTTGTTCATTTCTAAGCCATTAGCATAATTAGTACATAAGCGTATAGCCCGAACGGTATTAAGATGGGTTCTAAAAAAAAACTGAATTGCCAGAGATGGTGAGGTCCAGGTTTGAATCTCGGCTGGTTGCAATGGGAATCTCGGTTTAATTTTTTGATTTATCACCGGGTTTTCCCATCATATCTCCACTTTAATTCAGGTGAACTTTCTTTAAACAATACCTTTCATAACTACCTTATAGATTAAGCTGATAATATCCATGGAGTTAAAAGTAATAACTAGGTATGAAAAAATTATTCGAACCCATACAATAGTGGCTACACGGTCTAGAGCGTCGAGATCGCAATAGATAGCATTGCGTTTTATTGAGAGGCCAAGGTTCGAATACCCGTCGGATGGACTAGGAGGGCAGGTGGAGTGGCTTTCCACGCACGATTTATAATTGTGATTTTTCCCATTGCATCTTTTTTGCTTGTATGGGTTTCGGCACCCAAATAATATTACCATTCTAAAACCTTCTCTATAAGTGAAAGCCATTAATGATTAAATACTTTTATTGGAAAACGTGTGTACTATTTTTATTGCACATACGCAATGCCACATGTTTTCCGGGCGTCATTTTTGAGACGTGGTGTTAATTTTTAAAGCTGAAATATAATAAAATTAATCTTTTGTCAATGTTTTTAGTTTTTATCTTCAATAAAAGTTCTTTACTTTGCTGATCAAGCTATATGAACGAATTTTTTTGAAGATATGTACTTCCAAATCTCTTCTATATTGTATTCACATAAAGGATTGCTTACTCGGCGATTTTGTTTCCATAAGCTTTGTATGATTTTCATTATTTATTTGCTACTAGCTTTTACCCGTCGCGGCTTCGCCCGCAATAATTGATAAAATCTTTTAATTTGGATTAAATTGATTTGGTCATAAATCAAACTTAATTTTTTTCAAATATCTATGCGTTTTTCCAAGTTTTAGCTGTAAATAATTTTGCTGTATTTTAATTTTCACTTTTAAATATTTCGTAGTAAAATAAATGTATCTTATTTAAGTTATCAATTTTATATTATTTTTTTAAATTTTTACCTTAATAATTAGTAAGAAAAATAAATAAATGAAATAATATTTTTTTCGAGCTACATAGCTAAAATCACATCATAGTTATTATTTATTAGTATGAAACTACGTCACACTAATTACTATTTACTTTAATTACAAAATATTAAATTACAAATTCTTAAATAACATCATTTCAATCATATTATAATCATATATTTATTATTATTTAAAATCAAAGGTTGGAAATAGTCCTATATGTTATTCCAGGACATACTCTACCAACGTAAAAAGTTTCATTTGAATCTGTTCAGCAGTTTTGGCGTGATTGAGCAACAAACATCCAAACACACAAACTTTCGCATTCATAATATAAGTGAGAAAACTGAAAAGAGCTTTTAAATAAGTATTTTTGTTTTTAGTGAATTTAATACCTGCATGTAAAGAACTGAATGTTGGTGTTTTGTGTAAATAACTTTTCTTGCTTTATTGAAATATTGCGGTCAGACAACAAATTGATGAGGGCCATCAAAATAATCCTGTCCTAATCAGTACTGTACCATTCCGTACCACAATACTTCTCGACACAATAGTTTCATAAAAAATAAATCTTTTTGGAGTTTGTTCAAGTCTGTTCTTCATAGAAATAAGAATAATAAAAAGATTGGTGGTGGAAACAGAAAGCTGGCAAGCACATTCAGTTTTCTTTTCGTACGAAAAGGTGAATTACGTTGTTTTTTTTTTGCTATTGTTAGAGCGGCCATTGTTACAGGCATTGTGGCAGACGTAACATATCGACGCTGCCAAACTGTCCCGACGACCAAAGCGGGCGTTCACTGCGGACTATATTCCCTCCCCTATGACCTCCCGCCAACTTGCACGGGATATACTAGAACAAGAAGAGTGTAAAGAAAGGATAGAGGCTTAGAAAATGGGAAATGGTAGGTAGGGACACCCTTGGTGGCTTCCACTCTTTACAAACAATATTGGAAAAAAAAAAAATTAAGATGAGCACCAAAGGTGCTGCACACCCATTTATTCCTTAGTTTCAAATCAATTTCTGAACAAATTACCCTGCTAATCTTGTTGTGGGTGTCGAAATTGAAACGAAGGAGATTTTAAATTCGACTTCGACATTTTCGAAAGTTCGTACACCCTTACAATTTACTATACACACACATATATTCTGCTTCGGTGGCGACGTGGTCTAAGGTATCATTCTATCAATAGACTAGACTTCAAATGACGTGATGATTGGAGGTTCGAGTTTTGGTCAGGTGAAATGATATTTTAATTCCTAATAGTTTCCTCACTCTCACTCCATGTGAATGCGGGTACATTTCCTCTAAATTCGGCTCCCTTATCTATAACTCAATAGAGTAATAAATACTGTACACAAACGTGTAACCTGACCAGGTAGTAAGACACAATGATAAAAACAAGTATACGCACGCTTGGATTTTTTTAGAACCCAGTCTTACTACCCTTTAGGATTCTACGTTTATCTATTAAGTAGGCTAATGGTTTTAGAAATAAGAGAGGTTGAATTTAGAAGAAGTGTATCCGCATTAACGGGGAGAGAGAGAGAGAGAGAGTGGGACATCATTTAGAGAAAACCACCCTCGAGACCGAACCACTATATCCCCGCCATCGGCAGTTAAGTCTATTGCGAGAGTGACGCCTTAAATCATTCGAACACCGAAGCGGGTTCGCTTGGAGATAAATGCTGTCATTTTAGCAGGTCATGACACTTTAAATAACTGGACGTATGAGGAGCGTTGCTTTGTTAAAGTTGTGTGTTACGCTGTGAATTTTGTGTTACATTTACCTCGAGGATATTTTGAGTGTATCAATTTACTAGTTAACTTTAATGTATGTTGGCCTCCACTTAAGTGGAAGTCATTAAATTGTGCCGGGTTCGGAACCTGGACCACATAGAATATCGTCGAAAAGGCCGGAGCGCAAACTGGCTAATGTTTTGGACACCATTGTTCCCGGTAAAGTTTTGGATGATTATTTGGTTACCCGCCTCGATGGCGTAGTTGGCTAATGCTCTTGTGTTTAGCTCGACTGCTGAGGACGGGGAGATCGAGGTTCGAATCTCGGTCGGGTGAACTGGGAGAGATTTTCCTAAATGGTTTTCCACTCCCCTCTACGCAAATGCGGGTTCACTCCCTCTAATTTAACCCTCCCAATTCCTAATCCATTAGCGTAATTAGTACTTAAAGCGTATAACCCGAATGGGTAGTAAGACGCGGTGCTAATTATTATTATTATTATTATGATTATTTGGTTAGCGCAGATAATGTTGTGGAACTATATAATATTCGCTATGCGTCTAACATGGGAGGTGGACGAGCGTGTTTGTCTACGGCAAATGAAGATTGTGTTAATATAATGCTAGAGGATGGGGGATTGCCCATATAAAATATTTTGGTCCCAATTCGAAGATATGCTATGTAGTTCACTAAAGTAGTGCTGTCCAATATTATACCAGATATTACAAATTATTTGTTATTAACGAACTTGTCAAAATACGGAACAATTACATGTCTGATAAGGGAAATAATAATAAGATTTAAATTTTCACAATTTTCTCATTTCTACTCATTGGTGAAATGTGGGTTTATTCTCACAGTGATGAATTGACGGTCAGGTGCCGGGTGTTTTGTTCTGTTCTAGATTTAAGTTAGTTTATAAGTCTTGTGCTGATATAATCAGTTGGTTCAGAATTTCCACGTTAAATACATCGAATAAAATCTTAAAAAATATTTGATGAAGACATTAGGACTTTTACAGTGGAATTTTTATAGAAAGAAACTTTTAGAAAATACAAACACATATTTTCGCAATCAACATCAATATTATTTTAGTATAATATTAGTACCTACTTAGCTATAGGTATTGATAATATTTATCAAAACTGATGGCTGCAGATCGCATTGTTTGGCGTATGCGTATGTTAAATTAATGTCCAATTTTCACATTATAAATGTTGTCAGATTTATCTAAACTTAATCATAAAACCTCATTTTAATATGAATCCTACTTTGGACCACCAACATTGATTAAAAATCACTCAAATTTGGTATCGTATAAATATATTTTAATACTTATTAATTTAAAATATTCATCTGGAATTTCACTAAAAATTTTTTTCAATAATTCTCCTTTACGGTTAACTCTATTGTTTCTCTTTACATTATTCACTAAACGAACTAATAATGTAAATTGAAATATTTTTATTTTAGCCTTTGTGGCAACATGAGTTTCCATCCTGTTTTCAAATAAAGGACTTCCTATGAAAATCAGATTTTAAGTCAGTTAATGTTAGCTAAAGCTATCAATTTTGATAGATATTGTCAATACCTATTAAACTCTTATTATATTGTAAAACTTTATCAATGTTTACGGGGTGACTTGGCGGTCTAGGGGTAAGGTGTCGGACTTCTGTGCTGGAGTCCGGGGTTCGATCCTCGGTCCTGGCACAGCTTTATCTGATTACCAAACCCTTCCTTCACATCTGACAAGACATCTTGTGAAGGTGAGGAATGCCAGGCCTCCACCGTGGTTCGGATTCCACGTTAAACTGTAAGTCCTACATTTAATCTCAAATCACTCTACCATTACACATTAGCGTAAGTGCGTATAACCCGAACGGATAGTAAGATGCGGTGCTAATAATAATAATAATCAATGTTTACTGCAAAAGGGTTTGTATTTTCTAAAAGGTTCTTCGTATGGAAACTAGACTGTGGATATAAAGTAGTAACCTATCTAGCTGCCAGACGAGGCTCCTCCTGGGAAAATTAGTTTCCCTTGATTTCTTGGTCTAGATAATGAATCAGATACGCTGTGAGTACGCCAAGAGTTTCCAGCATCCCGACTTATTAGAATAATGATGATGGCTAAGAGCCAAAAACGCGGATGGATACATTGCCATGAATCGAAATTAGCCTGTCTTGTAGAGAGGATATATGGATTGCCAACGGCAAAAGAAAAATACTTGCGATCTATTCTCAAAGAAATAGGTTAGTGTGCGGTTGACATAATCTAGCGGGGTGGAGGGACTTATAAATGTATAGTACATTTATATGAAAGGAATGAGAAGCTTCACTTCAGTCATGACGAACTAAGAAATATTAATAATTAAAAGGCGAGATGCTCTTCAACATAATAGCTTAATTTTCACCATTAAATGTATTTTAAAATCAATTTGAAGTGAATTTAAGAAAGATACAAAGCACATTAGTATAATCATTATAATATGACGATGAAATAAAACATCACAAGTCTTTCAAATAAAAAGCTATTACCGTGACCAAATATTTTCTTAGTTAGCTCTATTATTGGTATTTTATATAAATTAAAACAATTCTAGATAACACTATTTCAAACAATAATGAATAATTGATTTTCATTATTCCATTATAAATAAAAAAATATTTCAAGAACTATTCCAAATGTTATGTTAACGTTTAAACAGCCCAACCCGTTAAGACTTAAATTTACAAATGAGCAAGGCGTGCCCTAATGTTGATATCGTAATTGCTACTATGACCCCTTGACCCCTCCCCCCACATTGTTTATTTTAGAAAAAATGAGAGGAGGCTAGAAGTTTAAGGGAGGGGGATAGGAGTTAAACTAGTCCTTCCCATAATTTCAAAATTGCATTCACTGCAGGCATACTAAAAGTACTTAATATATTGTGCGCTCACTGGTGAGCGCTTGACCAAATGCATCAGTCTAGTATTGTCTGGTTTGCCGATGACGTGGAGGTTGAGCCCCAGGTCAGGCAGTTTTTAATTTAAAAAAAGGCGTGTACACAAATTAAGCTACAATTCTTCTAAATTCTACCATCCTCATTCTTATCATCATTAGAGTAAATATTCTTAAAAGCCGGGCGGTTAGTAAGAAACTGTGCACGAAAATGTAAAAATAAAACCAACCTGTATTTTATATAGATTTGACGCAGAACTTGCGAATCAAAGTCAATGCGAGTAGCTATTCTCGAAGGAAGATCTTTGTTCGTCATTGTAAAAACTTCCTTTGTCGTTTAGGGTTGTGCAGTAAAAATAAAATACAGCTGAGGTATTTTACAGTGGTAACGTTTAATACACGAATAGATAGATGTACAGTGCATATTCAATTTATAAATGTACGCATATATAATGGAATAACAGTATTATATTATATAATCATTCTCATCAACATAGACAGAACCAAAACAGTTACTACACCATGTCATAATCATATAATTAAATATTCATTAAAATCTCCATGGTATCAGCCCGAAAGTGAGCTATACTTACCGAGCGGTCACAGTTAGTTAGCGAAGATAGTACCAACATTTACTGATAGAGTGTCTCATGTGGTCGACACAATGAAACCTTCGGTCATTAGTATCAATTTTCTAGACCGGAACCGCTACTTCTTCATTCGAGTAGCTCCTTGATAATTGTCCTCGCGAGGTTGAGTCGACTCTAGAAGTACCGGGAGTTGAAACCGATACCTTTGGATCTGTATCAAGGTTTAATACACTAATACATATTTTATTTATCAATTTACATTTTAAGCTTTATAATTGGATAACGGTATTATATTATACAATTACTATAAACACAGACAGAACCAATTCACTATTCCACCATTTCATGTTCCTATCATTAAATATTCATACAATTAATTATTTTTCTCCCTTGAATGTGTATAATAAGGTATTTACGTATACCATAATTTACTAAGCGCTTTGTTATATAATTAATCATTGTATTATCTTACACTTACAACGTTCTGTTACCAAATAATTAACTGTTACAATATTGCAAACATAATGTTCATGTCACATCTCATTGGCTTCATAACTATACCACATCGCTCATTCTAATATCTCACAATCTTGAAATTATATCATAATGCGATTACATAACTAGTTAAGACAAATTAAACTAATATTAATTATTTGGTTGGTGAACATTGTAAATGTAAAATAATGCAATGATTAAGAAAAACTCTTCTGGTTAGATATATATAGTCTAATTAGAACTAGACAGTAGTTATTGGTTAAAGTAAAATATTAACTAAAAACATTATATACAATCAGATTTCCATTGAAAGATCCTTTTATAAAATACAAACTTTTCTTGCGGTCAACATAAATAATACTTAACTATTTAATTGGTATTGTTCTTTTCTTACAATAGTGACAGCTGAAGATCATATGAATTGACGTATGAATATATGTGAAAGTAGAGGTGGCGAGAGAGGGGAAACATAAAATTTCCCGTGCTCCATATCGTACTATTCTTCCGGGATATCCGCACATATATATATAACTTATAAGAGATGTGCCCACATATATGTAGAAAGAGAGAGGAGGGGGATCACCTCAGAGTATCCGTCTGTGATTCGTGTTCCAACCCCCATCATCGGCCATCCAAACAAGACGAGACTTACACCTTTGTAACATGCTTATAAACTGATTTCGAAGAAATATTTTATATCTGTAACAAATGGCGCATAGCGGATGGTAAAATGAATGGTGAGATCCTTCTGGTTCTGACGAATAATTATTATGATCATCATCATCATCATCAGGTGTATTACCGCTAGCGTCTGTGACAAATGAATGAGGGGCTTTACCTAATTACACACTACAAGTGTATCATTAATTGTAGTGACGCCATGAAGTCTCAAACACAGGACCTGTGGATCAGAGGTGCACCTGAACACTATTACTCATCTTGGCCGCATCTAATTGGTGGAATGACGGACTAGTTTGCGTAAATCGTGTTTCCACCCACATATGTGCGGGGTTTATCTACATTAAGGTCCCTCATATTTTATTCAGATGAACATTAGTATAATTTTATAATTCACTCCCCTCATATTTTGTAAAAATGTTCCGTATCAGCGTCAACGAGGACAAAGGCATCACAATCGTTTGCTAGGTCTTGACAGTGACAGGTAGGTTGAGGTTAGAGTCCCGGATATATATGTTAAGTTTCTCCCTCCCCCCATATTAGGTTTCCCACTCTCCCTACACACAAATGTGGAGTACATTTCATAACTTCTTCGCTCCTATATCACTAGTGTAATTAAATGTGGATATCTCTTAAGATAGTTTAAATAGAGGAGAAACCTTAACGAAAATTAGTATAAGAGCTTCCACTATTTTTACTTTCTCGCTATATTACAGGTAAAGAAAGTATTATGATCGTCAAAAAAATCGAAGACGAGATTTTGATGAATCTCGACGTTTCATGATCCCCAAATCCGACAAAATAGTTTTTGAATTTTCGTCTATCTGTCTATCTGTCTGTACCTCCAACTGTTGCCTAGACTGTTTTACCGATTGGGTTAAAACTTGGTATCTAGGATTTTCATAGGGTTACCCAAAGGGTTTTTGAAATTGGATATCTAACCCTAAAACTAAGGGTAGTTTACTGAAGGGCAAAAAAAAAAAAGTCGATTTTCTAAAAATAGGCTCTAACAATTTTTATAAAATTTTATTTCAAAACATTTATAAATATTACAAACAAAATGGATACTCTCAATATTTCGGCAAAATGACTTTAAGGGCTCCGGTCTGATGCGTAAATTCTCATTTTGTATAATATCTCCGAAACTATTTGAGATATGAAATTACTTATCACTAAAAATATGTACATATTTTTATAATACAAATATTTTATTCGAGGAATATGTTTATAAAACCAATAACTTTCAAGCTATATGCAAATATTTATATTTTTTAACTTTTCGTACACTAAAGGTAAAATATTGCGTCCTTAAAAAAATCTAACCTGAAATGTGGATGAATTTAGACATCTCATGAGCCCCTGAACCCTAAAAAGTTGTCTTTGCAATGCCGTCTATCTGAGTGTCTGTTTAAACTTAAAATTAAGAGTGTTTTAATAAAGGGTGAAAAGAGAAAAAAATCGATTTTCTCTTAATCGGCTCTAACGATTTTGGTTAAAATTCGTATCTAGACGTTGATTAAGATTATAAATAAACTGGCTATTTTCATTTTCCCGTGAAAATTACTTTAAAGGTACTTAACAAAAGCTGAAATTTCCATGTCTCCGCAACTATTTGAGATACTAAATAACTTATCATTGCAAAATTGTAGTACTATTAAAAATAAAAACTTTTATATGAAATATATTTTTATAAAATCACCAGTTTCTGAGATATTGGCAAATATATTAATACAATTTTGTGAGCTTTAATTGTAGAGAGATATTACTTGAGTTAATCGCAATAACTCTCCAATGCCATAGAGTAATTAAATATAAGGTAAGTCTCTCAAAAAGTTTGTTATTTTTCTTTAAACCTCTCAGGAGAAATGTTTGTACAACAATGATCTACCTTTATCAATTTTAGACTCAATTGTCAATATTTACATTTTTTATTGGTCAAAATTTATAAATTAGGAAATTAATAGCAATGCGATGACATGAAGATGTGCAACACCTAATAAAATATACAACATTTTAATACGAAGTGTTGACCCTTGTGGACCCAATCTTGATCTTTTTTATCGGTCCAAACATACAAATGAGGACATTAATTCTTTAAAAATAAAGTTATAAAATTTAAAACCGGGATTCAAAAAATATTTAACATAGGTATAGTGCAATATATGCTTGGTTTTGCTTGCTAGTGTTTCACATATATTACGAGTTTTGAGTAAATATTTCCATTTTGAAACAATAGAGCGAGAAAGTACGCATGGAGTTCCGTACCGTTTATACTATTACACGATTCTCTGTGTTTTCCAGAAATTTCAAAGATAGTGGAACAAAATGTAAATTTTCATCAAACTGACTTGTATTTGATCATATAGCTATTGTTTATAATAGTATACTTTGACTTTTATCGTAAACTATAATGCATTCGCTACGCAACCCAATATTTCCGTAAGGGGAAGGGGGGATATAAGCCATTGTGTTCGAATCAGGGTGTTAATTTCATCAGTTCGCTGTTACTGCTTTGCAAAAAAGCTACGATTTAAAGCTTGCAGTGAAATTTACCAAATTCACAAACGTTCCAGTATATTTATTATTTTTATTTTAGTTGCCATTTTTCTAGGCACAAAAAAAGTACCCTTTGTTTTCCGGGTGCGTGACAGTCCTGAAAATAGGTTAGATGAATATTTTTTGTTTGTTTTTTTAGCATCGAGTCTTACTAACCGTTCGGGTTATAAATTTATATGTTAATTACGCTAATGGCTTTAGGGATTAGGAAGGCTATATATAGAGGAAGTTTACCCACATTTGCGTGAAGAGAACGAGTAAAATCCTTTAGGAACCCCCCTCCCCTCCTCAGTACACCCTAGTAAGATTCGAACCTTAATATCCCCGTCATAGGCAGTATAGTCTACTCAGAGAGTATCGCCTTAGACCATACGGACACTGAGGTGGGTTTTTATGAATAAAATTAGTAATCATACAGTACATTGTGCTGTGATTGATCATCGTTGAAAGCTTTATGAAAACACGAAGAAGCGTAAACATGACATTTTCACCAACATTGTAGCCATCTGCAAATAATATGGCAGCTTAAAGAATAACTTAAAATAAAATCTACTCGTATATAAAGATATAACCCTTTAATTCCCCCCCCCCTTCCCCAACATATTCAAATGTGGGTTGACAAATAATAAAGGTTCAACCATCTCCCCTTTTTTGAAGATTATATTTTTTTAGTTCTTTTTTTTATATAAAACACGACCATATCCCAAAGAATGACAGACGCGACATTGCCAAAAGGAAATTTCTTGGCAAAACTCCAGGAAAATAAGAAACCTCTATCTCTGTCCTTTTCGTCCTTCAAGATAAATGAATGAATGAATAGAAAGAAGTCATTCAAGCGTTCTAATTGATAAACCGAAAAAAAAAAGATTGACTTGTGATCCAAAACGTATGGAAAACTGTGTGTATATATACATACATATATTATATATATATATATATATATATATATATATTTATGTGTGTGTAAAGAGAGAGAGAGAGAGACAAACGCTAAATATTTGGTTTTGAACATAAATATAAGTTATTAGAAATACTAAATGCCTTATTAATAACTTTTTATTTTACAAATGTTCTTTAAGGAGACAACAATTTATGATTTTAAAATAAGGTAAAACACGTGGTTTTGTATTTTCCAAGTGCTGCCAATTAAATTTTATAAAATGTATTTAATACAGTCACATGGTTATATTTCCTTTACTTTGTTTATTAAATTGAGATCGAAAAGCATTTTGATTTCCAAAATTTAAACACCATTACAGATGACAAATTATTCCCCGAAGGACCTCACGGATCCGTAGTGCTATTTATTTTGTTCCGGTGGCTCATTTTATCACGGATAAGGGCTTAATTTGTTTTTTTAATAATCTTTTGGGGGACTAATATAATTATTAGTTTGTCGAACTGTGTGACAAATTGTACCTTACACAGGCTTGGATTTTAATAAAATATTTGACAAGTTTGTCCAAAGCAGACATTTAATTCAGTAATGGACTAGTAAATTCCAAAGAATTTCAACCTAGTTTGGTGAACCTCATTAGTAATAATAATAATTTTCATGTCATTTTACTTTAAGTACTGACAAACTTTAAAAAATAGGTGAACAGTAAACTAACTTTTTATAAATAATATTAAAATATACTTATATACAGGCTTATTTAATATGCGAAACATTCTCCAGATACTTATTTTGAACAAAATATTAAACGAAGTGTTGAACCATTTTCGATTTTTTCTTTCAAATTTTCATGTAATTAAAAAAATATTCAAACATCAAAAATTTTCAAATTTTCCAAAATAAGTCACTAGCTTTAATTCTAGAAATGGAATCAAAATTACAATTTGGCTTTGAGGTATACTATATAAATAATAAACTAAAATGAAATCCATCAAACTGTTTCCGCTATAACTCCAGGTAGAGGCAGACATAAAAGATTAAGACATACATGGGGACAAATAAAATCGAAATACACAAATTTTTGAGTTTGAGGATACTTAAAACTTTAGGGCTCATCATAATCCGTCATAAGCCAAACATTTTCACATTTATTGTACGCTATCTTTATGAGAAATTAACAACCGGGCTGGTTTGAATAGTAAAATATATTAATTTGGTTTTATATTTATTAATAGATTACTTTTCTTACCACTAATTTAATTTTGTAACTAAAAACTAATGATGACACTAATGTTTATAACTTAGTGATGATGGAAAAGGTGGAACTATAATGTATAAATCAAAATAAATAATGCCTAAGAACTAATTAATAATACGTCTTAGATTCTTTCTAGGTAAGAAACTGAGCTTCCAAATTTGGTAGTTCCTATTACCATTGGGCTATAAAGAAAGCTGAAGAGTTTCACCTTAAAATATTTTAATGTGCATTTGTGGTTGTTTTATTACCCTTCTTTTATTCAAGTATACCAGGATCTTCAAGAAGAAATATTCTTTTACAGATTTTGGGAATTTTTTTAATACATAAAAAGTATTATACTATTTAAAAGAGAAAAACATGTATAGTGTTAATGTTGAATGGGATGACGTCATAAGATAAGCCGAAGATAGAAGATACCTCTGGGAAATATAAACCAACGGCAAGGTTTGTTAGGATGCCGCTCTTAATTCGTTTAAGACCATTGGTAGCTATTTATTTCTCTAAGCAATGGCATAGTTAATTAAATAAGAACTAAGATATTAACATTTTTTAACACGTATAATATTTCTCATAATCTGGCTACAACTTCTTATCCCGTTTTTTATTATCTCCATTCGTTTGACATGCAGTCTACAGTCTAACTTTCATAGGAAGGGCCTTATCTGTTATTATTATTATTTATTATTATTATTACCGCATCTTACTATACGTTCGAAATATACGCACTTACGCTAATGTGTAATGATAGGGTGATTGTGAGATGAAATGGAGGACCTACAGTTTAACGTGGAATCCGAACCACGGTGGAGGCCTGGCATTCCCCACATTCACAAGATGTGGCCTTATCTGACAACTATAAAAACTATAAAATATACTTTTACGTATTCATACGTCAAGTAATGTGATACGAAAATGACATTTTAATAGATGTTAGAAATACATATACTTAATACTTAATACTTAGCACCGCGTCTTACTACCCGTTCGGGTTATACGCTTTAAGTACTAATTACTCTAATGGATTAGGAATTGGGAAGGTTGAATTAGAGGAAGTGAACCCGCATTTGCGTGGAGGGAGAGTAGAAAACCATTTAGGAAAAACCACCCCCAGTTCACCCGACCAAGATTCGAACCTCGATCTCCCCGTCCTCAGCAGTCGGGCTCAGCACGACAAGCGCGTTAGCCAACTACGCCACAGAGGCGGGTAAATACATATAAAATATTAAGTTTTATATATTTTGGCCACAATTTTTTTTAAAGGTCCCTTTTAAAATTGGACTTTAACTTTAACTTAATTTTGTATACGTAAATGAGTTGGATTAATTATTAAAGCAAATAATATATTTTGTTAAAAATATTCGGTATAATTCACAAATCTATGAAAATAATCATCAAATTATCAAAAAAATAAACACACAAGTATAAATAATTGACGTCGATTAGAAACAGTGAAATGATTTATTAAAGGTCTGACACCTTAGTTCAGTCGGTAGCGTGTATATCCACTGAGCACAATGTCCCGGGTTTGATTCCTGGCATAACCAAAATATTTATCATTGGTGGAATGTGTTTTTTCCCCTTTCACAGCGGTGAATTAATGACTGGGAGCTGGTTGTTGTGTCTGTTCTATATTTAAGTTAATTAATAAGTCGTGTCCTGATATAATTAGTCGGTTTTAGAAGTTGCACGTTAAATACTAGGGCTGGTCTGATGCCGATAACCGATCCGATTTATCGGCTGGTATTGGCACAATCGGCCAAGTATGATCGATTTTTTTTGCCATGCAGATGTTTTACGCCAATAATTCAAAGTCTCAAGTCATGAAAATATAATTCATAGTTCAAACAAAAATATTTAAAAAAAATTTTTTTGTTTCTAAAAACGAATTATTTAATTCTTCCTTGGATATTTTATTTTATAATAAACACCAAAACCAACATTCTAAACAAAATAAACCATTCAAATTTTTAAGACTTATTTCAAATCATGATATACTTGATATACATATATTATTTGATAAATATATTTATTTACGTAACCGTAACTTATTCCCACAGCAAAAACAAGGAATACATCCAAGATAACTTATCATTAATTTGCTATTGCGTACTCTAGGGCAGTGATTCCCAACAATTTGTGTTTGGAGGAACCCTTGAAATATTTCAAAAAATCTCAAGGAACCCCTATCTGGCTGACATATAATAGATTTGACAGGGTTAAATTTAATAAAGACACGTAAAAATGGGTTAGTAGTAAATAATAATTAAATCATACTTCTGAATAAAATATTATACAAGTATTTACTGCCAATTAATATTTAGCTTACTAATATTACTGTTAGTAAAAAAATTACAAACATTTTGAGTTTTCTGGCTTACTAGTTATAAACAAACTTGATATGTGTATTTTCAATAGCTTTGTGTTATTATAATGTTTTTTATATACTCGCTAACGAAAAACTCAGTTACATTTTATTGTTTTATTATTAAATAATAACTGAAAATAATACAAGTTTCAATAGAATAACAATAATTCCTACTGTAACTTAATTAAATGTGAAACTTGGGCCTGCTTTTTTTGCACACAGCAACTTAATTCGTGGTCGCATATTTGATAGGCACACACAAAGTTATTCTTCAACAGACACCAATTTGGTTTTTACATTCATTAAACACGAAAATGTTTGTTCACAAAAGTACGATGTTTAGAATTGTATCAATACGCCTATAGGTTTCTGAGAGATGGCAGAAGAAACTTTGTTTACTCTGATATCCAAGACATATCTAATGGCAGTTCATTAGATTTAATTTTTAGTGCTCGATCATACTTCAGTTCATTCATTTGTTATTTTCAGAACTACCTGGATAATCTGTGAAAGGGTTCCTGACCCAAACGTACTCTTCCGATGATAAAGAAGGGAAGTACTTGGCAATATTTTCAGCCAGAGATTCCATATTGCCGGAATAAGGGACATAATGGTTTCACGGTGGTTGTCTGTTGTAATGATCTGAAGATGAGAAAATATGGGTAACATTTCAAAAGTACACTCAGAAAGATGTTTTTTCCAAACACCAATTTTATTTTTGAATGTTACAAATTTGTCCGTACACGTCCAATATTTTCCTTGGGACCTTGCATATGGATGTTAAACTTATTTAGGTATTCATAAATATTTGCCAGGTATGTTAATTTAAGGAGCCACAATTCATCCTCAAGATAGTTGGAAATATAACTTTTATTATTTCCTCTGAAGAAAATCTTGTGCTGCTCTTGTAGTTCGAGTGTGTCAAAACTTTTACCCTTGAAAGCCATTTAACTTCGGGATGTAGAAGAAGTCATGTGACGTGGTCTTTACTCATGTTTTCACAATTTTTGTAAACATGCGGGACTGCAGAGGACGCTGCTTAATAAAGTTACAGTAGCCCCCCAGTTTCTTTTGTGCTGACAGACAGCTCACGGCTTTGAAAAGCTACCAGACCAAACTATGCATCCCTACGCCGAACCAAATGATCTGCAAACACATGTGTTTAGAGCTGTAATACGCGATGCTAATAATAATAAATAAGAAGACTTCAGTTTGCATACATATTTCCCGCGGCAAGGAGTAGTAGTTAGAAAGCTTTAAAATAGTTAATTAAACACTAGCACATTAACAAAATACTAAGTAAACTAAGCAACAAATAAAATAACAAATAATCGCTTTCACTTATTGAGATGAACAAATATACTATCAAATAGAAATAATCACAGACAATTGACGCGATTAAGAAAACAAATATAGCAGTGTGGGCCGCACACGTCAGTCGTCTTTAAGAAAATGAACCCTAAATATCTCTCATTTCTTAAATAACTATCAAGAAAATATCTAACCAAGATAAACTTTCAAAATGCTTCTTTGTTTTATTTATATATCACGTTGAAACCTTAATATTTTAATATTTTTTTAAATGGCAAGTTGTACTATTTTTTCGCAAGCTTTTGCAAATTCTCTCGGAACTCTGGTTGAAAATCACTGCTCTAGAGGCTATCTGCACAGAGCCGTGTTCAGTAGTCATGTGTTTTTCTTTTCCTCATGATGCGTGACTTCAGCTGCATGCCGATTACTGAGCGCTCCAAGTAGCGTTCCATCGATCGCTCACTGAGCGCTACCCGAGATCAGTCCTTAGAGCGCGTTCAACATAATGCCGAAGTAACAATTTACCGTTAATGTAAATAGTTGTTGGGTTATTTTGTATTTATCTAACCAACTTTAACCTTTAAAACCTTAATTTAAACTTTTATTCAACAAACCTACTACTAGCATGTAAAGTATAAAATTGGCAAAATCAGATAATTCTTCTTTTGAGTATTGTTACTGTACAAACTAGACCGGCATCGGTTATCGGCGATATCAGCAACAAAATATCGGCAATATCTGCAAAAGGGTTTATCGGCCCAGCCCTTTTAAATACTACGAATAAATATATTATATACATATACTAATATTTAAAGTGCCCACTAAGTGATGAAATTGATCTAATGAATGAGAAAGTAATAAGTATTTTAGAAGTAAAAGGTCCACTTTTACACTAATTTGAACTCATTCTACTCAAAGTATGAGGTGGGAAAAGAGAACTCATTAGAATTTTTAAACAGTTTAATGACCTCAGGAATACCGCCACATAAGTAAATAAAAATAGGCAGTATAATAATGTTCCTTGGGAAATTAAATACTAAACAGGGAATGTTTAATGGAACCCTGCATGGAAAATAATGACAAAATTGGATAGAAATCTAATCCGTGCAACATTTTGAGAAAGAGGAAATTTCCAGTTAAACTGGTGTTATTAATTACTAATAATTAGTTTCAAGGACAAACCTTCTACATGATATTTATATTCTATCTGCCCAAGCTAGTTTTCAGCCATGGCCAACAAACAAACTGTGCGTGGCCTTTTCGATAATATTTTATAATTCATTTAACTAAAATGCAACTCATTCAGTTCACTCTCGCATTACCCACTCTAACGTAATAGCTTACAGATATAAAGTGTTTTACAGACAAAGCCTAGCCTCCCATGCTCTTATTAGTAATTGGAATATTAGGTTTTGTTAGGCTGGTTAGTATTATCAACCTGTATTAAACAGGCCTAAAAACTAATATTATATAAATATAATCTTTAATTTTAATGATCTAGACTCAAGTTAGCTCAGAAATACAATTCTAAATCGACTTTAATCCAACACAAAACCAATATTTTGCTAATGCATATTCTCTTTTGTTTATAAAAATCTCTTTATCACAATTTTTCTAATGGTTTTCCATTTTTCCGTGGTGAAAACAAAATTCTTCATATTCTTTTTTTTTTAAGTCTTCTAGAGCGAACATATTTTTATCAGGTCCAAAATGAGGACTTTTGAGTGCTTTCTTCCCTCCACACCCTCTTCTTCCCCCCTATCTCTATCCATCTTAAAAAATATATATAAAAATGTCATAACTGATTTGATGACCTCATTAAATGTACAGTACGTCTTCCAACAATTTATTTTACGTCAGTTAATATTCTTTGCCATGTTTTATATTCAATGACGACGTTGACTTTCATCTTAAGATTATATTGCTCAGATTTATATTTTACCTTTTTTTTAATACCACTTTTCTTGATTTTTTTTGTACCTTCCGGTCAGCGAGCAATCTGTCCCATTGTGAGCCGAATGACGTAACAGATGCTGGAATTCTACTGCCCTTCAACTCTTTTTGCTAGCCACGCAACGGAAAAATGAAGATGAGAATAAATGATAAAGTACGGTAGCTTTTTAATAATTTTATTTCAAAAAATATGAATACTAAGCTATTGCTGTTGTAGCAGTAATACTTTTTACATAAATGTATTTTTTTAATCGTGCACTGGGATGTCTCTGTCCATTCGGGTTATCCGTGTATTTATAATAACTAGTTAGGGGTAAAGAGTTAAAATTTGGAGAAAATATACTCGAATATGCACGTAGGAAAAGTGAAAAATAATTTAGGGGAAACACCTGCTCCGGTGGCTGCATGATCACAGGTAGATAAGGGTTAGAATCTCGGTCGGCTGTATGAGGGTGGTTTTTCCTAAATTATTTTCTATTCTTCTTACATGCGGGAACCCTAAATTCAACCTTCTTCATCCCTAACTCATTAGCGTAGTTAACCTGAACGCGTATAACCTAAACAGGTAGTAAAGACGAGTGCTAAAAAAATTAGGGAAAAAAAATTTATCAGTACACCCTCCCGGAATTTGATACTTGAAGTGTGACGCGGTATAGGCTACTCCTTAAGGGAGTGTCAGTGGAACACTAGTAGAAGTCGGCGTATTGGAAAATCACACAGGACTGTAGAAGCGGCCGTCGAAGGAAGCGACCGACGCATCTCGACTCTTCCAATCAATATCGCAAGTCAAACAACTGTGTGTCTTTCCCACGGTCTGCTCATCATGGGCCTTCCATCACCTTCAAGGTGAGGGGAGGGACATGACGTCACCTGGTACCATGGTAAACAGCGTGAATGTTGCGCGTTTGTCTCCTATTTTAGGTTGAGAGCCAAAACAAAGAAACGAGTGAAGGAAAGGACTACTTACTAACTATTTGTCTTGGTGGCTGGTTGACCCTTATTACTGCTCCACATTCAATTCAGTAGTTAATTCAATACTGTTATCAACTGTTATCGAAACCAGATTGGGTGGTCACACCATATACTTGATTTTTGATGACGTGAAGCTTGGAGTTTGAATTCCAGTAGGGTCTAATGAGGGGTGTATTTTTCTAAAGTTTCTCACTTTCCCTTCACGCAAATACGCATACACTTTTTCTAAATTCAAACCTCCTCATCTTTAGCACACTATCGTAATTAGTACACATGCGTAGGCATATAGCCCAAACGGATAATGAGACCTGGTGCTAAAAAAATTGAAAAAAAAAAACCTGAGAAAAAACTCAAGTATCCAGAAACTTGTAAATAATTTAGTAGCTATAAAGCACCTCTGACAAGACATCTTGTGAATGTGGGAAATGCCAAGCCACCACCGTGGTTCGGATTCCACGTTAAACTGTAGGTCCTTTATTTCATCTCACAATCACCCTACCATTACACATTAGCGTAAGTGCGTATAACCCGAACGGGTAGTAAGACGCGGTGCTAATAAATAATAATAATAAATAAAAGCTATAAAGGTAATAGTTTTCAATCATTTTTAAAGTACAACTGCAGTAAAGATTCAATTTGTCTTGCATTGACAAACTAAATAATGATTCCCCTGTCTTTCATAATTATGAAAGTTAAACAAAATAACATTGTTTTTAATAATTTTTTTTAGGCAAATGGGTTTAATTTAATGAATTTAATAGATGTATTCATTTTTCCCAAATCAAGTCATATTGTTTCAAAAACTGTACTTTTAATTATATTTTTTTCACATACAAATTTATTTCATTAAACGTATTTTTTATTGTTGATAATATTAGCAATTCACAAAACAAAGACAAAAACAAATAAGCGTGTGAAAAATCATAGTATATTTTGTAGTAGCTAATTCGCAGGCTATTTAGTAATATTTTCCATCAATATTTAATTGCAAGTTTCAATACCGAACTAATAGAAAAACATTATCAGTCTCCCAGTTTTCAGCACATTGTTCTCTTGTGCTTGCCATTGATGTTAGATATGTTTACAATTTTTAAATTGTGAACCTTCCCTAAATCACGCCATTAGTGCAAAAAAGACCCAACCGGTGAAGGCTATTTCAGGCATTCTACAACAAAAGACCTAAAAAATCTACTAATACATTTCTAATCAACCTTGTTACAGAATCTCTCCCCCCCCCACACACACACACGTTCTTTACGTAGGATTCCAATCACTCTGTTTGAGAGTTGGAAAAAAAAAGTTGTATGTTGGGTTTGGAGGGAGAAGAGAGGGGGGGGGGGGGTCATATCTTTATTCAGCATTCGTTTCTAAAACGTCGATTCCTCTTTCGACACACACATCATGCCTAGAGGTATCTCCCCCCTTACTTCCCAATCTTTCCTCCGCTCAATTTCCAATCATTCAGCGATTGTGCGGAGGTAAAAGGATAGCTAATAACTCAGAACTACCGTGCTTGGCACAGCCGCCGCTAAGTGGCCATTTTTTTTTTTTTTTTAGTAAGAGGCGATTTCTAACAACGGAATTTTTTTCCCCGACACGTTTTAGTACCTTTTCGGGCATACATTAATTACGCTATTGGAATAATAAAAAGAAGGTAGAATTTTAGAGGAAATTTATCCCCATTTTTGTGATGAGAGGGCGAGAAACCATTCGGGAAAAAATACTTTTAGTGTACCTGACCGGGATTCGAGTTCCACTCTCCCCGTAATCGGCAATCCAGTATAGAACGATAGTGACACGTTAGATAATGCGACCACTGATGCGGATAATTTATGTTATCACTTGATAAGAGATTTAATAAGAACTCTTCCAAATCATTAATAAAAATATGTTACTGGCAGATTACTATAAAGAGTAGAGATAAGGAGGAATTGCACCTATATTATCCTGGATTGAGGATGGGAAATCACAATAATAAATCAAGTGTATAATACCTTATTTAAGGTAAATTCAGTCTATAAATAAATGCCAATACATATCTGACCAATTATTTGACTTTAGCCTCATTGAATGTGAGTATGCTATAAGTTATTATATTATTATTATTAATACCACATCTTACTACCCGTTAGGGTTATACGCACTTACGCTAATGTGTAATGCTAGGGTGATGGTGAGATGAAATTGAGGACCTACAGTTTAACGTGGGATCCGAACCACGGTGGAGGCCTGGTATTCCATACATTCACAAGTTGTGATTAATACACGTCTTGTCAGAGGTGAAGGAAGGGTTTGGTAATCAGATAAATCTGTGTCGGGACCAAGAATTGAACCCCGGACCCCGGCTCAGAGGCCTGACTCCTTACCCCTAGACCACTAGGTCACCTATAAATTAATATAGATAAAATCTCTGACAAATATAAAGAGTGTTTATAATGAAACATAATTTATTTAAATAGTTTTTCAACAGCAAAAACGTGTTTGAATTATCTCGAAAGTGGTAGGAATATTCGTAAGGGTGCCTTTCAGCGGAAGAATTTTATTTTCACATTAAATTTTGATACAACATAATTTGAGACCAGCCGCTTCGATGGACGCATGGTCTAAAGCGCTATTATCGCAGTAGACTAAACTAACGATGACGGGGAGATCAAGGTTCAAATCTTAATCACATGCACTGAGGTTTTTCAAACATTGTTTTCCACTCTCCCTACACGCAAATGTGGGTACATTTAATCTAAACATAGACTTACTAATCCCTAAAACCATCAGCGCAATCAGTAAATAAGGATACAAACAGAACGGGTAGTAAGATGCGGTGCTAAAAATATGTAAAACCTTTTAAAAACTGGCAAAGCATATTAGTGTAATATAATACCATGTATAAAATTATTTTTAACTATACCATTAACATGTTTATTGTAATAGGATCTAATATTTTCTTTTAAAACTGGATTTTCGGTATCTTCTTTAAATAAAATAGTTTTATTTTTATAGTTTTTAAGTTTAGAGAAATATACTTTTGTGTGTATATTTTATTTTATTTTAAATATGAGAATATTTCAACAAATATTTAAAATGGTCCTCGGGGACCGAAATGGCATTTAAGAACACTATTTCACCAAGGATATCCCACTTAAAACTAAACACCCAGATCTAGCTTAGAGTTCTCGTGTGTGTTTGTAACCTCCATATATACTGGCACTAAATTGTTTTAAATCCTGTCCGGGACTGCACCCAAAGTCTTATACACCTGTTGCCCCCTCCCCCTCTTCCCCCCTATATATATATATATATATATATATATATATATATATATATAGAGAGAGAGAGAGAGAGAGAGAGAGAGCCGTGTCTTACTACCCATTCGGTTTATAGCTTATGTATTAATTACATTAGTGGTTTTAAGTATTAGAAAGTTTATATTTAGAGGAATCGTACCCGCATTTGCATGGAGGAAGAGTGAAAAATCACCCTTAATACACCAGACTGACATTCTGACTTCAATTTCCCCGTCATCGGAAGTATAATCTAACACGGACGCTAGACCACGCGGTCACCAAAACTGATCTATATTGTACTAGATAGCTGTTGCCCGCGGCTTTGCTCGCGTGGAAGTTGATTATATACAAATACGAAAATATACATAAGTATTTACAGATTAATTTAAAATATTACGTTACGTTGATGACCATAACTTGACCTCAGATCAAAAATAATGCAAGTCCGATAGAAACTTTCCCTCCTTTTTCATCCCTTATTAAATAAAATTTCCAAAATTCCTGAAAGATGTATTCATTTGTTTTACGTCAATAACCGAAATACAAAATTTTGTTTATGTAACTTTCAAAATGACGGACTTTCATACATATTATCATACATATTATCATCCCCTATTTTGACCCCTTTGGGGTGGAATTTTCTAAAATCCTTTCTTGGTGGGTGCCTACATAACAAAATGAATATACAGTCCGAATTTCATGCTTGTAGCCTTGATAGTTTGCGCTCGGCGATGATGAATCAGTCAGTCAGTCCGATAGAAACTTTCACCCCCTTTTTCATCCCTTATTAAATAAAATTTCCAAAATTCCTGAAACACGTATTTATTTGTTTTACGTCAATAACTGAAATACAAAATTTTATTTATGTTACTTTCAAAATGACGGACTTTCATACATATCATCATACATATTATCATCCCCTATTTTGACCCCTTTGGGGTGGAATTTTCTAAAATCATTTCTTGGTGGGTGCCTACAAAACAAAATGAATATACAGTCCGAATTTCATGCTTGTAGCCTTGATAGTTTGCGCTCGGCGATGATGAATCAGTCAGTCAGTCCGATAGAAACTTTCACCCCCTTTTTCATCCCTTATTAAATAAAATTTCCAAAATTCCTGAAACATGTATTTATTTGTTTTACGTCAATAACCGAAATACAAAATTTTATTTATGTAACTTTCAAAATGACGGACTTTCATACATATTATCATACATATTATCATCCCCTATTTTGACCCCTTTGGGGTGGAATTTTCTAAAATCCTTTCTTGGTGGGTGCCTACATAACAAAATGAATATACAGTCCGAATTTCATGCTTGTAGCCTTGATAGTTTGCGCTCGGCGATGATGAATCAGTCAGTCAGTCAGTCAGTCAGTCAATCAATCAGGACATGTTATTTTATAAGTAGAGACTATCTTTAACAGGGGTGGTTGAGGTTGGAATATCGACGGGGCACGTTCGGGGGTGGGTTCTCAACATGTGTGATGTATAAATACCCGAAAATATTTATATTATATATATTATTATTATAAACATTGAGGCGAATCATTTAATATTAATAATATTCACCGTGGTTCGGATCCACCGTTAAACTGTAGGTCCTTCATTTCATCTCACAATCACCCTACCATTACACATTAGCGTAAGCGCGTATAAACCAAACGGTTAGTAAGACGCGGTATTAATAATAATAATAATAATAATAATACTGTTATTATAAATATTTTGACAGAATATTTATATTACTAATATTAATACAATTAATATTGTAAATATTTCATTCTTTACACCTCATATGAATGTATAGTAATTATACTAAACTTTAGCCTTTATTGTTGGAATTTGTGTTATACTTTGTCCATGAAAATGTATGTATTTTGTCTTAAAATCAATAAACTAAATTAAATTTCATCCCAAAACATTAATCACTTCACCTTAACAATGCTACGCATAAAGTATAAAATATCAAGTTTGACCCCTTATAACTCGTGAACTGTAATGATTTGAAATCATTGAATCAGTATTTATAGTTTCTAATTATACACTTGTAAAATTGTGCATTAACATTTTTAGGGTAGACTGACCTTTGGCCATACGACATCGCTCTCGTCAAGGGAAAATCGGGATCCAAATAACTGTCAGCTGTACTAAGGGTAACCCGCCTCGGTGGCGTACTTGGCTAACGCGCTAGACGTGTTGAGCTCGACTGCTGAGGACGGGGAGATCGAGGTTCGAATTTTGGTCGGGTGAACTGGGGGTGGTATTTCCTAAATGGTTTTACACTCTCCCTCCACGCAAATGCAGGCTCATTTCCTCTAATTCAACCTTCCCAATTCCTAATCCATTAGCGTAGTTAGTACTTAAAGCGTATAACCCGAACGGGTAGTAAGACGCGGTGCTATTATTATTATTATTATTATTATTAATAATAAGGGTGGTTTTTCCTCAACGGTTTTATACTTTTTATCTCCACACAAATTCGGGTACACTTCCTCTAAATTCAAACTGCCTTGTACCTAGCCCATTAGAGTAATTAGTACATAGGCGTAAAGCCCGAACGGTTAGCAAAACGTGGGACTAAAAAAATTAAAAAGTACTTGTAAAACAACAAAGATCAACAACTGTGCGCGTGTTTTGTTTTCAGGTCAACTCCACCTGTTAGAATATAACTTTGTTTCCTTCCCTATCTTCGTCTTAAAACAACAATAAACAAAAGAAACAATAACACAAGTTTCTCAGTAGAATTACAAACCACGCTATCAAAACACGGCGTGAGTTAAGTTGAAGGTGATTAAACAACAGTTAACTTAATGAAATCAGTGTTTTTGTTTTGATAAATAACTTTTTTGCAACAATTCTCTTACCACCCATCCTGTCTATCCCCATTCAAGGCGGGAGTGTAAAGAACGTGAGGAAAGGTCAGTGTTTTTGAGGTTATTATATATAAAGTTTGAGGTTTTTATATCAAAGCATTTTTTTGGCCAAAAATAATAGAATATTGCTTAGTTAGAAATAAAGATCTTACTTTTCTTCACATGGTGATCTTTAAAAGGTTTTTAATATCTTTCAAAGATGTTATGGAATTTAATTACTTATTTTCTCTTAATTTAAAAAGCTTATCATCTAACGCTGCTGTGCTTATGATAAATATTCAACATATCACCATGTGAAGAAAATTAAGCTCTATGCTACTACTGGAGTAATATTTGATTTATTTTGGCCAAAATAAATGTTTTGCTATAAAAACTGCAAAAAAAACACTGCCTTCCTTCACTCCCGACTTAAAACTAATGGAGTAGGAATGAGTAAGGTAGGAGAAAATATAACTGATTTTGTTTCTGTGTTCTAGGAGAGTGGTGGAACCTAATCTATCTGTCTACGACAAACCAGAATGGATGAGTTTGACGTTTAGTCCGCGTGCTAAACCCATACAGGGGTAGTTAGTGCTATTCCCGAATATATTAACGGTCATTTAACTGGACTGATTGAATCAATGGATGTGGCTTTTAACATTTAAAAAAAGAAGGGGAATTTTTACCGGGATCGTCAATCTGAAAGCATAAAAATCCATACTTGAAGATGGAACTTAAGAACCTATCTCCTCGGTTGATTAATCGGGAGATGAGGTACAAAATTACGCTTGAACCAGAAAACACATCAATGTGCAACTGTCTGTATTCCTCATTTGACAACAGTGAAATCGCGAGTTAATATTTTACATTCTAGATAGCAAAGAAAGCATTTTGGTACTTGTTTTTAAATGATGCAAAACTTTAACCCTTGTTTTTTCAAAACTCACTTTTTTCAACTTGTGGGTTCAAATGGCGGTTACTTTCTGAATTCTTGGAATATGATTACTTTAATTACATCCCATTATTCAGCAGTTTCTGCTCTTTCCAGTGATACTAATAACCCAATATTGCTCTGGGGGAAGATAAGGTCCTTTTTTCCGTGCCGCGTCACACACACACACACACATACACACACACATAGATATAAGATAGATGATAGTGGTTAATTTTTTTACATTATGCCTTAAAGATAAATAATTTTTATTTTAACTAAATAAAATGCATGTCGTTTGAAAATATATTATTTAATATGATGAGGATACATAATTGACCAAATATGCTAAAAGCCCCAATCACACACTTCAAAAAGCCACATGTGGCCTTACGGCCACAAATTACCCATCCCTGGAGTAGAGCATTTACCCACCAAAGTGGATATTATATATATTACCTACCGACAAATACAGCTTCATATCTCAAGTTTGATTCATAGATACGTGAAAATAGATCTAGTAGCTTAGGATTCAAGTAGCCTACTTGCAATAAAAGCTTCGTAGGTATACAGAACCAAGTGTAACAAAAGCTGCGGTGTTTTAGATGTGGACAAACTACAATAAAACACCGTTAGAACGAGCCCTGGTAGTCCGAAATTATGGATGGTCCGAACACACTTCTCGGAAAATTGGGGGGGTGGGGGTGGGGGGGAATGTCAATTGAAAAATAGTTTATTGGTTAATATAAGCTCAAAGATAAAAGATAACAATTGTAAGGAACAGTGATATCTGATAACAAATGTTTAATATTTACATGTCGTAGTCAACAGAATGTGTTTTCCTGTAACTAAAAATAATTATAATACATACTACGTGATATACAGCAATTAAATAAATGAAAATTGAATTTAAACTCATTCAATTGTAATTTAAAATTCGTGAAAAATACTCTATCCTTGTAAACTCCTGCTTAAACAGAATTTTCGCTAATCTGAACAATCTTTGGTCCCAACTAGTTTGCGATAACGAGATTCTTATATATGTCATTAAAAATAAAAATTAAGTAGTAAATAAACCTGTTAATTTGACTTGCAACATTATTGGCTAGCTAGAGAACGTAGTCTCTCCACTCAACGTTCACGAAACGTGAACATTATCTTATGGACAGCTCTTAATTTAAGTGAAAATTAAGCTAACTGCATTGAGATAGCTTCCATTTAAAAACACGAGGAGAACCGTTACGTTATGTTACGTGGAAGTTAAGTTGATCATAATTCTGGAATAACAACTCTAACTTAATGTCACTTCACCGTGATAGCATCTATTTAAAATTACGAGGACAGTATTTAAATTGCGTCATACTTACGTTACGTCAAGTGAACGTTAAAATTATCTTAACAACGGCATCAGTAAAGGCCAAAATTACCGTGTATTTAATAGTGAGTCTTGGGTGACCTGGCGGTCTAGGTATAAGGTGTCAGACTTCTGTGCTGGGGGTCTGGGGTTCAATCCTCGGTCCTATCACAGATTTATCTGATTGCCAAACCCTTCCTTCACCTCTGACAAGACGTGTATTAATCACAACTTGTGAATGTGGGGAATGCCAGGCCTCCACCATGGTTCGGATTCCACGTTAAACTGTAGGTCCCCCATTTCATCTCACAATCACCCTACCATTACACATTAGCGTAAGTGCGTATAGCCCGAACGGGTAGTAAGACGCATTGATGATAATTTCAATTTCAATTTCCTTTATTATAGTGCTGACCAACAGTCGTAGGACCTATAACAGGCCAGCACTGAAAAGTACACACGTACATACCTTACAATACATATATTTACACACGAAAAAATGATAGACAAAAAATGGATAAATAATGTTATATACTGATGAATAGTTACGAGATAAAAAAAGTAGTTAATAGTAATAAGAATAAAAAGTACATTATAAACAAATAACTAAATAGTAAGCAGTAACATTATGCAAAAAATAGATCGAATATTGTAAGTTTAAATAATATAGGCAAAACCTCTACATGATAAATTATTGATATGGTATAACCTTAAATAACTCTCTGAGTTTAGTTTTCCTTTTATGATAAAAGTTGAATTCGACAAATCTAGAATTGGCGCTATGGATACAACGACCTATAGGGCTCATCTTATAAGAGCTTTCGAGAAAAAACAATTTAGGATTACGAGAAGCCTGAGAAGGGATATGAACGCCTACCTGATCAAGGGCAAATTTGGAAGAAATTTTGTCATTGAAAATATTAAAAACAAAAAGGGCATCACAATAAAGTCTACGCGAGAAGAGAGTTTGGAGCCCTAATAGGTTTCGAATTCTGTCATAATCATAATAAATTCGGTTACTAAAGTATTTATCATAGCACGCAGCAACAAATTTTCTTTGAACGTTTTCTAACCTAAGGGAGTCAGTTAAGGTAATGGAATTCCAAGCAACAGTAGCATATTCTAACTTAGATCTAACCAGGGCGTAATACAGACATAAAAAACAGTCAACTTTCTTAAATGATGAAGTAATAAATTTAATAAGCCCAAGTAATTTCAATGACTGGGAAATGACATGGTCAACATTATAGTGGAAATAAAGTTTGTTATCCAGGAGGACACCAAGATCATTAATACAAAGTGTACGAACTATGTTATCACTGCCCAATTTATAAGTAAAAAAGAAAGGATTAGTTTTCCTAGTAAAAGTTATAGATTTGGTCTTAGATTTATTGATAGACATTCCATTTTCCAAAGACCATTGTAAAATACCATTTACATCATTTTGTAAATCTATACAATCTGCAATTGATTTAATAGTTTTAAATAATTTTACATCATCAGCAAAGAGTAAATAACTAGAAGAGTTCAAATATTTACCAATGTCATCAATAAACACATTAAAGAGAAGAGGACCTAAATTAGACCCCTGAGGTATGCCACAGGGTGCTAAAAATGTATTAGAGGTGTGTGAATCAATTTTAATTATGAATGATCTTTCATGCAAATAACTGCTGAACCAATTTACATAAGAGTGAGAAAGTCCAAAATTACCAAGTTTAGAGAGAATAATATTATGCTGACATAAATCAAATGCCTTACTTTGGTCAAAATAAATAGCATCAACCTGACCTTGGGCAGAGACTTGAGGGGCAACATGCCCAAGAAATTCTACTAAATTAGTGACCGTAGATTTGTTTTTTATAAAGCCATGTTGATTATCTGAAAGTTTATTTTTAATGTGGTGGAAAGTATGCTCATGTATGATTTTCTCAAATACTTTGGAGAAAGTGTTTAAGAGAGAAATTGGTCTATAATTACAAACATTTGTTTTTACCCCTTTTTTAAAGATAGGTATGACAACAGATTGTTTCCATGTAATAATAATAGTGACTCTTATATTTTATTATTTACATTTTCAGCTATATGTGAATAAACGGTAAATAAAATCAGTGTGGTATTACATATGAATATTAATCTACGATGTATTATGAATATTAAAAATACTACTGAAAAGATTTCATCTATATAAAAAGCATGCCACGTGAAAAAATATATAGTACAAGCAATTTCTCCAGATGTTCTCTTAGTAGATATGAAGGAAAATACTAACAATGGACTAAAAAGTTATGCAGCTGATATAGAAAAGAAAGCTTTAAGGCAAAAATGACGCAAACAATAAGAGAAAAAATAAAGAAAGAGGGGAAAAAAAAACCAAACAAGAAGACGTATGAAAAAGAGGGCTTAGAGTAGATCCATATCGACAAAACGAATTTTTCTCTCTCTCATATTTTATAAATTGTTAGCTGTAACTTCAAAGGTTTCCTCTGCGGTTTAATATCTAGAGTTTACGACTTCAACTGAAAAATCAGTAATCCTTTCATGACTTTGCCAGTGGTATGGACCTAAGTGTATGTGATTTAATTACCGGCAGGTAAAAGCACAAAAGACAGGGTCATGGGTCATGTTCTAATCAGGTAGTTGAATAGTTATCTAGTTCAAGGCTCTGGTTTGTCAATCTAATTATATCATCAATAATTAGCGTCATTATAACTTTTACTTACAAGATAAATATTAAAAACTCAATTTGCAAAAATAAATTATTTATAACTTTGTGTTTCCTGTCCACATACCACGCTAACGCGCTTGTATTTATCCTTACTAATTACCCCTCATATTTAATATAATAAGTTGGTGTGTAGTAGTCCTTGTTTTAAAACCTATAAACTTGAACAAAAAATATGGAATTATATACTTAGATGGTAACACATACTTTTTAATATATTCTTATTATTCTCTTATAGTAAAACTACATTTTAATAAATCAGCTTTAAATGAATACCCGCTTCAGTGGCCGCATGGTATAAGACGTCACTCTCACAATATATTAGATTGCTGATGATGGGAAGATCGAGGTTCGACATTCCTCGGGTGGTCTGAGGGTGGTTTTCCTAAATGTTTTTCCACTCTACGTTCAAGCAAATGCTGTTACAATTCCTTTAAATTCAACCTTACTCTTCTTTAACACATTAGAGTAAGCCCTACATAGGGGTACAACTCAAACGGGTAGTAGGACGCGATGGCTTAAAAAATACCAATAAGCTATCAAAATTTCTTTGGAAAAAACGGAAATTCTATTATGATAATAATATTATACAGTCTTCAGATGGAAATTTTGGACAAAATTGTTAAAGCTATTTTTAAGATAGTTCAAATTTTCACAGGATGTTTCGATTTATTTGGGAAGTAATTGGTGTTTGGATGAGTAGAGCTCATTCCTCAAAACAACACAAAAAGTCCATATGAAAATAATTATGTCCTATGTTGGGTGATTCCCAAAATATGACCTTCCAAGTTTATTCTTGAATTGTTAGTAGCCCTGTTTATACATCCCTGTTGCACCTTCTTTTAGTGCCACAAATACACAGTGGTGTATTACGTAGTGTTATTAAGGAGTCCAGCAAAACCTTGGAAGACCTTATCTCGCTCGGTAACCATCCAACATAAGACATATGTTCAGATGGACATTTTATGTTTGTTTAAGGTCCACTATCTACACCAATGTAAAGGTAGTGCCAGATGGAGAAAGACGCCTGATTGGTTGAGCATCTGACGTCACTCAGCACACAAGCCAGCGCATTAAATACATAAAGCTATATGGAAGACAGAATAACTTATTAATAATCAGGCTATTTTAGTATTAAAATAGAACTGCTATGTACTGGATGACGTAAGTAATTACATAATCAAATTCCTCCAAGTGTTGCTATATTTATTTTCTCTTTACATGGATCCACACCCCAGTTACTTCTCATATAAATATATAAGCCCTGTATTTTATTACTTATGTATAACACGCCTCAGATATCCACTTTTAACCAAATAAAATCATTTCCGAAAAACGTCGCATTTTCACACGTCTTCAGTAGACTACCCTTAATTTTAGGGCTATATTAAACATCACATTTTACCTTAAGGCATGGCCATGTTAGATCTGAATATTAAGTTTGAACTAAGCCCATCAAAATAATTTATATTTTAGTCCCAGGTATGTATTTATATTGATGGACTGACAGAACATAGCCTAAATGGGTAGGTACGGACAGATTGGTCAAGACCCACATTTTTGGAGTCCAGAGAATCATGAAATATCAAAAACCATCATAATATAAGGGATAACAACTGTAACGATTAAAATCATTACTCTTTCGACCCCGGGTAGTCTTGGGGTAAAGTGCTCACCCAGAACACGATATTCATGGGTTCAAACCCAGCCGGGGTTGACGGATTTTTTCCTAAGTGGTGTAAATCCATAGCACAACTTTGTACGTACAGGAATTAAAGCCGTCGGTCTTGTGTCGATTGTGGCATTCAAAATAATCTTGGACGTTATGTGAAAATATCTTTCATGCAAAATTGGAAGGATCTTTTCCTTTTGCTCATAGAAATTCCCATGTGCTGATATAATTAGTCGAATCAGAAAGTGAACATTAAATACATAGGATAAAAAAAAATCTTTATGTGAGAAAGTAACACAAGAAGAACATTTATTTTGTAGTGTTTGTCATTTTTACACAATAATATTTTTCACCTCTACTTAAAGGAAATAATGTTCAAGCAGGCAAGTAGGCAAGTGAGTAGTCATCGGGTTCAAGGTCAAAGATGAAAAGGGCAAGTGCAATTTTACACAGCCTCTTGATTTAAGATAGGAATCGGGAAGTTAAAACAAAGTGATTTTATTAAGTAGGATGATGGAAAATCTTTCATATACCCTCGATCTTCTGGAAAAACTAAAAGACGCATACACTTAAAGTTGTGAGAAAATAAATTATTATTATTATTAGCACCGCGTCTTACTACCCGTTCGGGTTATACGCACTTACGCTAATGTGTAATGGTAGGGTGATTGTGAGATGAAATGAAGGACCTACAGTTTAACGTGGAATCCGAACAACGGTGGAGGCCTGACATTCCCTACATTCACAAGATGTCTTGTCAGAGGTGAAGGAAGGGTTTGGTAATGAGAAAATAAAAAATTTAGAATATTGATTGTTAAAAAAACTTTGATAATATAAAATGTTATAAAAATTTAGAAATATCTCATGGACAAGATTTCAAACTATTACACAATAGCCAATTATATAAATTATTGATTCACAGAAGGAGCTATCCATAAACCACACAACGTTGGGAGGGAGGAGCTATAATACCTACACGGTGTTACATCACAGTATTACACAACCCATATCTTATACTTATATTCTAGGGTTAAAAAAATATTAGTACTGTTCATATTTTCAGTTAGCAAATATATTTAAAGATAACTTCCAATTATAAGGGCCGGTCTTATAACTACCGAATAAATATTTCTATCGGGAGGTGAAAGTAGATACCAGATAAAGATTATCAGCCGCTTTAATACTGTACGCGTATTATGAACTAAATTTATCTGCCGGATAGTTGGTTATTTGTAAATTAAATATATTTTTATGCATAAAACGCAAGGTTGCTACTGTTTTTACTAGAGCGCGCATGCGTACAACCTGGCTAGTAGCTACAACGCTCAACATTTGTTAAATAATGGCGGCTTAACGAGTTCGAGTAAACAAATGACATCACGTGGGCACAGAAGCTAGGTTGTCTCGCAAGTATTAATTTTTCTGTCGGTCGGCCAAATTGTGGTCAGTAGTTCGCTACAACGTTTACAAAGTATCATTTATTGTACTCACTTTTGAATAATTTGTTCTTTTATAACTATAACTTTACAAATAACTTGTCAGTTTTTATAAAAGTGTGAATTAAATGTCCCAACTTTATAAGCGTATAACCCAAACGGATAGTAAGACGCGCAGCTAGTATGATTATTCTAACTTTATATATATAGTTAAAGCCTAAGCCTGTGCCTAATAAACACGTGAACCAAGATTTTAACCTAAAACAAATTATGATAAGCCAAAACTCATGAAAAACAACGTGTCACTTTGGCAACACCCATTTTAACTTTCAGATAAAAGTTATCAGGTACTTAAACCTCCTGATAAAAATGTGATAGATAAATACATTTTATCTGGCAGTCATAAGACGCACTTTCAATTTATCGACCAGATAAAAATATTTATCGGCCAGATTAATATTTATCCAGGAGTCAAAAGACCGGCCCTAAGTAATATTAAATCTGAGTCCTTCTTTTAGTGCCACAAATACCTCTCTATTAAATAATGCCATTCAATTTTGATGTGAAAAGTTACGTAACATAGACAAAAGGGTCAAGCTAAATGTTTACTTAATATTAAATGGGTGAAAGATAGCTATAACAAAACGTAAAGTGAGACAATCCGGATAATTGGTTAGTCACAGAATGCATTTCATAACTGTACAAACATTTTTAACTTCAATTAAACCTTATTTATTCAATGACTCGTAATGTTCGCATCGTTTATTTAGTTATACTTGGAAAAACATTAATTTACACTAATTAACTGGGTTGTTTCTCCTTACTATTAATGATTCTATAACACTTTTAAAAGCAGGAGTTTAAAAGTCTTCAAGAGTTAGCAGGGAAGTTTTTATGATTTAAGGAAGATGATTATTTATCATATTTTCGGTCGGCTTACAGTAATTAAAAGGGGAAGGGGTGGGGGGGATAGAAGCTTTACGTTATTTAATTACTCGGGGTTAGGTCTGTCTTAGATGGTGCAGTATCGCATTCCGAGCAAAGTCGTTTCCATGTTGTTTTTATATATTTTTCAAACCCGCCTTTGTGGCGTAGTTGGCTAACGCGCTTGTCGTGTTGAGCCCGACTGCTGAGGACGGGGAGATCTAGGTTCGAATCTCGGTCGGGTGAATTGGGGGTGGTTTTTCCTAAATGGTTTTCCACGCCAATGCGGGTTAACTTCCTTTAATTCAACCTTCCCAATTCCTAATCCATCAATGTAATTAGTACTTAAGCGTATAACCCGAACGGGTAGTAAGTCGCGGTGCTAAATAATAAATAAATATATTTTTCAAAACAAGAGGATGCGTGATTTGTATCCATAGCTTTGCCAGGTTATCGGAACATATTTTTGCACTTCTAGTATTTTTCTCATATACTACTCCAGTACAAATATATATATAATTTAATTTTATTAACATGGTGATATCAACAGTTTTTAAATACTTTGTTAAGGGTGTCCTGGAATTTTATGACAGCGTTGTTTTTTTAATTTAAAAATCTCCTCATTTAATGCCGCTATGCTCATGACAAATATTCTGGAATTGTTGGTTACATCATGCAAAGAAAATTAAACTGTATATTTCTACTGGCTTAAGTAAAGCGTGTATATATATATATATATATATATATATATATATATATATATATATATATATATATACACATACACACTCCCGTCTTAAGTAAAGAGTATATATAAATATATAAATATATTTATATATATATATATATATTTATTTATATATTCATTCTTTTTTAAAGGAATGAGCGTGAAAGAATATATATATTTAAAAGTTTAAACTTCAACTTTTACAGAGTTATCATTTTATTAATACTATAATTTTTTTCAATAAAAATTTTTAAATTTAATTTCCATTGTTCAGTTTTTTTTAAGAGTTTTATGTTAGTACCAGTAGACTATTTATTTATTTGATAAATACTATTACTTAATCTAAAAAACATTTGATATAGGGTAATGAAAAACTGTTTTTATAAAAACACTTTTATATTTTCCCATAAATTCTAAAATAAATATGTTAAGGCTCCCGATTTGGAACTATAAGGCTAATTCCAAACGGGGAGAAGCAAGGATACGTTTTTATTAATAACTCTTGAGCGGGAATTGGAGAAAAATAACCCTTCAAAACCGTATCTGATCCTTACAAAGTCAGATATTTTTGCGAGTATTTATTTAATATTATTATATATAATTATTATTACTTTATACACATGAGCTATTAATAGCTTAATCTTTTGCTTAATGCTTTTAAGAGAAAATGTGACGAGATAGAGGGTAGTAAAACCAAGACGATAATTCCCACGTTTTTAAACCACCCTCATAGCACCCAGCTGAGATTCGAATCAACAGCAGGCCAGTGGATTGTATGCTTAACTCCTTAAACCGTATAGATTCTGATTTGTTTTTACATAATAAAGGATTTTGTTTGCAATCGTTAATAGATTATAAGCGACAAAAATCAATTAATAACATTTCTCAAAGACGGAGTCTAAGTTATGTTTGTTGGAAGGATGGGCCAGGGAGTATGAGAGACTGCCTCTCCTGTAGAAGTTTGTAGATAAACTAAACGAGGGAAAAGGGCTGAAAAAAGGGTAGAGGGGGTGGTTGAACGCCATGACATCGCACCAGAAAAAAAAAAAAAAGAAGACACGTTAAAAATATATATTAAAAAAAAAAAAAGTCGTGTTGCAAACGAGCGAAAGTTGCTGTTAATTGTCCCAGTTGAGACGAGACTAACTTTTAGTTGGCTTCGTACCACAGGGAGGAGCTATAGGCCGCCATAAGGGATGAGGTGAGGAGAAGGGAGGAAAAGTAAGGTGGTAATGGTGATGCTGATTTTTAAACTATGTGTTTGGAGGATGGAGGAGAAATTATCCAAGCAGGGATCGTAAAAGTCTTGGTCATTAAAAAAAATATTTTTCTTAAAAATTACTATTAACAGGCTTAATCTTATTCTGGACAATTAAGTAAGGAGACCAGGGTTTAAGTAGGGGCTAAACCATACTGTATTCACGCGAATGCGCCTATCGGCCGCACAAACTGAAGGCATTTATCTTGTTCCGAAATATCTAACCACGTAATATGTGTGAGTTTTTATAGCCACAAAACCTATACCCGATTTTTGTAGGAATCCCGTTTTAGAAGGTCTTATTTCGTTTCAGAATCCTACTGTAGAGTAGTATTTTGGTAGGATAAAAGGCCTTCCAGATAGAGCTCCATAAAACAAATTTGGTCATGGTATTGAACAGCGATGAACGATTCTCTTTAAAGGCACTCATTACCATTTTAACCAGTGACAGCAGTGTATAGCACGAAATGTGTTCAATTTTTGACCTGTAAGGAAGATAATTATTGTGTTTAAACATTGTTTTGGTCCTATCTCTATTTATTATATCGCCTTCCAAGTATAATAGCTAAATAATTATAACAAATTATTTTACAATCTTATATTTAGCACAAGCGAAAAATAGAATAATCTTAATATCAATCAAGAATAATGACAACATTAATAAATACCATTCACAAATACCATGTGACTTTTACTAATAATTTTATTTTAATTCGCGTCAAATAAAAAAAATCCGGCAGGCAAATCTCACATAGTTATGAAAGTAAATAATTGTTTAAAATTACCTATCCTTTACAGGAAACTTACTTACTCTTTGGCAATATTAGCTCGAGAGTTGATTGCCTCACTCACAAAAGTACGCCACCTATCCCTATCTTGAGCGTGTTTTATCCAGTCCACCTCATTACACTCTATCGCTCTCAGTCCATTCTAATGTTTTCTTCCCATTTGCGTCTAGGTCTTCATTGGGTTTATTACTCAATACCTCGAAGAAAGTTCTAGATTGTTTCATTCACGCTGCATGATCTGCCCACCGTGGTCTACGATATTTTATTTTCCTAAAAAGATATTGTATTCAGTACAAGCTATGTAACTCATCATTATGTGAGATCCTCCTTTCCTCAGTAGTCACATCCCTTTTTGGACCAAATATCTTCCTAAGCACCTTGTTCTTGAACAACTTAAATTTACTTTCGTCACGTAAGGTAAGATACCGCGTTTCGCACTCATAGAGAACAACCAGTGAACATTATTGTATAGTATATTCTGAGTTTTACTTTTTTTCTCATTTGAAACTTAGGTTTTTAAAACAATACTTTTCAAATAGTACAAACCTCTCTCCTCCTACTAATGTAATCTTCCAACACGTATATAACATGATAGTATGTGTAGAATTGTATGTAATGTGCGCTGGGAGAGATAATTGATGGTATAAGTTTTATTTAAGGGCAGGTAAAGGCTTAAAGCGTAGGAAAAGTGGAAGCATAGTTTGGAGCCATAACCAACCAAATTGAAATAAATTATAAGAGCCGCATCCCCCTTTTTTCCCTCTGGAAAATACATTCGCATGTTCTGTGTAGAAGGTACCATGCGTTTAAAAAACTAGGGGCTGGCGAAGGGGAAGGGGAGGAGGGGTGGCAGTGGCCGGGATTTAACCCAATATTCCCACGATGCCAAGGCAGTAAACGTAAAAGGAACGGTGGTTAGCTAATTGAGCTGTCGTGGGGGTTAGGGGCGATACATGAGACTACACACGCGGGTATGTTTGTATTTGGGTAGGAAAGAGAAAGAAAGTAGGGCGGAAGAGGGAGAGCGATGGAGATATGAGTAAAGAATAAAAGAGAAATAGTGAAAATAAAAGTAGGTGAGCAAGGGTAGAGGCAAGAAATAATGGATTGTGTTGTGTGGGGAAAAAGTTGAAATGTTACCAAACAAAACGACGCATTGAAAGTATAACACGTTAAAACTAGGTATAAAATGAGTAGCCAACAGAACAAAGAGGTTACAGATCAAGTAAGTGCACCAGAATTCAGCTGGAGAGAGGAATAAAAAAAACGTTGCGAAAATCATATATATATATAAATAAACATAAGCCAGAGCGACAAGGTGGAATTCGAGCGTCGGCCTCTCGAGTCTAAGTCAAGCACCACAAAGCTTAGAATATTCGGTCTTTCGACAGGGTCAATGACTTTTCCAAACGGAGTCCTCCAAAATGTCCTACCAATAGCTCCTAATTTTTTTTTAAATCCTGAAACTTCATGGTTTTTCCTCGTTGAGGTCATCCATCAGTTGCATTCGTAGTTTTCCTGGGCTGCTTCTTCCTTCCACTTTACCTTCTATGACATCGCTAAATAAGTTAGTTATTTCTTAACATAATATAACCTATCCAACTGACCTTTCTTCGTAAAATAACCTGCAAAATAGATTTATTTTAATTTACTTTTCGTACAACTACTTCACTAGTCAACCGAACTTTTCCCTTTATTTCCTTTACTATCCTCCAGCACCACTCCTCTAAGATTTCCAAACATTTATTCTTCTTTCTCCTCAAGGTCCATGTTTCAGCTACTTACAAAGCGATGCTCTACGTGTAAAAACTTCACCAATCTTTTTCCTCATCTCCAGATTCAGTTTAATATTTATTATTTATTTTTTAGCATTGCGTCTTATTAGGTACCCGTTCGGGTTATAAGCTTATGTACTAATTACGCTAATGATTTTAGAAATGACGAAGGTTATATGTAGAAAAATTATAGCCACATTTGCGCGGAGATATGGTGGTAAAACATTTGGGAAAAACCTCAGTACACCTAACCAAGATTTGAACCTCGATCTCTCCCGTCATCGGCAGTTTTGTCTGTTGCAAGAGTAGCGCCTTAGGCCATGGGGCCACCGAAGTGGGTCTCGACTTAGTAGTCATTAAGATCATCTTCCTGCTGAAAGCAGCCTTGGCCATTGCTATTTTAGACTTATCCCGTGATCACTGAGCGTCTTGTCCCGCTGAAATAACCCTTCCTTGAAAAAAATTGTAATCAGGGCATTTAACATGCAATTTCTGAAACTGATTATACCTGCACGTGACTTAAAAACTAGCTTAATTCTAGAATATACACAGCACCCAGTCCTCCAGGCCGTTAATTATTCACTGTAGAAAGAGAAACCCAAGTTTTATCGATTAAAATGTTTTCAACTAAGTCAGGAATCAAACCTGGAACCCTCATCTCAACAGGGATAATAACTAGCTCTGTTTGTAAAAAAGAATCAACTTTGTTCTATGACAATATGTTTGATTTATAAACATAAATCGTATCACAATGTTTTGTTTATTCAGCATCTTACTACCCATCCAGATTAATTACACTAACGTAGAAGGGACTAGAAAAGGAGAACTAAGATTAAATGTAGCCTAATTTGCCTGGAGGGCGATTGAGACAACAGTAAAGAAAAAACAACCTATATGCACCTAGGCGGGATTCAAACTATGAGTTTAACAGGAAAATTTGGCTAGATGAACTTGACATTTAATCGTGCACCCACTTGCGTTAGTAGCCTTATTACTTAGGGTGGGGAAATAGGGAACGCGAGAAAATATCAGTGTTTTTGTAGTTTTTATAGCAAAACATTTTTTTTTGCCAAAATAAAAAAATATTGCTTGAGTACAAACATATAATTTAATATCTTAGTTGAATATATGTCATGAGCAAAGCGGTATTAGATGACAAACTTTTTAAATGAAGAGAAAAAGTGGTCTTTAAATTCCGGGACACCTTTGAAAATTATTAAACAATTGTTGAGATATCCATTTGAATAAAATTAAACTATAAGTTTCTACTGGAGAATTTTTTTATTTCTTTTAAGAAAAAAAAAGGTTATGTTATAAAATATGGGTGGTGTACTTATGTACGCGCGTGAGAAGTTATACTTCTTTGGCATAGTAAAAAAAAAAAAAAATTTAATAATATTTAGTATTAATTATGTTAAATAATAATATTTTAATTTATATCAATAAATAATACATACGGATAGTTAACCTCAATTATATTGGAGCACTTGAAAAAGTCTATAAGCACAATTTTTTCACTAATATTTACGAATAGTAAATAATATTAATCAAAATATTCAATTTAAATCACTACTGGGCCTGGATTCACCAAAGGGAGCAAATAGTTGCGCCAGCGCAAGTTTGAAATATGTTCCAAATCCCTATTCACTAAAAGGAGCAGGCGCAATTTGAGAGCAAAGTTGCGCCTTTTATTTGCCACCACTCAAGAGTAGGCGCAACTATTAAATCATGATTGTCACTTAATAAATTTAAATGGCGGCATATTATTGTAGTGGCTTAAAATACAATTAGTTACATAACTGTACTCCAATTAATAATGAATTAATTAAAATAACAAAACGTTTGTCAAGCACAAAATTTGTTTCAATTTAGACAGTGGTAACAAAACAATTACGTACCTTTTATTGTTGGATTTTTACATTCAAACAACGCAATGGCATTTCTTGCAGTATTACAAAACAAAACTACGAACTGTGTAATCTTCGTCTAGATCCAAAGTGGTTTGTATTCCTCCAAGTCCAAAGACATCTCGTCACTAAATATGGCAGTTAGTATAACTTTAAAATAAGTTTTAAAGTTTCTATAAACATTAATGTTTTATTAATGGAACTTAAACTTTAAACTAATAATATAAATAAATACAAATTTAAATTTATAAATTTATATCAATAAATAATACATATGGATGGTTAACCTCAATTATATTGTAGCACTTGAAAAAGTCTATAAGCACAATTTTTTCACTAATATTTACGAATAGTAAATAATATTAATAAAAATATTCAATTTAAATCACTACTGAAAATAATTTATTAGCACATATATAATTCGCACTTGTATAAAACTAAAACACGTGTTGTGAATGTAGAAACTAGAAACATGTGGATAAATATTATATATATGAAAACAGTGATCAGAGGCGACGAGCGTACCAACATGCGGACTAACAGAGGTTCTATTTCTATTTTGTTGGTAGCTTTTTTTTTTCGAGACTTAATGAGCGGTTTAACTTCAACCTGTTACTTTTGTGTTACAGTGATGCGCGCGCATCTTAAAATTTCACTCTCATCATTTTTTCATAACGCGCCTAAAGAAGTATAACTTCAAAAACTGTTAAAACACTGACCTTTCCTCACATCCCCTACACTATCACCAAAAAGACAATCCAATCAAATTGATAATCAACTTAATTTATACCTTTTCTGTGACTTGACAAACTTTTATGATATAATTGATTGTTTATAATAGAATGGCTATCATCGATCGCTGTATTGTTATTATATTTAACTTAAAATTATGGAAATTTAAATCATAATATGTCCAAATGAGAGCTTATAAACATGGCCCACTACGTGTAAACACACTAGAGAAGATCTACAGTCCAATTTTATAGTCATATCTGACAGCGAGAAGTTACTAGATCGTACTTCCACGTATTCTTAAGGCACGTATACACCGCACAACTTTGTTGGCAACAGGTGTTATCAACAAAAACTCTAAAAGAAGTTATAAATGTTGACAACATTCGTGCTAGCGACATGTTGAACCACATAACAAAATAGTTTTCCATCAGTGAGCGATAAACACTAAAGAAATATTGGAAACATGTTGGTAACATTGCTATGGATGCACTACGTTGTTGTCAACATAGTTATCAACATGTGGTTTTGCTTGGAGGCTCCATCTGACAAGGCTGTGTTTGTGCTGTGTGATTAAAAATCTTATATACTCCATTTATTGATAACTACTTATCTTTATTTATGTAATGGAGCCGATAAACTATAGTTACTTTAGTATAAATATACATAAATCGGCAGGCTAAGTATGAGGACGATAAATGTAGAAACAAGAAATTGATGCATGGCAAGACATTTCAGAAGCATTAAATATTGAAAGAGTCGAAGTAAAGAAAATAATAATATGGGTTTAACGGCACAGTCTGTGAATTAAAGAGTAAAACAGAAACCATCAGGAAGTGGAACTGAAGAAGTTGAGTCCCCAAAATGGTTAGCCTTTAAACTTACAAATTTTTCTCCACCACCTTGAAATTAACAAAGCCTGACAACAATGTTGATTTAATCCAAACACCTTGTTTCAGAAAAAGGTTGTCAGCATTTACTGTCAAAATTCAAACGATTTGTTGCCAACAATGTTGTGACGGTGTAAACGCGCCTTTACGTTAATTCATGTGGTTCTGTTTGATAGATTGTTTCAATAACTATAAAATAATACTAATTAATTATCAAAATGTTATTGTTAGCTATAGTAAAACAAGTTTGTTTCCTTCTTGAATATAATTCCTATGAAAATTTGACTGCAGTAGCTTTTTAAATGGTCAAAAAAAAAAGAGTTTTCCTTCAGAGAATGTATGTAAATCCCTAATCATTAAGGATCATTTGACAAAGAAAATTACAAAGTTTTTTTTTAAGTCTATAATATTTTGGCAGGGAATTTAACATAGGTGAGGATAAGGTTGATATATTGGAAAAGATAGAGAGTATCAATGTGTCTGGCCACTCCAGCAACACCGACCAGATAATGAATCCGGCGTCCTATTTACCTGAATGTGTCAATAGTTGGGACTATCTGACCCACTGCATGTGACTAGCATATTATGTTCTGTTAGTCAGTGTTGTCTTCATAATCAAAACAATAAATTCAATTAAATAAAGATTTCAAATTTACATTTTCAATATATTATCAATTCGTACACATTAATAAAATCAACGAATAAGAGTTAGGTTGAAAAAATCAAATTAATTCTAAATAACGACATTGTGTACTAATAAACCATGGCACTAAGAGTATACAAGGTAGGTGCATGCGCATGCCCAAGGTCAGCCAAAGGAGGGGATGACGTCATAATCGAGCCCGTGGAGTAAACCCAGTTGTCATAGACATGCATTTTATGACTGTAGTAACAGCAACAAAAAACAACTAATATGTCAAGTTTTTCAGTTTTCCCAAAAATGACGATTGCAGAAGCTATGTATTAATTCCTATAAGAGAGTAGACACAATAAATGTAAAAAAAAACTATAAGAAAATGTGTTTTAATATATATAATAGACCTATAGTTAGAGATTTTCTTTAAATATTAAAATTTTCACGTAATAATAGCATTTTATTATGACAATAAGTTATATGGTAAAACGATTTAATTTGTGCATTGTGTTTATTATATTTTTCTTTCAAACACTACATGGTTTTAATAGTGTGTTAACTTATTTGGACTCTCTAACTAAAATAAGATTCATGAATTACTATATTTTTATTACAATTCTCTTCATAAAGTTAATAATGTAGAAATGTTCATTTTTGTTTTATCAAATTTATATTTTATAATTTTTTATACTGTATATATCAGCAGCTACAATCTGTTTTGTAAAAACAGCTCTCAGAAAAATGTTCTAAAGTCTACAACCACTTAAATACTCGCTTATAAAATCGAGGAAAATAAGAAATGATGCGGTTCCAACGCTTAAGTTTTTCAATACACCTCAGACACAAATAAACGAAGACATAATAGTAGGGACATAAACTTTTTGCGAGCAGTGTTTTTACAAAATATTTGGAAAATCCATTTCGAAAGTGCTGAAACTTGTTTCAAGTTCAAAGAAATCATTATTACGTATTTTAGAGTCCACGAAATAAAACGATAACTGTATTTATCCGCGAAATCGAAGTTTGTTCGAGAAATATTTTATTATTCGTATTTTAAAACGAAATTCATGTTTTCTAGTCAAAATTCCGTTTGTTCGTTAAACACAAAAATAACATTAGCGGCCATGTTGATTGCCGTAAAATTAATGCAGTAGCGGTCAAGGTCAAATATACACAACCTTTACCATCAATATCAACAAATGTTAAAGACTAGTTGATATATAAACAGTGGGCTTGCAAAATCTATCGTAATTTTATTCTCTTCTATGTAGACTTGAAAATGATATACCTAAAAATCCATGCGTTGATTATATTCCGTTTCAAATCTAATGCTAGAATGTTAATTATGTATTTATTTTGATAGTTTAAAAGTACTCATGAACTATTTTATTCAAATGATTATTAAATTAGAATTTATTTTTATTCTCTCTAAGAAAAAAAAATTGATATATCGAATTAATATTTCTGTGCTTTTTTTATTCTTATCTTTGGTTGTTTGTGATCTTTGCAAGCCCGGAGTTTTGAGCTTATTTTGTAATTTCATTGTATCTATGTTTGTTATTGTGAGTTAGAATAGTTTATCGGTCTTCATTTATGGTTTAATTTTAAATTATATTCGTAAAAATTATAATGGGTAAAAAAATCGTTTTTCGTGATTTTACCAGGTGTTATAAAACCATTTATACGACGAAATTTTTGTTTATTTGAGAAATTATTGACGAAATTCAATTTTTAAGACGAAATTTCAAATATTTATTTACCATAATATAGGGTCTCTAATTAATAGGCAAAAGAAAAGAACCCAAAGAAATCTTGTTTAAGATATACTTTTGGAAGAGCCCAATAGTAATTAAAGGTAATTGTATAGTTAGAATTCACAATCAGTTATTAAATAAAATAATATTTATAATTATTTAACTAGTTCTGAATGATTTATTATTGATTTAAAACCAAGTAATTAACCTAATTACTGTGTACATGAAATTGACTAGCAAAACCAGAGCGATACCGCGCTAAGGAAATCAGGTTTAAATGATTTATAATTAAATGAAGCAGTGCGTAACGGCTTTATTTTGACAATGTAAAATTTACATCATTTTGTAATATTATATATTTGATATTATAAGATTATATTATGATATATTATAAAATTATATATTATTAATATCATAATATTTTATATTATGATATTAGAAATCCTTCACACACGTCTTAATTTAATTATTAATATTTGGTTTCAACTGGTTTGGTAAAAATCAGATAAGAAGTTCATAGCCGGACAAAATTTCAATTATTATCTATTGTAAAATAGATAATGTTAACAAAAAATGCACTAGCGTAATTTATAAAACAATCTAATAATGTGACGGCTCGTCAGAGAAAGTTGTAATGATCCTGTTTTATTGCCTTGCTTTCTGGATTATTTAAATTTAGGTTGTGTAGATCTTGTTAGTCAGTGACTGTACTGTCGTTGATTTACTTCCGCACACGTGCAGCTATCGACGCGTCGTGAACATTCAATTTGCTTGTTTCCAGCCCTCAAATTAATTCAAGGTCAAACCTCGAAGTGTAGGTGCAACAAAGAGAACAACATATTTCACTAGTAAACTTTAGTGTTTATCTTTTCTTTTCTAAAAGTAGTTTATGCTGTTGCTCACAAGAGATCAGCAGCTCTCAGTGAAAACTTAAATTAAAGCCAAATAATTGGTGTTTTTTTCCTCTTCTTGTACAAAGTTGTTGACGGTGGATTCTGACTAAGACGTGTGAAGAAACGCGTGCGCCATTATGGCAATTTCTTTATTATATTAATGTGGAATAGATATTCGAAATGAAGTGAAAACAATGTTTAAACATAGACTTTTCCGATTATTAAATAACACATGAGTTGTTATATTTTCTCTATAAAATACTATGAAAATAACAAGTATAAAATATGCTTAAAATACAAAATGTTTAAATTACTAATCTCAGACCACTGATTAAAGTATCGTAGCGTGACAAAGTGAGGTACTGATATAAAACGTTTTTGTAATATGGTTACATTTATTGTAAATATTTGTTACGCACAATTATGGGTACTTAGTCTAAGTAATTGGGATCGGAAAAGGCTTGATTGCTGGTGACAGAGTGGTCGAGGGCAGAATCCTGGCCAAGTGCACTGGATTGGTTTTTCAAATGAGATTTATCACTCAGGATTTTCATCTTATTTCCACGCTAATGCATATTAATTTCCTCTAAGTTACACTAATAATCTTTGCCCCTTTTATTTGGTTGTTAGTAATCAAAGTTTTGAACGGACTACTTAAAACATAATGTACTTATTTACTATTCCAGAACGTTTGAAGAGCAGCCACAAACAGAGGAAGAGCAACAAGAAGACATTATTAGGCCTGTACAGTTGACAAACATCTCTATATAAGTCCTGACACAACTTAAAGAGCTTGAAGATCAGGTGAGTAAAATTACTACTGAAAAAGAACACGTGCACAAAAAGTTCTAACATTAAAAGAAGAATTACATTATCTTAAGAAATGACGCCAAAGAAATGTCGAAGGAAAAGTAATAAGTAATTCAACACCTTAGTTCTCTCCTGGTCAGATACGACAACGTCTATAAAAATGGTCAGAATACGACATTTATGCGGCTGAATCTCTTAAAAGTGTTAGTTTGAAAGCATACAGTTATATACGTTACAAACTTAAGTACCCATAACCACATGTAAGTACTTTACGAAAATAGTATTCATTGTTTTACTGTGATGCCGGAATTTTGCACCATGTGCTAAGTTTAATGAAAGCAAAAAATAAAGGCCTAACCGATGAAAAAGTAACTGTAATTTATTTAGACGAAATTAAAATCAACAACCAGGTTTGTTTGGATGGGGGAAAAAAAAAACAATTATTGGGTCCTTTCGGTAATGTTCAAGTTATTATGGCACGGGGTCTTCTCAGTAACTGGAAGCAGCCAGTTTATTATCACTTCGAAAAATCAATGACAGTAGAGATTTTGACTAAGGTTATTAAACATCTAGAAAGTTGAGGATTCGAAGTAGTAGCACAAGTGAATGACTTAAGGGTAGAAAATAGAGCTCTACGAAAAAAAACTCAATATAACCCTAAAAAACACATCATATTCTAGTCCAGTTGAACCAACAAAACTAAATTTAGTTTTTTCTGATGTCCTTCATCTATTAAAGTTAACTAGAAACTAATTTTTAGAAACAGTTTTTTTAATTGGGCTAATTGTAACAAAACTTTTTGTAAAATTTTTTTTGGACATGTCTGGATAAATAGAACTTTCTCCAAGTTTCACTCAAAAGCATCTAGACGTTAAGGGTCCTAGTCGTCAAAAAGTCAAAACAGCAGATAAACCTATTTTCAAACAATGTTGCAAACGCACTTGTTTATGCATATAACAAAGGCAAATTTACAGTGATGTTCCTGTAAAGAAAAAAAAAAGGATTGGACAAAAATAAACAAAACACATTATTACGGGAAATTACCGAATTCTTACATAATATGAATGTTGTTGGTACAAAGTTAAAGCTGCCTTTCCAACAACGTAGAAAACAACAGTATCTACATTAGTTTAATTTCAAAAGGTCTCATGTGCCCTTCAGATGAGTTCTTTCATTGTAGCACAATAGCGGACGCATGTTTCAACTGTTTTCATGGACAATATTTCAATATAAAAAGAAAAAGACAACAAATATTATAAATCAAAAAACTCATTTTAATTATCCAGTTAATGTAATCAGTTGTTTTATCAAGACAAGAACTTTTATAAGGATTAAAATCTTGAATGAAATGAGATTAAAAACCCGAATGATGTTCACAAATAAAAAAGAAACGAAAAAAAGTTTTCCCTGATAGCTTGTGTGTAAAAGTGAAAAATACTAATTCTCCAAAGTTTAGTGACATCTGTTGCTTGAAAAAAAAAAAATAGTTTCCTGATAATTTGTATGTAAAATTGAAATATGAATAATTCTAACCTCCAATGTTTAGTTACATCTCTTTCTTGAAAAAAAAAATCATAGTAATAGTGTCCTGAAATTGGTATTTTTAACACATTATTTGTCTCTCTTTTTTTTTTTAACTATTAGGGCAAATTGTTTATAAGACTTTAATACAATTTTGTAAGTTGAAATGCTTTAACAATTCCTTATGTTAAAATAAATTTGCATATTTATTAGTGTATTTTACAAATTACTTTTACAAAAAGGGAAACACTTTAAACTATAACTCAACCGATTAAGTCGGCCACTTTTGGTGACAAAGACAACCGGTATCTCACAAGACAATAATTATTGTACATGCTGATCACAAATATATGTAAACTGCTGTGCTTCATACCATAGGAATAAATGTTAAACTAATGAAATATAGTTGTCACGATGGATCCAAGCGATAATATGTAACTCAAACAGAGAAAACTATGAGTTCCCAGCAAGTTATCGGCCGGCCGCTCGTCAGTCTACTCGATTCTGACGTCATGCGCAGTAGCCGTTTCAATCGGTCGCTTGCTCGAACCTACCTTGTATACTCGTAGTACCAAGCTAATAAATGAGATAAAATCAAATTATCGGTACATAAAAATAACAGTACTTACATAATATGATTAAAAGTAAGGTAATTTATCACTTTTAAACTGCTTATACACTGAAAATTATTTTTCCTTGAACATATAAATATTTCACTTCGTAAACCTAATATAAATGTCTCGTTATGATAAATTTCAGCCCTATATATTTATTACTTAACTTAACGATATATGTTAAACATAAAATAGCAAGTTTGACCCCTTATAATTTGTGAACTGTACTCATTTTAAATTAACGAATCACTATTTATAGCTTATAATTTATACACCTGTTAAAATTGTGCAGTAACATTTTTATTGTCGAATGATCTTTATTTACCATGCCCTAGAGGAGGACTTTAGCGTCGGTCTTAAGCGCTGTTCTACCACCAGTGTAAGTTTCTGCTCAAAGTATACTACTGAGGAAAGGAATCTGAGTAAGCTTAAGGGGAGGGGTTGGGTTAGCGGGTGGTGGTTTGGAGTGCGGCGTAATTAGAAGTTCCCGGGATGTAGAAGCCAGGAAGAGTATTAAGGGCTTAAAGCCACACTAAAGCACTGAGTCATCGTGTTTGACTCTGACCCGGGAGATCAAGAATTTGACCAGTTCAAATCCTGGATGGTTACAATTTGCCCCATTAGATTAAGCTAACATGATTTTTTATAAAAAAAATTTATTCGTCCTTCTCTTATTAGACACGCCGAGCCAAGTAGATTTAAAATAGGAATATCATTTTTTTTCAAAATCATGCAATTTCTCATCTTCTTTCCAAGAGAGTTGCAGTTGAGTTTTTTTATATATAAGAATCATGTATCCATTCATCAAATAAAATGATCTGCAAACCTTTGGGTGAAGTAGCAGTGACTTTTGGGGCAGTAAAACTTTTAAAACACACAATTATTTTCAGTATTTTTTTAACGGTTTTTAAATGATTGAAACAACGAACATTACGAAAAAAAAAAGTTATTATATAAACATATTTTTTTCGTAAGTTCGTGTTAGTGTTGTGTATATATATATATATATATATATATATATATATACACACACACATCTAAACGGTTAATTTAAAAGTTTCATAATTTGAAAACGGTGTCTGTGGTTCACTTAAAATACTTTACAAACGAAAGCTTCTAAAAAGGATGCTTTCTCTTCACAAATTAAAATGCGATCAAGTCTAAATGAAGGCGGTTGATAGGTTGTGTTCATTCGCATGTGTTTCCAAAATATAAATGTTTTATTTGGAAACTTATATTTTGTATGGATCTTTCTCTAAGTGATAAAATAACTTTATTTTTTTTTATAATATTTTGTGGTGGCCCGTTATAAGAAAATGTAAATGTGAATATAAGAATTTTTAATTTATTATTTAGTGCATTAAAATATCTCTTGTTGAAACATCTGCAAGACAAAAAACATAATGGTTTTATTAATATTTTCTGTTATTTCAATTATCTACAAAAAAGCCAAGTATACAGTTGTCAAGCGTATAACCCGAACGGGTACTAAGACGTGGTGCTAAATAAATAAATAAATAAATAAATAAAAAAGTTGTCAGCCTTCCCCCCTCTTCCTTCTGTAGGCCTAGATTGTCAGGATGGGTTGCGGCCGAAGATGGGGGAAGTGACTGGACTATGATCGTGTGGGTTCATAATTGACATCCAGCGTGGGTTTGTGTGGTTTTTTATTGTATTACTGTGTTCTATTACAAAACGCGATGTTCATAAGGAATATTAGAAGATATGTAAAAACTTAATAGATTTACTTGGAAGCTCGTGACAGAAAGCAGTATGCAAGGAATGCTTAATCAAGGGCCTTAACTGACCTAGGTAATCCTACACGGTTTATGAACCCCAGTACCCTGAGCTTGATGGTAGCCATCCAATACACGTACTGATGATCCGGCGTCCTAGACTACGTAGCCCCAAAACGGGCAGAGTGACCCCGTAGACTAGGTGGTGATTAGTCAGCCCTGCTAGCTTGAATTAACTACTATTTAACCTGACTTCTAGTCTGATTTACCGTGAGGAATGCTGACCCTCTGTTTATGTTGTCAGCGTATATGTTCTATTTGTTTACTAGCTAGTCACAACACCTTGCAATACTCGTTTTCTCATTCACAATCCAGAACACAACAAATGTTAAACAAACACAGGCTGTGTCAATTACACAATAATCTTTAGGGGAGTATTATTATTATTTTTGATTGATAGTATCGTATTACTAATAAAATAATTATTATTTCCACATGGGTTAACATGAGTAACCAATGTTTGTAATAAATATATTCCGCATAATGTCAGTTTGCAACAATCCTACGCTAGATAGAGTGTAAGGTATGCCGATACACGTACACCTACTGAGTATTTTAAGGTGTTAGGTTAGGTAGAAAATAGCCAACACACGGACACAGAGGTGCAATCCCTCCTAAAGGTTTTGAATATGTTTATGCTAAAAAAAATTAAGGACCTTAATTCTATTCCGGTGGGGCTGAAGAATATAGCTATAGTTTCTATTTACGCACGGATTCATATTTATATTCATTTTATTAACTGGACAAGCGCTAGAGATGTTTGTGTTGCATTAGGTGTATGTATTAGCAGTGGCGCGTAGTAAAGTGATTCCAGGATTACCAGTGTTTGTTAAAGTTGTACCTGTGATGATATGTTCTCTACCACTCAATACTATTTGAACAATCACACATAGCCTCTACTCTACACATATAATATGGAAATCTATGTTCATTAATAACTGGGCAATGAGTGTCTTACTGAAAAATTAGAACAATCACAGGTACAATTTCAAAATAAATTTGCTTACACCCCCCTTCCCACACACACACACACACACACAACACACACACACCATAACCATACAAGATGTAAAATGATATATTTTTAGATTTTCTTATTTATAAAGAGTAGCACACACACCTAGAACTAGCTTAAAATATACCTTAGCGTGCTCAAGGACAAACTCACAATCTTAAGGCAAATAATACTATGCACCTGTCCCTAGAATCGAAGCAATGATCTTTACATTTATTTTATTTTTCACTACGTCTCACTGCCTGTTCGGGATATTCGCATTTAATCACCTTAAAAGTGTAGGGATCAGAAAGATAAAAGTTTAGAGGGAATGTACCCGCACTTGCGTGAAGGTAAAATAGAAAAACATTTAGGAAAAAAAAAATACCCTCAGTGCACCAAACCGGGATTCAAACACTAAGCACCCCGTTATTGAAAATCCAGAATATTGCGAAAGGGATGCCTTGGAGCATTCAACTACTTAGTTAGCTCGTTATAACATTGATCGGTACCTGTATCGCTATGAATGGATAGGACTCCGGGTGGTAGCAGACCTTTAACAGATAAGTAGGTATCACTTTATTGGTCACTTTTGACTTTTTCACTTTTTCCGACGATTAAAGTTCTTCCGAAGCCTTTTAAGGCCGAAGTTGAGTGATTTTTTCACGGATTATCAACGACTTTTACCGGTCTGTATTTTGAACCGTTAAATTTATAAACTTTTGATTTTAACGTAAAATCTTTCGGCCCTTTCAGGGCCAATAAATCTATACTCCTTGTACCGGTTCAGCGAACGATTATTAGTGTCGACGCGAATGGTCAGTGAACGGTCGGTCTGCTGGCCAAAACCAGAAACGTGTGGAATTGTAACAGTTAAACCCTAACAAGTTTAAAATGTCTACCAGATCCGACATAGACGTCACCGAAGAGGAAGAAGACAAGGACACCATGTCCGAGGAGTCCCAGGATGGGAACATGGACACGCCATCCACAGGAAAAGGTACCACGGTGGTACAACAACTCACGCAATACAAAAGGTAACCAGCACTAATCTGTTTTAAGCTTTGATCCTGCCTAAACTCTCAAAAGAAAACACAGGGCCAAACCGGGAGTTGATGTTCCAGTCCCAAAGGCAATTAATGTAACTAATCAATTCGCCGCACTAGCTAGTGGGCAAGTCATCAATGACCAAGAGGGAGCCGCCATGGAGTCGGCAGATGACAACCAGTATGAAGAGACTTCAACAAAAAAGGTAAAACACCGCCGATAGTGTTTACAAACGCGGCGGAATATAACAAAATTGTTAAACCCCTAAAGAAGAATGAATCAGATAGCCGATGTTATCATCTATGCATTTTAGTGAGGCTAGCACCACTTAGATATCATATTCTGAAAATTTAAAAGTGACACCTGGAAACGGGAATCGAACCCGGGACCTTCGGCTTAGTACGCCAATGCTCTTACCACTGAGCTATCCAGGATTCCTCCCATGCCCGTGGTCATTCTTCACTTCGACTACAAACTCTACTGCATTTCACAGGGTATCAAAATTATTACGAGCTCCCTAAGAGACTACTCCACACTCTTAAAGCTTCTAGAGGAAGCTTCCCTCGAACACTACACATACATGCTGCAGAAAGATAAACCATTTAAAGTAGTGATCAAGGGCCTTCACTCTACCATAACATGTGACTCCATAAGTTTGGAGCTCACCGAAATAGGTTTCACGCCCCAAAATCGTGAGACAACTGTTTACTAAATCTACCCCACAAACAGTGACACCTAGGCCACTCCCAATCTTTGTCTGCACGCTGGAAAAAACCCAATCCGTTGCAAAGATTTATGAAGTCAGGGCCATAAATCAGACCATTTGAAGGTGGAAGAGTACCGAAAATCAGCGAGCACCGTACTTCAGTGCCACCGATGCCAACGCTTTGGTCACTCCAAAAACTATTGTTCTCAAACCCCTCGGTATGTCAAGTGTTTCAGGGAACATTTGACTACAGCATGCACAAATAAAGACAGAACCAGGACAGCACGCTGCGTAAACTGCAAAGGAGAGCATGCGGCGAACTACAGGAACTGCTCCATGCTAGTCAGATAAATCGAAAGACGAAACAAGCAATTGGACAAATCTACCCAAGGTGTACATAAGCTAACGGAGCAAATTTCTCCACCCAGTCAGGACACACAGCGACATAGGAGAAACACCATACCAACGGTAACGCACGCCTCGCAGTCAAGCGGATAACATACGCAGCGGCCGTCGTCAACTTTCCCCAAAAACCTAGTGAGATCTAATCCAATACAAATGAGGCTTCTGACCTAAGGGAACTTATTTCAAATATTCAAAGACATTAATCTCTCTGGCCTCCTTGCACATCTCAAAATATACATGAGCATGCTAAAAAAACGCCCCCGACAATACCACCAAGGCCCTAATTTTATTAGAAACCATCACTTAATTCTTCTGTGATGGCACTTAATCTAACACGTCACCCAAACGACTCCTTGAACGTAATGTTCTGGAACGCCAATGGCATCCTACAGCAGGCCCACGAACTGGAACAGCTATTACAGACGTACGGAATAGACATCGCTTTCATTTGCGAGACGCGTTTTTCACCAACTAAACGTTTGAGTTTTTACCGGTACGACACTTACAGGAGTGAAAGACCTACCGGTAGGGGCGGGGAAAGGCTGTACTAGTTAAGAAAAACCTCAATCACTACCACACAGTCATACCGGGTACGGGGAACATAGAAACAACCTCAATAATAGTTTCCATACCACGGAGGGAGATAATGTTTAGTGCTGTGTATAGGAGCCCTTCGGTCCCGTTCACAGCCCAAGACCTAAACACGATTACGGCAAGGAAAAACTTCTTCATAGTGGGAGACCTAAATTGCAAACACACTATTTGGAACAGCCGCATATCCAACCAAGCTGGCTGTACCCTGACAGAATATGCAACCTTGAATAACTACGTAGTTTTAGCACCAGAGAACCCACGTTCTACCCCTACAACTAGATACATTTTCCGGATGTGCTCGATGTCATACTTACAGACTTGAACCACACCATGAAGAATTACATACTTCAAATGGATTGGACTCCGACCACATCCCGGTTTTCTGTCGGCTCCTAATAAACACCAACCCTCGGAACTCCTTCCTTAGAAGAAATATCCCAAACACTGATTGGTCCAAATACCAGGCCACCCTGGAAAGTGCTATACCACAAGGGTGGAAGGTAGAATCGACTGAAGAGGTGGACCACTCCCTCGTCCTCCTGACATCAACGTTCCTTGAGGCTCATCGGATATCAACTACCTATGAAGCCCCGATAATCAACCTTAAGAGGGAACGCCCATACCTCAAATTACTAATAGCACAGAAGAGGGAAGCGAGACATGATTGGCAGACATCTTGCTCTCCGAGTCATCGGGTAGTATACAATCGACTAAGGGCACTAGTTCGCCGTAGAGCGAGGGAGCTGAAAATTATCCATTGGAACGAGTTCATCTCGGAAACAGTCAACGGTGGGGATAGTGTTGGAAGATCACGAAACAACTAAAAGGGTGTACTAAGAGAACTAGAACTCCGGCCATTCGCGGATAGCAGGGATGACCTACGCAGCCGTGGACAAACCGAAGCTATTGCGGAGTCTTTAGAAGACCAATTCAAGGCGAACAGCAAGCGAGTTCCAGGACGAGAACTTCTCAATAGTGGTTAAAGACGAGGTGAATCTATTCCTCGAGGAACCTTCTGAGGTGCCACCACGCCCGGCGTCCAGACCGGAAGGGGAACAGGTCATCGGGAAGCTGAATAAGAATAAATCCCCGGGAGTGGACAGAATATCAAACGAGACCCTGGTACAATCATTATCCTCCTGACTGCCATATTTTCTGCCGCACTAAGTTGGGTTTATTTCCCAGGAGTTTGGAAGGTGTCGGACGTAATATCCATCCCGAAGCCAGACAAGGACTCCAAATTTCCACAGAACAGGAGACCTATCAGCTTACTTAACAGTCTTGGCAAGGTGTACGAAAAAATCATTATCTAAAGGCTGAAACAATTTGCCCAGGAACACCGTATACTCCCTGATAATCAATTTGGATTCCGGAGCCGCCATTTCACAGTCCACCCAATCACCAGTCTTGTCGAAGAGACTACGGAGAGCTTCGCAGGAAGGAGACTACACTCACTGTTCTCATAAACGTGGAAAAGGAATTTTATAAGGTCTAGCACGCTGGCCTCCTTCGAAAAATGATCACCATTTCAACTTTCTTAAGGCATACATTCACATGGTAAGAAACCTTCTATACGGTCGCTATTTTAAAGTAAAAATGGAAGGAAAGAGGTAATCCTTTCACAACATCAGAGCGGGAGTGCCACAGGGATCTGCCTTATCATCTTTTATCTACAGCGTATATGTCGCCGACATCCCCACCAATCCAAAAATCAGGGTTAGGCTATTTGCTGATGACACTCTCTTCTTCACTTCGCACAGAAACATCAGATATGCTTTTAAACATATGCAAAGGTCCCTGGACGAGTTCGGTGACTGGCGGAAAAGTGGAGGATAAAAGTAAACCCGGCCAAATTTACGGCTATCAGAATATCTAAAAGGAGGATTCACCACAGGACCAGTTTAGGGTTCTGGGCGAAATCATCCCCTACTCAAATGACCTTAGATACCTTGGTGTCATAATAGACTCCCGCCTCAACTGGAAACCCCACGTTGAATACACGAGGAAAAGGCTTTGGGTGTCTTCGTCAGGAACTATTCACTCTTCAAGAGCCAGAAGCTGAACACCCCAACAAAACTTCTCCTCTATAGAAGTCTAGTCCTGCCGCTACTTGCTTACGCCTGTGAAGCGTGAAGCTATGCGGCGCAAAATATATTGAATCAGCTCAAGTGGTTCAAAACAAAGTACTCAAATGTATAATTGGTGTAACAAGAAGAATCAACGCGTTTATCCACGCAGAGACTGGGACCAAGACCCTAAGAGAGGTATACGAAGACAGGGACAGAAGTTTTTACAGCAAAACCCTACTGCTGGAGGAAAACGAAATAGTCAGAAACCTTAGGTAGTATAAACCCCGAGAACCCAGTAAATACATAAAGCCAAGACTGGAGTAGGAGGTCCCTACCCAGTTCCACAAATCCCCAACTAGCCTGTCCTATTGCCCATTACTTATCTCCTTAGCTACCCCATCTACTCTATCCAACTTGACAAACGTCAAGAAATCATTTTTCACAAATTCACAATCACTTATCGATCCCTCACTTAGTGTCTAACATGAATTTGTGCCTTTTTCAACTCATTGAGAAATCACATACCTCAACTTACACATCGGGCCTGACTGCACTTGTGTCTACCATCACAGTGCACTAGGTCACGATATAGTTACTCCACAACACAACACTCTCTCCAATTCACAACTCCTTTCCCAAATTCCATTTGCCTCCCACAACCAATAAACACGTCCACAAAAGAGGTTATGGTCTGTGACTACAGATCGGTACTCTTAGGTAATAACAAGCCAACCACCTTATCTGAGGGTCGCTTCTGACAGTCAGAGCTGGTAGTCAGGCAAACAAGGGAGCGGCGGCCTAGCTAATTATGTTCAAAGTGAATATTGATGCTCCAAGCTGATTGCCGTATTGTGTCCCCGCCACAAAGCGATCTAGAAATGAACAAGCCTTCCCTCTCCCTCCTCTCAAAAGACCACAACCAATCCACACTGGCGTCATGAGGTAACCAACCACCTCGTAAGTGACAGCCTACAGCTCCTTCAATTATTTTTTTTCAAATTTATTAACATTCAGTAAAAAAAAGGCTATATTTATTGGTTTGTTTTCACTAAAACCTGTTTTGTTGGTCACATGGTCTGAGGCGCTACTATCACAGTAGACTAGGCTGCCGATGATGGAGAGATCGGGGTATGGAGTGTAAAAAAAACTCAACTCAAATGCCCGGAGTCACTACTATTCTTTTATGAAAAGCGGTCAAGAATAAAAACAATTTTAAGAACTTTTGGCCCGAAACGACCAGGATTTAAATCCTTATCGGGAATTATATTTATGTATTTACATATTGTAAATAGTTTTATTATAATTTATTTCACACATACTCAACACTTTCAGCTGAATTTTCATTAAGTTTTGAACTACTATCTTGATTACATATAAAATAAAAATTCCAGGATGCGGCCATATCGGATTAAAGCCAAAATTAAAAACTAAACTCCTCCATCCCTTTTGTTAAAAAAAAATCGCTTCCATTGTACAAATAGAGCTCTCTTAATCAGGTCAGGAAATCCATCTTCTAGTTGATAGAAAAATCTATATTTAGTTCTCATTTAAAAAAAGGGTCCAATCCGCAGTTGTCAGCCAGAGTGACATCGATAGGGGATAACGTGATTACACGTATCGATTATTGAATATAATTTGCCTGGGTTAATCATTGCTCTGGCTTTAGGGCTCTGGAGCGGTAGGTGAGTTTGATGGTTGGTCAGGGGAAAGGGAGTTACCTCCCCTACCTTAATCCCTCCCTCTTCCCCTGAACCAATTCGATACTGTGTATTGACAAGTGACATATATATAGAACACAACGTTCCATAGTTGAAACAACATAAACCAAATTGATTTTTTTTTTTACTTTCTCATGTGGGGAAAGTATTGGCATTGTGAAAATTTTCGACCTCAATATTATGATATATCTTGAAGTTTCATGTAGCCAAAAGTAAAAAAAATTAAGTGGGTCATACAATTTTGTCTATCCTGAAACTATAGCAGACATTGTTTTTATAGATGATGTTCATACTCTATATTTAGATGTCATATGGTTACCCTTCGAGGTGAAATAATTATTTTTATCTTAACTTTAAAATTAAGGGTAGCTCACTGATTTTTTAGTTTGGTTACTATTATTGAAGCACGGTTTATCAGAAAAAGTGATTTCTTAATTGTTTTTTATTTTAAGAATAAGAATGTTTTAATTTATTTGTATTATTTAAAATTAGATAAAACAGTTTTACTGGTATAAACTCCGCTGTTTTTATGAGTAGAATTTAAAATATGCACCACGATGCGACACCTGATTCGAGCTGCATTATCCACTAAGTAAGAAAGCTATGGTTGGGAATATCTGAACGGTCAATTATATAGACTCACGAAAAAAGATGGGGGGGGGGGGGGGAAAACTACATTTAGTTTCGAAAATATTTTTTTGAAAGTTCATCGAAACTTTGTTCGGATTGAGAGTTAGATGTGATGCCAATCAGAATCTAAGCATGTGTATACAACAGAGTTTAGTATGGACAAACTTATGAAAAATAGCTTTTTTTTGTGGTCAATATTAATAGCATTTTACTATATCGTTAATATTATTTTATATTTATTGATAATAAACATCAAGAGGGACAATTATAGATAACCTTACTTGACATTTGAACACTTGAAAGTATATCTAGTAAATTTGTTATACCTCAACTACGGTAGGAGTATGGTTATGTGACAACTATTAAAAACTATCCAATCTACTCTCATATATCTATTCGCCAAACCAAAAACGATCTGACTCAATTCAGTGGCAGCATGGTTTAAAGCGTAACTCTTGCATTATATTAGACTGCCGATGACGGGTAGATTATGGTTCAACCCGGTTGGGTAACAGAGAATGAGTTTTCCTAAATAGTTTCCTACTCTCTCTTTACTCAAAAGAGGGTACGCTTCTTCTAAATTAAACATTCATCATCCCTAACCTATTAACGTAATTATTACATAAGTGTATAGCCCGAATGGGTAGTAAGACGCGGTGCTAAGAAAACATCTGATCTGCAATACCATATATTGATTTGCTGTCACTTTTGGAAGTCGAAACTTTCACAACAAACCATTTGTTTTTAATTATGTTTTTCTTTTAACCGTTCTTTCGTCTTCTTTTAGCTGTCAGTTATTACCCCTCCTAAGGCGAATAGACTCTAGCTGTCAGATAAGATTCTTCCTATGAAAATTGGACTGTAGTAGCCCAACTGGCTGGACCGTTATTAAAAACTCAACCCATTATTGGTGTCTTTTTTTTTATAGGGAAACGCCCAAAGAGAATGGAATGCAAGTCACAAAGGTGATGTGTTTTGGAAAACAGATATCCCCAACATCCCCAATCAAAAACATAATTGATTCGATTCATAAAGTTCCTCTGTGTAGGAAAGCAATCAACGCTACTATCGTCCACGAATTGAAGTTGATAGCTTCATTTTCCCTAACAGCTAAAAACAAAATGTTATATTTGGCTGTAAAATTGGTGATATTGTTTCCTTGTAACAAAATATCCACTTCCATGTTATTTCTCTATCGATCTGCAGCACTCGACATACGATATTTTATAATAGACATGGGTAAGAATTTGGCTGGAAGATGTAACTATGATCCAGTAGAACGAAACTGCACCCCAATTTTAAAATTCACAACATGTATTTTGTTTCTTTATGTAGTGAAAATCAATTCTGAAATTTTTGTGTGTGGTTTTTTTTAAATAACGTAGCTACGAAATAAATTTCAGCTACAACATTTTCTATGTCGAAAGATGAAGAACAAACACTAATGTCAGTGAGCTTATTTTCTGAATTGACAGTTGAAGATCATACAAACATTACAATAAACGTATTTTTTTGTTTTGACAGCCAAATAGCCAACGTCCATTTAAATGGCATAATGTAATTTCTAGTCCACTGAATATTAAACACACATTTCAGTTAATCTATTTTATGCTCTGCGAATTGTATCACGCTAAGTCAACAAATCTTATTTAGAAGATTTAAGAGAGTATCATAGCTAACTAACACTATTAGTTTCAAATATTAGCTAAAAAGGTTTTCTCTAATACAACTACTGTATATGTTGCTTCCAAAGTGGTTGTAAGTGACTCTATTCTACGTCTGTGAAAGTCATTGCATGATTCAGTTTCACATGTCCGATTCTGATAAAACGGCCGTTTAGAGCCCAGATAACAAAGGCAGTTCGCTTCTTAAGGGAAACAAAATTTTTTTAAATGCGATGTTTAATGATTTATACGAACACAAAATGTTTACTGGATACTTACATTAGTACATCATGAATGTATTTATTAAAATACAACAAACAAGCTGTGTGTTTGTTGAGGAAGGTATTATGAGATTTCTTTACTCGAGAAAGCCATTGTTTGTTCTTTAAAGCCGCATTTACATTGGTCTAGAAAGCGTTCTAGATCTCCCAATTATAAATAGGAAAAGACAACACTAATATAAATGCGTGCGTGAATAGTTTTGTGTAAAGTCATAGAATTAGATATAATGGCTTTCAGTTTAGAGACGGAAGCTCTGAAGTAAGGTTGTTATTAGGGTGACAAAGCTAATTTGTAAGAAAAAATATATATTTATTTGGGCGAAGACGTAATTTTATGAGAATATCCAATTTACTTTGCACCGAGATGAAAAATAAATATCCTATTACATTAAAAAACAACTACCTGTTCGGATTGTACGCTTGCTATTAATTACGCTAATACTCGCCTCGGTGGCGTAGTTGGCTAACGCGCTAGTCGTGTTGAGCCCGACTGCTGAGGACGGGGAGATCGGGGTTCGAATCTCGGTCGGGTGAACTGGGGGTGGTTTTTCCTAAATGGTTTTCCACTCTCCCTCCACGCAAATGCGGGTTAACTTCCTTTAATTAAACCTTCCCAATTCCTAATCCATTAGCGTAATTAGTGCTTACAGCGTATAACCCGAACGGGTAGTAAGATGCGGTGCTAAATAATAATAATTACGCTAATATGTCAGGGCTGATAAAGGTTGAATTTAGAGGAAGTGTACCCATCTTTGTTTGGAGAGAGAGAGAGGTGTGTGTTAATATTATTAGCATCGCGATTTACTACCCGTTCGGGTTATACGCACCTACGCTAATGTATAATGGTAGGGTGATTGTGAGATGAAATAAAGGACCTACAGTTTAAAGTGGGATCCGAACCACGGTGGAGGCCTGACATTCCCCACATTTACAAGTTGTGATTAATACACGTCTTATCAGAGGTGAAGGAAGGGTTTGGTAATAAGATAAATCTATGCCAGGATCGAGGATCTAACCCCGGACCCGCAACACAGAAGTCCGACCCATTACCCCTAGACTGCCAGGTCACTCGAGAGAGAGAGAGAGAGAGAGAGAGAGAGAGAGAGAGAGAGAGAGTGTGGAAAACCATTAAAAAAAAAACTCAGTACGCCCGACTATGATTCAAACCTTGATCTCCCCGTCTAGTTCAGTCTATTGTGAGGGTGAGGCCTTGGACCAGCGTTTTTCAAACTGGGCCCCACCATAGTCATTTCAGCCTTCGCGAGGCCCATTTATAATAATCTTTATAGGTTTTTCACACTTAAAAATTAGCATCAGTAGACAGGATTGACAATGTTTTCTAATATGAATAAAGAACATTTGCCAAATAAAAGACACAGCCAGAACATGTGGTGTTATCCGTTTGTTTTACACTTTTATGATTGTATAATTTAACTGTTTTCATTGAATGCTCATAACATAGGTTTAAAATATTTTATAATTGCACAAACATGTAATTTTTTCTGGTATAAGTGCTCCTTTGATCTAAAAAGTTTGGGAACTCCTGTCCTAGACCATGCGACCACCTAAGGTTTTTTAAAACTTGTGTAATGGTAGTAAGGTTAGTCGTTGGAAAAGACGTAACATTTTAGTATATTCTTTTGATTGAAAAAAAATGACACCTAAACACTGGAATCGAACCCGGGACTTTTGGTTAAGTACACCATTAATTTAACCACTAAGCTACCCAGGAATCGTCCCGTGCCCAGGGCAATTTTTCACTCATATTTTAAGGCAGAGTTTGTGATGGACGTGCGGAATCCGTCAGCTACATATGTGTGATCAATTAAGATCATGAGCTATCAGATAACACATACACCTTCGATTCGGGTGGGCTTTATGTTGTCAAATGTAAAATGATAATAAAATTTTACTAATACGCATATCATGATAGATTAAATACCCAAGATATTATATTTATTACTTAGGGCTATAGCTGCATCTAAATATCAAAGCTATTTAATTCATTTAACAGATTAGGCATTACTTTGTAACAAACCAAGGTATATCAGGTTTATGGACTGGTTGCCTAACCACTCGGCCAAAAGAACGGCATGTGATCGAAGAGAAATAAAATGTATCGAGGTGTTTAGAAGACATGAGAACGGACCGATGATTTGTAGATCTACTTTTCAGACAGTCGCGGAGAAGTTTTAGTAGCTTGTCGTCCCAAAAGGAGAGACAGGCAGCGTGGATTTAGAGCAGGGCAGGTGACCCCCAACATATTTCACCCGGTAAATACACAGCCATCAAATACAGTGAACCTCAAGGACTCGCTGACCTATCTCACGGCTTATCCCAGTAAGAGAAAATGGAGTAACTACACTATGATAGGTATTTAGAAAACATATTTCAGGGTGCACGCATTAGACTCGTTGAATTATACAATATTAAAACTTTCATCTACCGTATTTTCCTACCCCAAAATTAAAACAACAAATTTGGTTTGAGAAATAATTTTAACGTATAATTTATTTTAGTAAATTAATTTAGAGGAAACATTGAAGCTTATTACTTTCAGTGTTTATTGGAACCGTAATTCAATAGTTTAGTTGTTTGTTAAGTGTCGTAAATAAATAGAAGAGGTATGCATTTATAACGTGAACTTTCTAAATTTAGAAGTTAAATAACTTAGGACAACGCCCGTAAAGTAGGATACTGGTAGGAAGATCATTTTAGAAAACGCTAAATTTTTTATACGGTCAATGCTTATATATTATTATTATTATTATTATTATTATTAGCACCGCGTCTTACTACCCATTCGGGTTATACGCACTTACGCTAATGTGTAATGGTAGAGTGATTGGGAGATGAAATGAAGGACCTACAGTTTAACGTGGAATCCGACCCACGGTGGAGGCCTGGCTTTCCCCACATTCTATGCTTATAAGATTTTACTATATTATTAGTATAATTTTCTGGGTGTTTAAATTATTAATCAAAATTGACAGCTGAATATTTTATGGCTTTACGTCAAAAGATGTTAAAATTATTTTAGTAACTGTTGTAACTGTTTAATAGGTTTCTTTCTCTCCTGATCAGACCTAAGTTTAATCACTCCTCATTTAAGTGGACGATTGTTCTACATAAAGAACTACTCTCGCAATACACTGGACCACCTAGAACCAGGAAATAGAGGTCCAAGTCTCGGTCAGATGAACTGAAGTATTATTTTTTTAAAGTTTTATCATTCTACATCCTTGCAAATGCGGGCTCATGTCCTCCAAATTAAACCACCTTCCTCATCTATAACACATTAGCATATTACTATATGGATGTTTACCAAACCCTTCCTTCACCTCTGACAAGACGTGTATTAATCACAACTTGTGAATGTGTGGAATGCCAGGCTCCACCGTGGTTCGGATTCCACGTTCAACTGTAGGTCCTCCATTTCATCTCACAATCACCCTACCATTACACATTAGCGTAAGTGCGTATAACCCGAACGGGTATTTAAGACGCGGTGTAATAATATAAATTAATAATAATATAATAATAATATAATAATAATAATAATAAATAATAATAATAATAAATGGATGTTTAGCCTGATTGGAGGAGAAAGCGCAACACTAAAAATAAAAAATCCCCTATAAAGTTAAAATAAATCTTAATAGAATGCTTACGCTAATGAATATATCGGATACTAAAATATTTTTCGCAGCCTCTGTGATCAACCCATTGTCCATATATTTTATAGTCAACCTCTTTAAACCGCACGTTAACTGAGGCGTTTACAATTTGACGGACAGTCATCTTGTAGTAAAGGTGGTAATGGAAGCATAATACGTTTGCTCCAAACCACCAGGGGGTTTAAACGTAGATGAAAAATAGCAAGATTATGTTGCGTGATTCCACTATAGTGAAGCTTATAAGATTGGGTCATAGAGTAATCCATCAAGGAGAAACTGCTACCTTTCAGGGTAAGCGGAATGTACTGTACATACGATTGTCTCGTCTAGTGGGGCGGACCGACACACCTGTTGGCACACTTAATAGCGGTACGCCTACTATAAAAAAAAAACGGGTTGAGGATGGATACTCTCTTGGCTGCTTTAAGCACTGCACAGGTGGGTCGTTGAGGTGATCATTAGGGATATGGAATCAAAAGAAAAGTATATAAAGTACAGTGGTATTAAAATTTTTTTTCTTTCTCTCGACACCTAAAAGAGAAAAGTATTGGGATCACAAAAAAAAAAAAAAAAAAAACTAGAGATTTTGGCAAAAATATGTCGACGTTTCATGACCCACTGAACCTGAAAAAGTTGTTTTTGTGATTCCATCTGTCTGCATCTCGGACTAGAGCTGAAACAATTTTATCGATCAGCCTAAAACTTGGTATCTAGGGTTTTTCATAAGGTCCTTCCGAAGGGCTTCCGGAGCTAGATATCTAACCCTAATATTAAGGGTAGTATACTGAGGAGCAAAAAGAGATCAAATAAATTCAGCCGATTACATTACCGTTACCACTGATGTTTTCAAAGATAGGCGTGTTTTTGAATAATTTTTACTGCCGATTCTAAAAATGAATTTAATTTGTTTACATCACTGAAGTTTTTTCTTTTTCAGAAATCACCCATTCTTTAATAATTTGGACAGAATGTGTCCATTAAAATTATTACAAAATGCTAGTTTTATCAGACTTGTTTATTTATATACATATTAAATACTTATAATACCAATCCGATATTGGGTTGAAAGTATTGTACTTCTATGAGTAAGTATCTAAAAAAATATCGTGTGAAGAATTATTAATATCGAAAGGAAAATATCGATATCATAAATATATGGATGATTTTTCCACATCTAAGTGATCACTTCGAATATTAATATCCTGGTAGCGAGCTATACTAATCGAGCAGCCACCGTATATTTGTCAAGATACTGCCAACCTATGTGGATGTGGAATGTCATTTGGTCAATACAACGAAATCACCTGTGGTTAATCTCAGTTTTCTGGACCGGATCTGCTATTTATTTATTAAAGTAGTTCTTCATTTGTCCTCACGAGGCCGAGTTTGATCCCGGTCCAGACCTACTGCTTTACAGAAAAATATTAAAGAACCACGGTTCAAACACCGGACTCCTGGATCTGTAACCAGGAGCTCTGATCACTGGACCACAGAGGCGATATATCACCAATACCTATAAAATAACACTAATGATATAATAAAGTGCTATCAATGTTGACGGCAAGAAAGTTGATCTGTAATTGTATTTTATAACTAGGAGACATAGGTCTATTGTCAAATTACCATTTAATAACCCTTATAATATAGTTTACAAAAAATAAAAACGAGCTATCATTGGAAGGAGTTATTTATATTTATCTTATATATGTCAAATCTGACAAGTTTTTTCCGCACAGAACTTTAGCTCTACTACTTGCTAGGGCTTTCCGCATTTAATTAAATTATTATATGAATGAGGAAGGTATAATTTAGAAGAAATGTATCTGCACTTGCGTACAAATAGGGTTGGAAAACATTTAGTAAAAAAACTTCCCTCAGTACATCCGGCCGGGTTCTAATCCTCAACATCCCTATCATCATCAAACCAAAAAATTGAAGTTTTGTCCACGTACTCAAAGATGCGGGTGAGTTTTACATTCTACGGGTTTTTTTTAGATCTCGATTTTTGACTTCTTTTTTATCGTAGCTCTTTATGAATCTTTTAATCAAGTCTAATAAACGTTATGCACCTTTCCCTACAAATCTTTACCTTTGTCTATTCGTCCAGCTTTTCGAACATGAACTAACTTTAAACTAAATAGATACATGCCTCCTTTTCATTCCTAGTTGTAGAAATAAGGTTTCTACTCTGTTCGGTTTGTAAACGCACTAGCAAACAAACACACTAAAATAACTTTGAATTAATGAACTATTCCAACCCTCGCTAGGAAGCGATAGAGATAAACATCAGGCCACGCATGCCTTCACACGTCCGGGTATATAGACTACCCCCGTCTCGCTTACCCAAGACTGGAAACTACGCTGTATTAAGCATCCCCAAACTCCTTTCGGATGGTGGGTAATTAGGAGTAATGAATCCCCCCCTCCCCTTTTTTACCCTATTACCGAAAACGCCTTTTCTGGAAAGTCAAAAGTTTGTTTTCTCACGACCTTTGGATTTACTGTAACTTCGAGAACTGTCGAGACGTCTTTGAGTGTTGGGAACTTAATTGGACAAGGGCAAGGAGGAAAATGGTTCGTGTTCTCGGTTTAGGACGAAGCTGCCATATATTTGGTTTATTTTCTCAAACGTTTTACAAACCAGTTTGCTTTGGATTTGTTTTTACAATATACTTTTACGATATAATAAACTTTGGACATAATGGGGTAGAGACGATTACTCTTAAAATCATATATATTATAATATATAGTAAAATTGGTGTATGTGGTGTTTAAACTATATTTGGCGGGTGCCACTCCTAGGAACTACATCTATAAGGGGAAGATAACACCTTTATCTCGGTTAACTCTAAGAGTAGCACGATAAATCCTAAATCTGGAGAGCACAGGGTGTGCTTGGGTGCGCTTTTTGGATAATGCGATGTTAATAATAATGATAACACTATCCTACCTACAACAATGGCATGCTCAAAATCCCTACAAGAGTCGGAAGACATTATTATTATTATTATTAGCACCACGTCTTACTACCATTCGGGTTATACGCACTTACGCTAATGTGTTTGGTAGGGTGATTGTGAGATGAAATGGAGGACCTACAGTTTAACGTGTAATCCGAACCACGGTGGATGCCTGGCATTCCCCACATTCACAAGATGTCTTGTCAGAGGTGAAGGAAGGGTTTGGTAATCAGATAAATCTGTGCGGGTACCGGGGATTGAACCCCGGCCGCCAGCACAGAAGTCTGACACCTTACCCCTAGACCACCAGGTCACCTAGTCGGAAGACAAATTTATAGAATATATCAAGAACAATTTAAATAAAATGAACCATAGAATGAATTGTTCTAGATATACTTAGATATTATTTCTTATTATTTTATTCCCTTCTATTTATTTGATCTTTATTCTTCTATGACGACATGTTTTGGTGTTATATGTTACATCATCTTCAGGTCTTATTTATGACGATGATTTGTTGGAAGACTTATGAAATTTTGAATCATTATTATGTATGGTACACCTATGTATAATATGTATGATATTATGTACAATTACTGTTCAACCCATAATTTATTTTTTATTTTTTTGTGGGATGACCAACAATTGTACATAATATCATATATATCATATATAATAATGATTCAAAATTTCACAAACCTTCCAGCAATATATATTTTAAACAAATCATTGTCATCATAAATAAGACCGGAAGATGGTGTAACATATAACGCCGAACCATCAAATAAGGAGAAGAGAATAAAATAATAAGAAAGAAGATTTAATTTGATCAATTATTACTACTTACTAAATAAATATAAACTTATTAAAAATGAATTGTACTAGTTTAAACTTCAATAAATGAGAGCAATAATTATTGAAATTTTCTGTGGGTTAGTATTATTATTTCAATGTATCCACATCTCAATCCTATGGAAGACCTTTCCTAATTACAATTCTAAGTTATCAAATTAACATAAAATACATTTTATTATACCTATTTTTGAACAAAATAAATAGTCAATAAAAACAAAATTTCATAACATGGTTCAATTTAAGAATTTAAAGAATATAATACCAGAGTAAAAATTGTATGTATATATATAAAATATTATTTAAGTTTTGAATAAAACAAACGAAACTAAATTTAGTTGTGTTGACGAAAGAATAGTTGTATTAATATTTCTACATATAATAAAATATGAATTCATGTTTTAGAATAAATAAAGTGTCTGAATCAATTTAGTCTGTATTTTCTGAAGTTTTAAATAAATTTTGTATGACTGATGAGAAAGAGTAAAAAAATTAGATAAGTATTTATAGTTAATGATTTGGCTGGATCTCAACAAGAAAAAATAAAATATATCATTGTTGAAACAGCAAAAATTTAGGAAATTTGTTTTCTCTTCTGAATTTCACCCCCCCCCCCACAATTTTAGGCAATCAATTTTCCCCCAGACACTCTGCGTTCTATTGACATATTTATATTCTACTTTTTAACTGGAATTCCACTTTTAAAAACAAATTTAGTCAGGAACAACACAGATTTTGTTCCATGTTTTAAAGGCGTCGACAAAGAAGAAAATAATATTCTTTAAACAGTGTTCCAAGAATCATATTTAAAAAGTTATTTTCTTAAATTCCAAAGAGAATATTCATACATCATAATAAAGGTAAAAGTGTTAGCCACGAACTAGGGCGTTATTTACCTATATTTAGCAACGAAATAATAATCTCTCAGCTTACTCTTCCCGCATAGCATATCTGTATATCAGGTTGCATACATAGAAGAAGACGGGCGTTCTCGTTTCCCTTATTAATATACGCACTTTTTTGAAAAAGCCATAGCGTCGGAAGTGAAGCGCTTGTTCGACAGAGCATTTGATGTCAGTGGTGGTTAGTGAAGTGTTTCCTAGGTAAGTATAATAAGTGAGATCGAGTTTCTTGACTATTCCCTACCATTCAAGAGCATTTGACCAATCAATAAAATAATGATCCAATTTACTTTGCAAAGTTTAAATTTGTCTCACATGATGAACCATCGTAGCGCAAGAGTGTTGATTTGGTTCTAGGATAACAGTTTCAAAATCCCAACTAGACTCACTGAGGATGGTTTTTGCCCATATTTTTTTTCTATCCTTTCTCTTAAGTTAAGTACCATTGAGTTTCCTTAAAATTAATCATCTACATCCAACAATATCAAGTTAATATAACCACCAATAGTATTAGCCCTAAATAATTTTAAATTTATTCAGACAATTTTGATAGTGTGCTAGTAATCAAATAATGTAATATAATTAGTAATGCAAAAAGATACTAATTAAATTAATATTGCGAAAAGATACCATTTAAATTAATAGTTGGAAAACAAAAAGTTTTATATATCTGTATGTCTTATTACCCGTCCGGATATTCACATATGTATACTCGTAGGCTAGGGATAATAAAATTATATTTTAGAGGAAATGTACTCTAATTTTCATTTTCTTAGGGGAAAAACACCTCATTTCATCATTACAAGCAAACAAAAGTATTATGGATTGATGCTTTAGTACGCGTGCCCATCGATACGAGTTGTTTAAAATTTATTTTAAATACGTTTTCTCTGATAAAAATTTTCATCTTAACTATCAAGAATTTAAAACAATAATAAACATGTCCAAGGTCCGTTTTGTCGACGAGTTCAAGGAAATTCTCTGATTTGGGGTTAAAAAAAAGTATTTTATTGGTTAAAAACCCACACATTTAACATATTATATGTGAATTCTTACAAGAAAATATACCACCCTAAGAATATAAAAATAACTCACAAGGAAATACTCCAAGTCATAAAGTTTCCCACTGTCGTGATCAAAAACAGTTGGCAAGACTGGGAAGATTATGGCGTTTGGAAGATTATATTTTTCCGAGGAGCGAGTTTGGAGGAGAGAAAAACTCCACACACCGCGACGTTAACGTTCTCATTGGAAAGTTTTGCTCCTTAAACTACGGCGTCACCTCCTCTCCTTCACCCCTTCAGCCAAGTCGTAGTAACGCCAAGACAATATATTTCTCCCCGCAATGCGAAGTTACACAGTAGTTCCGTCGAACGTGTGGGTGCGGTGAATCTACCACCGCCACCCGGAGAGCGAACTTGCGCTGAAGATGGATTTTGTCTGCCTGGTTTCATTTCCAGAACTTATATTTCACTGCAACCCCCCCCCCTTCCCTCCACTAGTACGCCATCCCACCCCCCCTCACTACCACATAGCCCTTGTAACCCTTTTCTCCCACTTAACCCCCCCTATATTCCCAACCCTCTTTTCCGAATAATATCGTAGATACTTTGTAGAGCTCCGGGAACCATTTTATCTCGTTTTTCCTCTCTCTTTCACCCCTACCAACCCTCCCACCATTCCCTTTTAACCCTACCACCCCTCCCTTCACCTTTCTAGACGCTTAAAAGCGGGTTCTTTCCGACATCGGAAGTCATGATTTGTTAGGTCATATGTAGTGCGGGCAAAGGAACGGTAGGGAGCAGTGCTATTAGCGATGGGGTGGAACAGATGAGACATGATAAGCGTTTCGTTCGGATCAGAGAAAAAAAAGATAGTTATTTATTTGTCTAGATATGTTTAGCGATTAGAAGCTACCCAAACCAGTAGGAACGTGGAATTAGTCATCAATATTGTGTTATCTGGTTTTACGAGGATGAGAAAGTCAAGTTTCGAATTCAGGATCGGTGTATTGAAGATTATTTTTTTTATAAATACTTTCCTCTTTTCTCCCTTCACGTAAGTGCGGGTACACTTCTCTTGAATCTTACCTCACCAATACCTATTACATTGGTGTAGATATTATAATGACCCGGATGAGTAGTAAGACGTGGAACAAAAGAAAATTTCCTCTTAAAATGTAGCTAAGTCAAATCGACAATGCCATATCTATTCTATACATATAGAAAAAAATTATCTAAAAAGCATTTAAACAAATTAATATTTAAAAGGTTAATTAAATAAAGTAAAACTAATATATATGATCATTCACATATTTCCTAATCGGGTGGTATGCAAGAACGTTAGTGAATGCTTACTGAACCGATAGTGATGTCCCGAGCACACTATCACTCCACCTTTTAACCTATGATGAAGCAAGCAGACCCTCGTTGGTGTCCACTTGGCTTCCATTTTGTATACGGCCCGTAGTTTACTTGATGGAAAATCTCAGAATATACAAATCAATAATTTTACCGGCTGTTCTCTATGGCTGTAAACCGCGGTCTCTTACCTTAAATGATGAGAAAAAATAATTAGGGTGTTGGAAAACAAGGTTCTAATGAAGATATTTAATACAAAAATGAATGAGGCTGCTGGGGAGTGGAGGAGATTACATAATAATGAGTTACATACCTTGTACTCATCGCAAGACATTGTTAGGATAATAAATTCTTGTAGATTAGGATGGACAAGACATGCAGTAAGAATGGGAAAATTCTAGGACTATGTTCAAGGTATTTACTGTCAAACTCAATAGGGAGTGACCATTGGGAAGACCTAGACGCACATGAGAGGATACCATTATAATGGACCTGAAAGATATAGGGTGTAATGAGGTGGACTGGATAGAACTAGCTCAATATAAGGATAGGTGCGTTCCTTGTAAGTACGCTATGAACTTTTGAGTTTTTAATAACAGAGTAAATAATGAAAATGAATAAAGGGTTGGTGAAATCCACCTCGTAGATGTGGAATTTTTTTTTGGGTGCATGTCAAGTTATAATACTCGTATATATTACACCCCCACCAACCCCCAACCAAACCGAACATATATGGGCCCTAAATGAATCAGATAAACGTTCACGGGTTAGGCAACTAGCGAAGTAGCCTATTCCTCCCCCCCCCTTACCAGGCTCTAGATTATTCTTTCCAGCACCAGGGCCATTAGTGGCGCTAATATAGCAAAACATACAACACACCAACCAAACAAAAATAAGAAACAAAATAAAAGAAAAAAAAATTGTAAAACGCGATTCAAATAATTAGACTGGACAGAACAAAAATGGCCGCTAATGGCTGGGTTGGTAGTGTGCTGAGGTTATCAGCACTGACATGCTATATTGGATGCTAAGCCGACAGACCTTAACTCCTTCTATTTAATTCGAAATCTGAAGTGCATTTTGAGTATTGAGTATATATGAGCTTGACTTTGTAATGAGGAGTAAAAGAAAGAAGCCAATTATCAAGGTGAGGAGAGATTCAACATAAATAAGAGTTCAGAAAATATCGAGATATATTTCTGAATGGAATCTTATAAATAGCTTATTATTACATAAGATTGTCATTGGAACATTCAACTTTAACTTTAGAAAGCTCAAGGAGACTAAGCTTACAAATTGCTTACTAACTTAACCTAAGATAGACAGATTAACACCACACGTTCGACTCTCATAGGAGATTTAATATTTCATTAGTAGGCTAACCATTTATAAATAAAAAATATCATATAAAAAATAAGACCGCCTCCGTGTTCTAGTGGTCAGAGTTCCTGGTACAGATCCAGAAGTCCCGAGTTCGATCCCCGGCACTTCAAGATTTCCTCTATCTGTAGAAGTTGACACTATATTCACCAACATAAGACACTCACTCAGCCAGTATAGCTCGATCACGGGCTGACATAATGGAGTTATATAAAATAAACACCTAAAAACCTAAAACAGTAAACTATAAATTCAATAAAACTACCAGCAAATGCCTAACTTTTAGAAGAAGAAAAAATCCACATACAATTAAGTAAGTGAATGAATTCATCATAGATTTATTATACGTGTTAAAATCTAAGAAAAAAAGAAGTCTTATAAATCAGAGAGAGGTTAATTACCTTTAAAATACAGAGAACATTATTAAATTCAATCTTATCGTTAGACGATTGGCCGTTTTCATTTGGCGTGGAAATGCAGTCTCATGGGAACAAACGGTTATCTTTAAGAACTGTATTTGTTTTGCAATTTTATTTTCGGAAACGGTTTTTTCAAGAATAGGAGCATGTTGATTAAGTTATACTTTTTGTATACATACCTCTTATATAATTTTAACAGCGGTCAAATATCGATAAAATTGACATTTTTCAATAGAAAACTTCATAACAAAGATTAAGAAAACGTAACAAGGGGTGTTGAAAATATTAACATAAAAATTTCACTCGTTCTCGAGAAGAATGATATTTCCAAACGTATGCTTTTTCTGCCATCTAGAGTTTCCGTGATCCATAGGTTATTTTTATTATTATATTATTATTATTATTTAGCACCACGTCTTACTTCCCGTTCGGGTTATACGCTTTAAGTACTAATTACGCTAATGGATTAGGAATTGGGAAGGTTGAGTTAGAGGAAGTGAACCCGCATTTGCGTGGAGGGAGAGTGGAAAACCATTTAGGAAAAACCACCCCCAGTTCACCCGACCGAGATTCGAACCTCAATCTCCCCGTCCTCAGCAGTCGAACCTATACGACTAGCGCGTTAGCCAACTACGCCACCGAGGCGGGTTCCATCGGTTCTTGTTGATGCGAAACGATACTTTGGTCAGTTTTGAAGCCACGCCACGCCTTTCACCCTCCCACCCACCATCCCACAAAATAGATTTTAGACGTACACTCGACAGGGCCAAGGGCCTTAATCCCCAATATTAATATTTGTATTTAACTACTCTCGATATACAGTATATTTAATTATTAAAGTAACAACTATTATAATAACGATGATTATTTTAAGCTACCACACAATCAGTTACATCTATTACTGTTTCAAGCCTATGGCCTGGGTCAGATTTATTTTATTCAAGCAATATATTTTTCCCCTACTGGCTTACTGGGCCTTTCGTAGCTTCATGTCTTATAATCTATCTTAAGATTAGGACAGGCACTTTAATCCCGTCCCCGGCCATCAATTTAGCAATGAATAATCATCAATGAATAATTCTCGGTCATGCAGGAATCGAATCCGGGACCTTTAGCTAAGTAAACAGACACACTACCGACTGGGCTAAGGTGTCAGACTTTACACAATTAGTATTTTTTTAGAGATTTTTAACATTAAAAGGAAATCTAGAAAATGTTAATATATTTTTTCTGTTGAAATTGTTAACATTTTACTTGTTTTATTAGTAGTGTATTATTTAGTTATAGATTCGATCCTCAACTCAATACGCATGCGTAACACTTACTGAGCTAAGGTGTTGGACAACTAAATAAAATACACAGGGTTAAGAAAATTAATTTCTAGTAAGCCCACTATCTAGAGAGATAAGAGAGAAAATAAAACCGCATCCAGGCAGGATTATAATCAAATCACATTCTCTTACGTCGAGCGTGCTATTCAATCACAATAGAAAAGTGATAACTATACGAATTTTAAAATATATATTTTAGGGTTTAAATTAGAATCAAATCAAAAGTGTTGGGATTATTAATAATAATAATAATAATAATAATAATAATAATAATATATAGCACCGTGTCTTACTACCCGTGCGGTTATACGCTTTAAGTACTAATTACGCTAATGGATTAGAATTGGGAAGGTTTGAATTAGATGAAGTGAACCCGCATTCGCGTGGAGGGAGAGTGGAAAACTTTTAGGGAAAACCACCCCCAGTTCACCCGACCGAGATTCGAACCTCGATCTCTCCGTCCTCAGCAGTCAAGCTAAACACGACAAGCGCGTTAGTTAACTACGCCACCGAGGCGGGTTGTTGGGTTTTAGAAATTGAGCATGAGTGGAGTTGACGCTATCTTTACTGTCGGTATGAACACTGCGATTATGTCAATGGTTGGCGATCATGTAACATTTAACGGAAACACACACAGTGTGTGTACGTGTGTACTATGTGTCATAGTTGTGTGTATTTTTAGGGGAGTGAGGGCTAGTGTGAAAGGCAAGAGTGATGGGAGGGCTTTTAAAAAAAACAGATCGACTGACAACGGCAATAAAAATAGGGTCAGTGATTCATTAAAAAAAAACATACATTGGTTCGTAAATGGAAACTGAAATTACTGTGTCTACGTTTGTATATGTTTTATGGAATATGTTACCAAAACTGGTACTTTACGACTTTTATAGAACTATTTTTTTATTTGTTTGGTTATAATTAATCTTTCAAACGAAACTTTTTTTTGTAGTTAACTAGATATTCTTGGAACCAATAAAAAAAAATACGGCTTTGATATTTAATGGATCCGAAAAACAAAATTCAGTTCAAACACCAAATCAAAGCCACAAATATTTAATAAAAAAAAATTGTTTGCACTCGATGCGATGTGACTTTACTGAGTAAATTAAACTCTAATAAATTTTGGATTACATTATCATAACAAAGTTTGTTTATGAGCTTTTGTATTCAAAATTACAAGATTTTCTTGATAAAATAAGACAAAATATAAAGTTGAGTAAATATTTAAATATCTATAAAATTTAACCTCAACACTGCTTAAAAAACGCATATTATGTCATAAAAATGTATCGGTTATTAAGTTTAGAAAGTTGGATTACAGATATGAGACAACCTGGTTCGATTCAGATATTACCTAAAATAATTTAGTATTTATAAATTTTTATTTTACACGATATTAAATTTCTAATGATAATCCCTTTTGGAATCTGCAAATATTCCGTTTCTGTATTTTCTTGGCTCTTCGTTGATAGGAAAGTTCAGAGTTTGAATCCCAGCTGGTTATACAGAGGTAGTTTTTTCCTAAATACTTTTTCTCACTTTACTTCCCCCAAAACCAGGCTACACTTCCTCTCAATTTTACCTTCCTCATCCTTATCCTACTATTGTAAAACATGCGGATATGCCAGACGGGTAGTAAGGCCCAAAACATGAACCCTAACAAAAACATTGTATCACTATTACACTGTTCTCTAATTTCTGTATCAGAATTTAAGGGGGCCGTTGAGTCATACAGACGTGCATAAATTAGCATTATTTAAAAGGTGGTTTTGTATTTCAACATATAGATTATAGTCAAACTAGAGGTTAGGGACATCAACATGATCCTATAGTGTTAAATGTACTACATTTTTAATTATATATAAATCAATAAAATATAAAATTAGCTAAATTTCAACGACGTTTCAAGTAAAATATTAAAGTTCTGAGATCAAAGCCAATGGTTAGAAACATAGATCTTTTCATAAATATACAGTATTTTTAAAATAGTAATAAAACAATATTAAAATATAATTATTGTAGATTTCTCTTAGTGTTTTTGAAGCTTCAGAAAGGTTTAATAAATACATCAGTGTGGGGACATCCAAACTACGGAAGAAGAGGTGCTATGAGGGGAAGTTTCTTAATTGCAAATGTTGGCTGAAAGTCAACAGTGTCAACCTTTTCGTAAATAATTATATTTGCTTACTAATAATATATCTTCAATAAAAAGTGTTAACAAACGATTATAATAATACTGCCCTAAGAATTACTGTATAATTAATTGGCTTCGTCGTAGCTTATTGGAAGAATCAAATATATTAATACAACTATTAGTATTTTGGTTTTGGTATTAGTTATAGTACATGAAATAATAATTTAAAAGTATTATATTAATACTTGTATCTTGTTATAATTGGCCACCAAAATATATAAATATGTTTTATCACTTAGGTAAAGAGCCATACAAAATATTAGTTTCAAAATAAAATATTTTTATTTTATAAACAGCACATGAACACAACCAAATACTGTCCGTACGAAGTCACTAACAAAAATTGTTTCGGCTGGTTTGCCATCTTAATTAGTGAATGTAACGTAACATTTTAGAAGATTTTGTTTGAAAAACATTGTTAAGAGAGTCACTCACATAGCCGCCTTCACAAAAAGAGAAACATACAAATGGTTATTTTCAAACGTTCGATGTTTCAATAATATAAAAGTGGTTTAAAGAAAAGCACAATTAAAAATAAATGATTTGTTGTGAAAATTATGACTGTCTAAAGTAACAACAACTCAACATAAGATAGGCCTATTGCCGATCAAATGGTTTGGCGAATGGATAGATGGTCATTTTCCCTAGCTGTCACCGATTATTATACCGTGAATATGGTATATATGTTTTTTTAAAGTAGGTGGCGAATATAAGCGCCCGTGTCACCCCACGGCTTGTTAACACCAATTTAGGTAGGGGTGATACAGTTCTCTATATTTTAGCTTATAAAACAGTGGAAATGAGACCGGTGAAAAAGTTGTACCGTTTATAAAAATACAACAAGATTGAAAATAATTTACTATCTTAAAATGAAATATATATATTTTAATGGTCCCAATTTCGTTGTTGTCAAATGAAGAAAGCAGAAATTAAAGCGCACTTAAATAAGTGTTCTAGTTCGAGTGTAATATTGTATTTAATTTCTCGGATAGTATACTCTTAAGAATCGTATCAAAATGCAGTTTTATGACGTATTCTTTAGTTGACAAAATAAATTGTACCAGTTTGATAGTATTGTACCTAGTTCGGTAGCCGCATGGTCTAAGGCGTAGCTCGCTCTCATGTTAGATTATACCACCAATGACATGGAGATTGGGTTTCAAATTCTAATCTGTTGTAATGAGGGTGAATTTTCTTAGATGTTTTTCCACTTACCCCCACGCAAATGTGGGTACACTTTCTATGATTTCAGCATTCTTTAGCACATTAGCGTAATTAGTAAATATGCATATAATCTGAACAATTAGTAAGACGCGATGCTAAGAAAATATAATATAATTGTTCTTAAACTTTGTTATTTTAAAAAAAAAATGCAGTGAAACGATTTCACTGGTCTCGATTACACTATTTTCTAAAAGAGAATACAAAAAACCGTACAATATCTTGTTTGAGCTGTATTGCCTACCTAACTAGGTGTTATTTGTAGGGTGAGATGGGCTATAAGCATCAAAGTGATTACGTCCACACCAATCTCTCAAGTGACTTGTGGTACCCTTAATTTGAAGGCTTGGGTAAAAAAAAATATCCCCAGAAGTATTGCCCTATAACACCCAAATATCAAGTTTGAACAAAATCTATTTAACCGCTTCAGATCTGTGTCCAGAGAGATGCAGACATAAGAACAGACATAATTGTAAAATCCACGTTTTTTGGGTTCGAACGCGCATAAAACGTAAAGATTTATCATAATCTCGATACCGAAAAGGTTCACGATTACAATACTTTTTCTTGATATGAGACAGTACAGATTCACCTCATTCTGTGTCGATCAACTAGTCACGGATAGCCGAAATGTTCTGTTCGACACCCTGTTTTGAACTATACCGAACAATTGAGCAGAGTAATTATATCAAGGTTTGAACAAGCTAACAGGTATCTTTATCGCCAGGTAAAATTAAGGGCGCGCACTTAATAAGCTATAACTGTAGGAACATTTCCTCGTCAGCGATTCTACATCCGGCTTTTTGTACAAATTATCTCTGACAAGTAGGAATTGCATTAACTAGCTTAGTTTTTGTTTGTTTTGAAATGAACTAACACTACGCTGGAGTTTTTTTTTTAAAGCAAAACTAAATTGATAACTTGTTAATTATGTGTTTACTAGTAGTTCTGTGTTCCATTAAAAGCATGTTAAGTACATTATGTTATAACCTATGTTATGTTCCTATCGTTAATAAAGTCTTAGCATTTCTCTTTGGATTTCAAGTTGACATTTATCCTTGGATTTGAAGCTGATATTTTTCTTGGCGATCAAGCTAGATAGAAAACAAATTACAGTCAACTCTGGTTTTAGTGAACTGTGTTGTAGTGAACATTCGACTATAAGGAACCTAATTCATTGGTCCCAACTCAGATATATTTCAATGTGTATTAAAAAATCGTTTATAATAAACCTTCAACTTCTGTTTTAATGAACAGAAAAATTGAAACTTTCATTAAGAAATTCACTCTAAAAACATAACTTTATTTTTTTGGTCTTGAAGACACCGATTTTCTAATTTTGTTATTGTTTAGGTAGCACAAAGCTTGACTGAAAGTACGGAATGTTGAGGGGGAGGGTTGAACTTAAACAGTTACTGTACTCATTGTCTTGCTTAAGTTTTAATATCTTTGTCTGCGGTAAGTAAAGGAAGACAGTCTTCTGAGTTGTATTAATACGACAGGAGTTACAGGATAGTTAATGTCAGTCTGTGGCCATTTAGCAATAGTTTTCACTAATCCCTTTCTTCGAGAGGTTATATGAAACTAAAAAAATTTACTTTTCTACTCAGTTTAGCTTTTTGAATGCAAGGATAGTGGGAATCAATTGTGGAAAAAAGCACACTCTAAAGAAGGATCTGAAAAAATATAAATTAAAACAGCATACAATAAACAACAGCATATAAAATATTTTTTGTAAAGATTAATTAATAGATCTCAATAAAGAGCTATTGTATTTGAACTCTTATTTTGTCTGTCACTAACCCACCACTTTAAGGTGCGGCAAAAGGGAGCGCGAGTAATTTTACAGTTTTTATAGCATTACAATTTTGGCCAAAATAAATCAAATATTTATCCAGTAGCAACATAGAGTTTAGTTTTCTGCACTTGCTAATATTAACAGATCTTGAATATCTGTCAAGAGTGTCCTGGAATTTTGTCAAACTTTTTAAATAAAGAGAAAATGTTTTGACAAAATTCCATGACACCCTTGCCATATATCCAAAATCTGTTGATATTAACATGTGCAGAAAACTAAGCTCTATGTTGCTACTGGAGAAATATTTGATTTATTTTGGCCAAAAAATGTCAATTCTATAAAAACTGTAAAAAAAATTGCGCTCCCTTCTGCCGCACTTTAATATTTAATTATTTAAAAAATCTGTTTAGGTGAACTTCGGACATAGTGAACAAAATATCTGAGTCCATAGAGGTTTATTAGAGCCAGAGTTGACTGCAATACTACATTAAAAAGTATATTAGATTAATAAAAAATGATCATTGTTCGTGATGTTTAATATATCAGATTCCCAATAGATGTCAAGATTTTAAAAAAATGTTATATGTATTCAAACGATTGCTTTGGATTATAAATTCAAATAAATTGAGATGAACTACTAAACTATAAACATTTTTGAGCTACAACTATATAGAAACTAATAACCAAATTTAAAAAAATATCGTAAATACGTTGTTCGGCCTGGTTTCAAAGAATGTCCTTGCCAAATTTCTTTAAAATTGGCCCACATATTTCGCAGTCATATCGAAACACACGAACATATAGACAAATATTTAAGTGACAGTCATCTTGAAACAGATAGCCAGATCAAAAAAATAATTAAATTGGCCGTTTGGCTTATGCTCAGAGAATGTCCCTGTCAAATTTCGTTATAATTGGTTGAAGCATTTGGTAGTTATCACGTAACAAAGATCCGCACAGACAGACCAAATGCCAAATGCTCAACCCAACCTTGCCTCACCCTGTCGATAATTTAATTGGGTGAAATGCATGAATAATTAATCTATTTGAATTATTTCGCATTCCCCTGCATCTAGAGATATACGTACAACGACGCTGGTCTAGTCTGGTCTTGTATTCCGGTTACTGGGAGGTCGAGGTTCAAATCTCAGCCGGGTGTTCTAAGCTTGAATCCCCCTCAATGGTTTCCCTCTATCGAAAATTACTCTTATTTTATTCTTTATTTTAAAATATATGCTTTACTATTAATAACATTAACATTTTATAAAACATTCTAAATAGTATTTTAAGTAATGAGGGTTGCAATAAGAAATAATAATACTTTAAAACTGAATATACTAATATAGTTTTTATGTAAATAATATGTATTGAACCATTAAAAGTTAATTGACAATTATATTCATATTATTTACATAAAAACAATATTAGTATATTTAATTTTAAAGTCTTAATATTTCTTACTAATAACATTAGTTGTATATACCTTTCCTAAAGTTGGCAGCTATGTAACATCCAGCTAGTTCCAATTTTTAGTCAGTATTATATGCGTCATACTACCCATCCGGGCTATCCGCATAACTACACTAATGGCATAGAGGTATGAGAAAGGTAAAATTTATAGGAAGTGTACCAGCATTTAAGCAGAAAGATTGTGCGAAAACTATTTGATAAAAAAAAATAACTCAGTACAAAGACAGCTGGGATTCGAGCTACAACTTCTACATTCACCGGCTAGATATACAAGATAAGATTTACGACAATGTCCGCGTGCCCACAAATGTGGGTTTCCAAGTATAACATTTGTTCATATTATGAGAGAATATCACGTTAATTCGAATAGAAAATATTGATGTTATTTTTAATAATACTCACGTATGCGCCTCGGTAACCATATTGACATCTCATCATAAACTTACCTAGAAAATAGAAAGAAAAAATTGATAGTAAAAATACATCAAGTAAAGGTTAATTGAATAGCCCAACATAATGTTTACCAAATATTTTATTCTAAGATGTGTATGTGTCATTTTAAAAAGAATCGTTTAATTTTGATGTTAAAAATATTACATTTCTAATAGTTTTACTAAAGATGCAACGATGCTTTTCCAAATGCCGATTCTTAATTTGTTTTTTACCTTGATTTTTTGATTCTAGATATTTTTCTATATATCCAACCTCATATTGAAAAATTGTTATTTATTTCAATTATTTGTAGTAAAACACTTAAAAAGGTTACATTATAAAAACAAAAAATACCTGAACAGATCGGCCATGTTTGATCTGCATAAGATCACTAATAGCTCAAAGGTTATGTCGAATACATAAAATGTTGTCATTGAAATGAAACGGTGAAATAACTGATAAATAACAATAGAAACTAAATTATTATTATTATTAGCACCGCGTCTTACTACCCGTTCGGGTTATACGCACTTACGCTAATATGTAATGGTAGGATGATTGTGAGATGAAATTGAGGACCTACAGTTTAACGTGGAATCCGAACCACAGTGGAGGCCTGGCATTTCACACGTTCACAAGTTGTGATTAATACAAGTCTTGTCAGAGGTGAAGGAAGGGTTTGGTTAGCAGATAAATTTGTGCCGAGGATTGAAACCTGGACTCCAGCACAGAAGTCCGACACCTTACCCCTAGACCACCAGGTCACCCTCGGAAACTAAACAATTTCTCAATTTTACCGTTTCGTTTAATGCCATCATTTTCACTTATTGGGAATTGAGAGCTAAAAATCGAGGTATCTAGATCCTCTATTATTAAGATACCAGTGAGGATCAAAGGGATCTAGTTTGTTATCCCTAGTTTCTACATAAATGTGACATAGGATGGAAAATGTTAAGAAGGTTTAGGAAAATAGAACTGATTCCTTGATTACGACGTTAAATGTCATTCTTACGCAGATCAAATATGGCCGAATTGTTAGGGTATTTTTGTTTTTAACATTTATACCTTTCAGTTGAAAAAAAAAGTCAATGAAACTCCTCCGTGAGTCAAACATGATACTCAAGATGAATACAATGTTATTTCCTCAGCCCTTACATTTCAAGAAAGGAGTATGAGGTGAATATTAATTTCCTTAGACAAAGACGTTCATTGCTACCATGTTAACGAAGTTAATTTGTTTATCAAGTCCTTTACGCTTTGCCACGCAATTCTCAAACCGTTAAATTTTGTTGGCAGGACTCGTCAATCTGACACGAATTATTATTATTAGGGTTTGAATGGTATATATGTATATATTTACATTTAATTATATTAATTTTTATGTGTTGTGATGAAAAAATTACAACATATTTCTTTCTCTCCTCAGTTTATAAATAAATATCCATATATAATATGTAAGTAATACTAATTCAATTTACGTTAAAAGACCAAACCTTGAGGTATGATACTTGCTTCAGAATCCGGTGTTAGTGGGTTCGAACCCAGCCAAAGTGGACGGATTTTTGCAGAGCGATAGAAATCCGTAGCACAACTTTCTTCGGAAGTGAAGCAAAGCCATCAGTCCCATATGTATTGTGGCATGTAAAATAACCTAGAAAGGTATGTGAAAATAACTTTCCAGCAAAATTGGTAGGCCCTTTTGCTCTCGCTCATAGAAATTCGCTTGTGCTGATGCACTCAGTTGGTTCAGAAAATTCAAATTAAATACCTCAAATAAATAAAATAAAAATTAGAAGTTCGTAAAAACACGTCTGGCTGAATTTCGGTGTGTTTAACTATGTATTTAAAAAGGATTCTAATAACGATAAACTCTCTCTCTCTCTCTCTCTCTCTCTCTCTCTCTCTCTCTCTCTTTATATATATATATATATATATATATATATAAAACACGTCTGACTGATTCAACAGATAGGGACTAGATTTCTATTTTTGACCAGATACACTGGGAGATTTTTTTTGGAAGTGTTTTTCCTTTCTATGACCAGGACATTTTCGAAGTGTTTTAATTTCGTAATCGTTTTTACTTCCTTGGATTAAAAATTAACTTGAACCCTTTTGTAAATGTGTGTGTATATATATATATATATTAAGCTCCCGTCAGCGGAATGTGAAGACCCATTTTGGGAATACCATCCTCAACGCATATTGTAGGTATTAAGTTCCATTCTCCTGGATCAAAGTCCAGAGTGCTAAGAGTTTGTGATACGGGTCATGTTTTGTGACGCTCATTAGACGGTGCCATGCAAGTGTGTACGCACTATACACAGTAAAAACAAGGAATAGGAAGACTATGATGCTTCAGTCGTTAGAAGGTGAAGTAAGGGGGGTCTCACAGTTAACAAGGTGGGGGTGATGTAGGGACCCTTAACAATATTCCTCTCTGCTCGTCCCCACCTTTCTTGTTAGGGAGTCAGGGGACCCATTAAAACAAAAATGATCCAAGTATAAAATATTCTGTGGGTGAGATTAATGTCAAATATTTGTCTTAGATACAATCCTTCTGGGCTTTCCACGTGATTGCATCAATAGGATAAATATAAAGAAGATGCCATTTTAAATAAAAAATGTACGTATAAATGGAGTGGGCAACTATTTTAGAATATCTAGATAAACCCGGCCGGAGTTTTCAAACTCCGAACCACTCCTTTATCAGAAAACCAGATAAGACCGGTTTGACGCCTTTATCCCGTGCCCACCAGTGCAGGTATGTTAAACGTTGATGTCATATTATTCGTATGACCTAATATAAAATTAGGGACCTTGTTTTGACCTCATACTGTGTATAAATTTGGCATTAATTAATGAGTTAAGGGTACACCGATTTGAAGGAAAGTATTAACACACTGTGGTATTTCTTATGGGAGTGGGAGCTCTGAAATTTCAATACCACTAAAACAATCTTCGATATTGTCTTAGAAGGTTCAGTTTTGACACTATAAAAAATAAATGGTACGGAGCTCCGCACGGAATTTTTCACTCTTTTGTTTAAAAATGGAGATATTTACTCGAAACCCGTAATATATGTGAAACGAAATAATATACTCTAGCAAGCAAACCAAAGCATATATTGCACTATACCTATGTTAAACATTGTTTGAGTCCTCAATTTTAAATTTTATAATTTTATTTTTAAAGAACTAATGTCCTCATTTGTATGTTTGGACCGATAAAAAAGATCAATATTGGGTCCACAAGGGTCAACACTTCGTATTAAAATGTCTACATCCGGTTAAAATTTTCGACATTTTATTAGGTGTTGCACATCTTCATGTCATCGCATTCCTATTAAATTCCTCATTTATAAATTTTGACCAATAAAAAATGTAAATATTTACTATTGAGTCCAAAATGGAGATATATTGTTGTACAAACATTTCCCTAAGAGGTTAAAGGAAAAACAATACAAGCTTTTAGAGACTTACTTATATTTAATTACTCTATGGCTTTGGAGAATTATCGCGTTAAAACTTAAGTAGTATCTCTCTACAACCAAAGCCCACAAAATTGTATTAATATATTTGTCAATATCTCAGAAACTGTTGATTTTATAAAAAATCTATTTCATATAAAAGTTTATTTTATTTTTAATAGTATTACAATTTTGCAATAGTAAGTTATTTAGTATCTCAAATAGTTGCGGAGACATGGAAATTTTAGCTTTTGTTAAGTATCTTAAAAGTAATTTTCATGGAAAAATGAAAATAGCCAGTTTATTTATAATCTTAATCAACGCCTAGATACGAATTTTAATCAAAATAGTCAGAGCCGATCTAGAGAAAATCTATTTTTTTCTTTTTTCGCCCTTTATTAAACTACTCTTAATTTTAAGTTTAAACAGATACACAGACGGCATTGCAAAGACCACGTTTTAGGGTTCAGGGGGTCATGAGACGTCGAAATTCATCAACATTTCAGGTTAGATTTTTTTAAGGACGCAATATTTTACCTTTAGTGTACGAAAAGTTAAAAAATATAAATATTTGCGTATAACTTTAAAGTTATTGGTTTTATAAAAATATGCTTCGATTAAAATATTTGTATCATAAATAGATCTACATATTTGTAATAATAAGTAATTCCATTTCTCAAATAGTTTCGGAGATATGATACAAATGAGAATTTACGCATCAGACCGGAGCCCTTAATGTCATTTTGCCGAAATATTAAGAGTAGCCATTTTGCTTGGAATATTTATAAATGTTTAGAAATGAAATTTAATCAAAATCGTTTGAGCCGATTTTGAGAAAATCGACTTTTTCTCTTTGGTCCCTTCAGTAAACTACCTTTAATTTTAGGGTTTGATATCCAATTCCAAAAACCCTTCGGGGCAACCCTATGAAAACCTTAGATACAAAGTTTTAGCCCGATCGGTAAAATAGTTTAGGCTCTAGTTGGAGGTACAGACAAACGGAAAATCAAAAAACACTTTTTCGGATTCGGGGGTCACGGGACATCGAGATTCATCAAAATTTCGAGTTCAATTTTTTTATACGATCACAATACTTTCTTTACCTATAATATAGCGATAAAGTAATAACGATTTGTTTGAGGAAGGCAGCAAAATACATGTTCTAAGTCTTTACTTTGATCTTAGAACTGCGAAATTTCCCGTGAAACGCTGTTGAAAATAAGCTAGTTTCACCGTTTTGTAATTTTTTTATAACTTTAAAACTTAAAAGATAAAGTTTTTAATCTTATCTAGACATGCTAATACATTTCACCTTTCCATTTTGACCTCTTCGATGAGCCATATTTTAAAATATCAAAACCACAGCTTAGTTTATGTCTAGAGTCAAGGCTGGAGTGGTGTTAATTATTGTTGCTTAACCTTAAATTAATAATTGTTTCAATTTAAATTGCCCTTTTGTTGAGTCAGACGTACCTTCGTAGTAGAATGTGTGTTAGTACTACTTTAACGAGTTACACCCTTTCATAATATAGATATAACCATACTTGTGAGGATTGCAGGTCTAATCAAGGTGTTTCGCATCTAACGTCCCTATTGGGATAACGATGTTTAAAGTAACTGATTTAATTTCCTATGATAAACAATAGAATGTTTTGGATAAGATCTCATCTAACCATTTGTAATTGTTTTGTCTTGTTTGAATTTAAATCGACTGATTTGTTGAACTTGTATATCTCTCTTATGTTTGATCCTTCCCATCCTTCTTTAAATATATGTGTAAATGTATTCGTCACGTCTTCTATTATATAGGAGAAACGGCGATACAGTATGTATGTATGTATGTATGTATGTATGTATGTATGTATGTATGTATGTATGTATGTATGTATGTATGTATTAGTATGTATGTATGTATGTATGCATGTGTATGTATGTATGTATGTATGTATGTATGATGTATGTATGTATGCATGTATGTATGTATGCATGTATGTATGTATGTATGTATGTATGTATGTATGTATGTATGTATGTATGTATGTAGGTAGGTATGTATGTATGTATGTATGTATGTATGTATGTATGTATGTATGTATGTATAGAGTAGGTAGGTAGGTAGGTTTGTATGTATGTATGTATGTATGTTTTTTTTTTGTTTTTTTTTTTTTATGAGGAGGGAAATCCTTTTTACGGAGCCTTCAGATCCATCTGAAAGGCTGTGGGACTCCACTAGAGAAGGTGACTCTAGGTGTACGGCAAGAATATTCCATATTCCCGACGTACCGAACTACAGAATGTAGAACCCTACCCACTAAAACCCCCGGGGTACAGCCTTTTACCCCACCTCGAGAGTGTTCTCCAATACACCCCACGCGGAACGGCCGTCAGGCATTACTTCACGTGAGGCTGGATGGCTAACTGCCTACTCCGTCGTTGCCATTATCTAGGTGGTCTACTCCTTTCTCTTTCCTCTAGCCTGAGGTTCTTCACAACGCGCGAAGCCATGTCTGCTACAGCCTTCCAGTTGCCCTCGTTGAGCAGCATCAAACTGACTATGCTTTCTGGAGTTGATCTCGTCTGGAGTTGCCTATCCAGCTCCTCCTTCTCAACAGCAAAGCGAGGACACCCAAAAAAGACGTGCTCCACAGTCTCTTCCAACTCTGTGCAGTTTGGACAGGATGGTGAATCATCTAGTCCGAATCTCTCCAGATATGACCTGAAGCATCCGTGGCCTGTCAGGAGCTGGGTGAGGTAAAAGTCCGTCTCACCGTGTTTTCTCGTATTCCAGAGTGACACTACTGGAATAAGACGGTGGGTCCATCTACCATTCATCGATGAGTCCCAGCGTCTTTGCCACATTTCCATGGTTTTCTTCTTTTCGTCCCTCACGATGGTTGTTTTCGTGAGCTCGGAAGGAGTCCGGGTCTGGCGGTAAATCCTATTTCGCTCGTCTGCCAAGAGGTCGATAGGCGTCATATCTGCTATCACGCAAGCAGCATCGCCAGAGACTGTGCGGTAGGCACATGCAACACGCAGTGCCATTCTCCTATGTACCTTGTTCAATGTTCAACATGGCGCCACTTTCATTGCCGGTGACCAGACTGGTGCTGCGTACAGCATAATGGAGCTTGTGACCGTAGAAATCAGACGTCTGCGGCTCGGCTTTGGGCCTCCCGTGTTGGGCATGATGCTTGAAAGCGCATTTGCCACCTTTGCTGCTTTTTGGCTGACGTTCCGAAGATGGTCGTTAAAGCGTAACTTGGCATCTATTTGCACGCCCAGGTACCTCAGTGAAGGTTGAGATATAATGACATTATCTCCTACATTCAGGGTGATGGATTCTCTGATTTTCCTTCCTGTTACTAGTACTGCCTCCGTCTTGTGATATGCTAGTTGCAGGCCAACAGAAGAAAGCCACTGACGGATGTTGGCGATAGCTCTGTTCGCTATGTACGTAACCTCATCGAGGAACTTTCCAACAGCAACTATAGCGATGTCATCGGCAAATCCCACTAACGTAGCTCCGTCTGGCAATGGAAGCCTCAGCACCGCATCGTACATGATGTTCCACAGTGGAGGACCAAGAACTGCTCCCTGCGGCACTCCTCCGGTTACCCGGTACATTCGTTGACCCGTCTCGGAGTCGTAGGTCAGGACTCTATCTGAGAAGTAGCTAGCGATCATCCTCCGAAGATAGGCAGGTACCTCCATCTTCCGAAGCGCTTCATGATGCAGCTCCATTTAGCAGAGTTGAACGCATTTTTCACATCGAGGGTCACGATGGCGCAATATTTCTTTGTGCCTTTCGACCAGCTTCTGCCTGCTATTGCGTCCCTGGCAATGGTTACAACTTTATCTATCGCATCAATCGTACACCTGCCTTTACGGAATCCTAGTTGGTTTTCAGAGAGGCCCTGTGGCCCCTCACTGAATACCTCTATTCTGTCAGCAATGATCCTCTCCAGCAATTTGCCAGATGTGTCCAGGAGGCAGATTGGACGATATGATGATGGTTCGTCTGGTGGTTTTGTATGTATGTATGTAGGTAGGTTTGTATGTATGTAGGTAGGTTTGTATGTATGTAGGTTTGTATGTATGTATGTATGTATGTAGGTAGGTAGGTAGGTTTGTATGTATGTATGTATGTATGTATGTATGTATGTATGTATGTATGTATGTATGTATGTATGCATGTATGTAGGTAGGTTTGTATGTATGTATGTATGTATGTATGTATGTATGTATGTATGTATGTATGTATGTATGTATGTAGGTAGGTAGGTTTGTATGTATGTATGTATGTATGTATGTATGTATATATGTATGTATGTATGTATATAGGTTTGAATGTATATATGTAGGTTTGTATGTATGTGAGAGTGTATGTGTGATCAAGCAAATTATATGGATTTTTTAACTCTTTTTCAGAGTGTAAATTTCCTCTTCTAAACAATGTTTACACGTTTATATATGTATAGGGGCATAGAAAATAGTTCAGTGTTCATTCCAGTACACATCAAACTCGCGTAGTGTTTAAGGTTTCGTTAATATCTAACTTAAGCGCAACATATTGGCAATATCTCAGTTTCCCAGGCATGCATAAAACCCTTTCAAACCTTCGCTCCACCCCCACCCCCCGCCTAAAAAGGCCCCAGTTTTGAGTTAGTGGGTTGTTACAGTAAGCTCCATCAGTAAACCTTTCCCTCCCCCCTTTTCTCTTCTCCTCTTCAAATCCTCTTCCTCACCTCATTACCCATGCAAGCTCAATTACCAACATAGCGAGATTACCCCGGCCATCACAAGTGCTGACATCTTGTAGTCTTACTTTACACCATACAACGTTACAAGTTGTTACTTCTTTACTGAGGACATTTTTTAACAACCTCCCCCTACAACTTATTTTTCCTTTCGTTTTAATCCAATGATCCTTCAACGTCTCACCCTTTTATTTTGGCATATATACATAACGTAAATAAAGTACTGACCTTGTGAAATGAAAAAAAAAGTAACTTAATAATTTCAGGGTGATTCATATTGTATGTGCCTTGCTTCTTATATTCTAGAGCTAGGTTGGTTTGTATTATTATTATTATTATTATTATTATTAGCACCGCGTCTTACTACCCGTTCGGGTTATACGCACTTACGCTAATGTGTAATGGTAGGGTGATTGTGGGATGAAATGAAGGACCTACAGTTTAACGTGGAATCCGAACCACGGTGGTGACCTGGCATTCCACACATTCACAAGATGTCTTGTCAGAGGTGAAGGAAGGGTTTGGAAATCAGATAAATCTGTGCCGGGACTGAGGATCGAACCCCGGACCCCAGCACAGAAGTCCGACACCTTACCCCTAGACCGCCAGGTCACCCGGTTGGTTTGTAATTCTGAAACATAGCATAATATATTTATTGTTAAATTATCCAAATGTATATGGCTTAAGTTAACTTTGTAGAATATTTCAATCTTTTTTTTTTTTTTTCAAACCACACTAAAGTTAATAAGACGCCGCTAATGATTATTTTATGGTACTCTTACAAATTAATGGTACGGTGCATCGCAAAGACTTTCTCACTCTTTTGTCTTGAAATAAATATTAATTTCATAAAAACTCATAAGAATTGTGGGAGGAGGAGGTGGGAATAATGTACATTGTTGAAGACACACTTCATTAAAGAGCATAAATTAAATAAAACATTGTTACAGAAACATTTAGAAAAGTGGGATTTTTCGTTACGTCACAGGTAAACAACGTCCTTAAACAAGGAAAATGAATGTAATAAAAAAAAAAAGTCAGGATATGTTACATATTCAATCCTTTTTTTAAATATATACTAGTACATTATTTAAAACCTATTCAAAATAACGTTGTTTAAAAAGTCAATGTACCCCAAATTTCCCGCGATGTTTGAAGATGTCTTGTCTGGTTAAGGAGAAAAAGAGGATTAGAATAGAGAACGGGACAGACCGAAAAGACAGATGAGAAAGAATAATGAGAAATGAATCTAGTGATGTGAATTGCTATATCGTAATATATCGACATTTTTAGAAGATCAACTACAATACAAATGAAGAATAGCAAACATTGTCAAAATATCTAAATTATCTTGCAGATCTTGAAAATGACATCAGTTAAAGGAGACGGCTGGTAAAATAGACCTCAAAAGTTAATTAGTACGTGGAACTAGATCAAGTACCTTTAATAAAAAAAAGTATCAGTGGTCACATGTTCTAACGCGCCACTCTCATTTTGGATTGGGTTTCTGGTGGAGGGGAGATCGAGGTTCGAGTCCAGGTTGGGTGACTGATTTTTTTATAGTTTCCCATTATATCTCTCGAAACAAATGAAGGTACATTTAATCAAAACACTACCTTCTTTAAACTTTCTCCACTAGAACTATTAAATGCGTTTGCACATTTTCTTGCCTATCTCGTAAGGGAATGGCATGATTGGGTACGTATGTATGTATGTATGTATGTATGTATGATGTATGTATGTATGTATGTATGTATGTATGTATGTATGTATGTATGTATGTATGTACGTATGTACGTATGTATGTATGTATGTATGTACGTACGTATGTACGTATGTATGTATGTATGTATGTGTGTATGTATGTATGTATGTGTGTATGTTAATTAATCTGAGTGGAATGAATTAGCAGAGTTGATTAGAATAAATTCATTCGAATTAGATTGGATATAGGATAGGAAAACGTCAATAAAAATCATATGTAGACAAATTAAAAATATCTAATTCCTAAAATGTTGACTTTTTTAAGTGTCAATGATTCATGAGCTACGTTTACTGTCTTGAGTCTCAGTTTCTAAGTCGAGTGTTGGTTTGATTATAACAAAGTGTCCATTAAATAATAGCTTAACAGTGAGATTTATATTTTAACGAAGGTTTTTTCTAAATGGCTTTCCACTCTTACATGAGGTAGAGAGAGTTTGTATACTCGTCATTTTGAATGATCAAGAAATATACAAGAGACCTCTCAGGGTGAACTACTCATTTTCCTACTGTGTTATAGGTAAAATTACTATAAAATTATACCTCTCTTTTATTCTTAAGACCAATAAAGTAATTAAAAGTGGATAGCCCGAAAGGGTAGTAATAATAAGTGCAATAAATAAATAAATAAGAGTAAAACGGAATGAAACAAATCAAATATGAAAGGAAGGATAGCATGTAAAGAAAACGTGAATAATGATAAACTCAAAAAGAAACATGCGAAGTCAAAGAAACTATATAATAAGGAGAGTCGTAAAGGGAGAACAGTATGAAGAATGATAATGAAAGAAAAGATTCAAATTGAAAAAAACAAAAAAACAAAAAACTGAAGAACAAAAAATAAAATGAGAGAGGAATAAATTCAGATATTATAAAGAAAGAAAAGAATGAAGTGCGGAAAAATATATAGAAGGACAGATACTTCTTGTATCGCACGCACCCTTCTTTTCGAAGGAGTGCTCCCCCACTTTAAAGAACGCCCTTGACTTCCTTTCCCCTTCTTTCTACCTTTAACCATCTCCCGTGGGTTGCAATACACGTGTCCTGGTGACGTCATGCTAGTCGCACACGCGCGCAAAGTGTGTTCACACATGCACCGTCTTCTCGAGATAAACTAGACTTTGTTACAGCAAAAGAAAAAAATACATGATGGCTTGAGGGCTGTTGTAAAGGTTAGTTTTTTTTATCCGGGTTATATTACTACCCATCAAGGTTATTCTCATATCCAAACAATTGGGTCAGGTATGAGGAAGGTTAAAGTTATATGAAATGTACTCACATTTGCGTGGAGGGAGATAGGAAAGCCTTTTAAGGAAAAAACAACCTTGATACACCCGAATGAGATTCAAACCCCGATCCCCCTGCTATCGGCAGTCTAGTCTAGGTTTCCTCCCTTTCAGTTTCAAACTTGCCCTTTATAAGCCAATGCAAACACGTTTTCTCACTGCTTGATTTTGTGTGTGGTATATGAATATTGAGAAGGAAAGAACTATTTACTAGTACAGCCCCGTCAAGAGGAGTTACCCCTAGTAACACCCTACAATCAACTCATGTAACAATAAAATATTCCTCACTTGTGGTCACGTTTTGTAGGGTGTAGGCTAGATTGTCAGTGACGAGGTAAAAGATAGAAGGAGTTTGAAGTTTTAATATTAACTGGATGATTTGGGGATGATTTTCCATATTAAATTTTAGATAGTGTTTTTAATCCTTTCTTTAAACAAATGCGGGTGCACTTTCTCCTGAAAAACGTTCCTCTTCCTTACCCATTAGTTCAATAGGTTAATAAACCTAAGAATGGACGTCATTTATATTTTATTTTTGCTTTACGTCTTACTAACCATCTAAGCATTAATGGAATATTAATTAAAAATGTAGAGTAGAGGAAATGCACCCGAATTCGAATGAAGGAGAGGTGGGGAGCTATTTAGGAAAACCCATTACCAGTAAACTCACCCGAGATTCAAACCTCAACCTTCACATCATCTTTAAACTAGACTAGATGATCTTGCTATTTAGTCCGCATGCCTATCGATGAGGGTTTTAACGTAATAATTTAAAAATATATATTTATTCTGTGTAACTGCTCTGAATGGAAATATTTTTTATTGGTACACATAATAGTCATCGTACATAATATTTCACACATATTCGTAATTAATTCTAGAAAAAGAACATTAACCAAAATCCAGACCATCAAGTTATTTATTTGAGAAAATAAACAAATGCTATTTCAAATTATTACATTTTTCGGCCCCAGGGTAGTATAGCGTATAGAGCTATGTTTGCTGATCGAATAGAAAAAAATTGTAAGACGTGTTCCTATAAATAACATTTGTTTCTAAGTGCACATAAAATATACAGTTTATTATATATACAATTCTATTTTATTCTACGGCTCAACAAATGTAATATTTTATATGTTTATAATAATATTGCCTTTTATTGATTCATATCATTGAGTCAAACCAAAACTGGAACCATAAACGATAACATAAATTAACAGTTATTTTTAAGGAACCACAACTGGAACAGAATCTTAAAAAATAAATGAATTAAGAACCAAAATCGGAATTGCAATCGAAATGATTATTTTGGTTTATACAGGTTCTTATTTGTTCTTAAAGGTTATACATTTATATAATTCTTATTTTTAATTGTATTTTTGCCCTCATTTCTTTAACTTAATTTTAGTTTGAAACACTCAATTTTTCTTTATTCCATGATTTTTTTAAAACTAATGATGTATTTCTAAGAACCAAAACCTAATTAAGAACCTAAAAGAACAGGAACTTTAATTTTTGTCCAACCAAAACCAGTACCGGAATCTTAAAATGTTTGATTGGAGAACCGGGATAAGAACTAAAGCCGATAAATATTTCGGTTCAACTCCGTGAGTTATATGGTATATTTATATTTCATGCGTTCGATTATACTTGAAAAGAATTTTTCATAAGTTTGTTTATCCGAAACGTATGATAGGGCTTCCGAAAAAAAAAAAAGGAATGAATAAACAGCCTGAAGCATTTCTTTTGTGGGGCAAGTTCTTAGCTAGAGTCAAAAGATCAAAGTCGACATGAGAGTAAGGAAGTATACAGAAACTCACCCCCAAACAATCCCATGTCCTTAGACTTTGGAGGTTGGGGTTATGGAGTGGGTGGGTAGTTTCGGTTGTCAACAAGAAAGTGAGCCATGACAACATCTTTCTTCTTCTTTCGGCACTTGCTTCACTTATATGAACTTTGCCAACCGTCGTGTGTGTGCATGCATGCTACACACTGTGTTTCACAGATATGTGCACACTCTTGTGGACTCAGATGGACCAAAGAGGTTCACAGCGACCAATAGAGGGGTTTAATATGGCGTAGACACCTGCCTGATGAACTGGTTGTTTCTTTGTACTGTTTCCCCGCGTATCACACTAACCATTGGTTTTGTTTTTATTATGTTAGCTATATTAATGAAGAGAGTGTTTGTCTATCTGTCTGTCATGAGCATTTCGAAATATCTATCTCACACAGAGAGCTGAAATTTTAGTAAGTGCACCTATAAGCTGGCGTTTTGAATTTCTGATTAGATTTTTTTAAATTTACTTAAAACCGGGTCAGAAGAAATAAAACAAACATTTTTATTTCTGTATGTTTGAAGCAAAGAAAAAATTTGCTTGGCGGTTGCGAAGTTACCCCAGTCAACGCCGGATACTTCTTCAAGTTGTTGATATAAAAAATTAACATACATACCTAATCATGCCATTCCCTTAAGGGTACGGCCAGACTGAGCGCGCGAGCGCGCGACTAAAATATAAAATAGAACACATTGGCCACACTGGAGCGAGCGAGCGAGCGCGCGCGCTTGAAAGATAGAACTGGTTCTATTTTTCAAGCGCGCGCGCTCGACCCGGTACAGTCTAGTTTACAGGCGCTAGGCAATATTATTGTATGTTGGTTCATTGAGTGCTAGGGAAACGTCTCAATTTGACATGATATTTGACTTTTTTCTATCAGTGATAGGTTTAATACACTTGCTATTAATGGCCTAATTTAATTGGTAAGACCATAAATAATATAATGTATATATGTAAACCCGATATGTTAAAATACTTCAATATTATAATCAAAGTAGGCCTTTACAAATAAGAATCACCATTAGTTTGGAGAGAGTATGAAAAAACCACGACAATAAATAAGTTTTAAAAATCACCTTCAGTTCACTGAGCCAAGATTCGAACCTTTGCCTCCTAGTCAAAAGCTATCGAGTGCAACGCACCATTTCGCCACTGGTGCGGCTAATCTGATTTTAAAACACTTCAGTACAGTACCATACACATTTCTCAATTTATTAATTGGATGCACTCCTACTTTTTTATCTTTTATAAATACACAATATTTTCTGTAAGAATTTTCGAGGAACAGAGATGTACCAAGTGTCTTTGACAGAGACATCTTCTCTAACTAGGGTCCGCTAATTACACGCTCGCTCGCCAGTTTAGCCACACAGTCGCTTGCGCGCTCTCTCGCACGCTTGTCAGTCTGGCCGAACCCTAAGGGGTAGGCAAGAAACTGTGCATATAACTCCATCCTCACTAACTTTTTACACACATCCCTATCCTCGCATAAGCCCTTCGCTTCAACAACATCCATGCATGTTCCTTTATTTTTTTAAATCTTGATGTTTCTCTTTTTCACACATTAGTCTACAACATTTAGCCACATCTTACATGGCCTACTCCTTCCTTTTGATCCACACACTCTACCTTCATAACAGATCAACACTCATCCTCTCTACATGCCCAAACCAACGTATACTTCTTTCACATTGATCTATTGGATTCCCTTTCAAACCATACTCCTTCAGCCCCCATTCATTACTGACTTTGTCCATACGAGTTTTCTCACATACATACCTAAGATATCACATTCCAAGCCCATTCATCTTCCTCTTATGTTTCTCTTGACAAACCCACGCTTTACAACTATAAAACAATGTTGGCATTTATATACTCATATATTTATGTATTTAAAAGTAGTTTTATTCAATATTAATGTTTTTTTTAAATAAACAAACCATAAATAAGTCTGAAAGCTTTAATACATTTATTTTTACAGTTAATTTAATGTCTTACGATAAAAGAGTTGAGTAATTAATGAGACCCTTGTCGCTTCTTGCACATAATTATAATTCATGATCAAATAGAGGACAAAAACACTCATTTCCCGTTAAACTGAGAGAAGACTCTCTGCAACCAACTTACACGTCCAGTGTGCCGCAAATAAAAGTGTACCATGAACAAAAATAAAGGTTGATAACCTTTGCACTACACGTTCGGGTTATTCACATATTTATAATATTCATAATAAGTGGGTAGGAATGAAGAATGTAGAAGAAATGTACCTGCATTTGTTGGAGGGATAGTGTGGAATTATTGGCATTCCGCAAAACAAGACTAAATGGACTTGAAATTTAGATTACGTTTCCACCAGCGCGGGTATTAAGTAGTCGAATGGATATAAAAACATTGCTGTTGAATTAATAAAATGGGTTTCGATAAATGTTTGCTGTAGTCAAACAGGGGTTGTTTCTAATACTTCTTTTTTGAAATGGTAAACATTTGTTGGATTAATCAACTGTGTGTCGGGACACGTTTAACAAAGAAGTCAGATAAACCTTTAAGACATGATTAAGTAGTCAAATGGATGTCATGACACGTTTGTTAAAGTAGTCAAATAGGTCTTTTGAGATAGAGTTGTTGAAGTATTAATTAGAATGTTGAGGTATGTTTGTTGACGTAGTGAAATGCGTGTTTTGACATGTCTCTTTTTTTTTGTGCGCACCGCTTCTTGCAAACCACTTGTGTTATACGTAAGATCTATGTTATAAATTAGTTGAATGCATTTAAAAATTTAAAATATTCGCTACGTAAGTCCTCAAGTTATACTAAGAGAGGTCGCAATTTTCTGGCAAATATGGTGCTAAATATTGCGCATAGAGGGTGTCATGTGGTCAGCCCAACGAACCCTCAGGCCGTTAATCTCAGTTTTCTAAACCAGAGCCACTACTTTAAAAAGCTGGGTTGACCTTGTTCTTGACCCACTGATTCAAAGAAAAATCTGGAAAAACTTGGGATCAAACCTGGGACCTCTGCATCTTTAGCCAGGAGCTCTGACAACAAAACCATAGAGGTAGTCATTAATAACACAAAAGCTCTTATAATAATAAACATAATAAAAAATACTCAATGATAATACCCATTGCTAAGGTATGTATATTCCTGACGGAATCTACACAATGACGAAAACAAAGCCAGACTGACGCAAAGTGGATGAAAGATTGAAGGAAATGATTGAATACTTGAGAAGTTACGTACCTGCTTCAGGCAAAAGCAGGGGGAAGTCAACAGAGATAACATAAAACTAAACATTCAGCGCTTACAACAAGTTTATCTAAGAGGAAAGAATGTTCTTATAAGAATAAGCGGACTGGTGATTTGCGAAACAAGATTTTGTTATTTCGCTGAGAGCTATATCAATTTGATAGAACACAAAAGATTATTGGAATTTAGTGGGCTACATATGAAAATAAAGAAGTAGAATTATATATAGTAATAATAATAATAATAAATAATAATAATAATAATAATAACCCGCTGAGGTGGTCGCATGATTTAAGGCGCTATTATCACAGTAAACTAGACTGCCGATGACGGGGAGATCAAGATTCGATCATGGTCAGGTGTACTGCGGGTGGTTTTCCTAAATGATTTTCCCTCTGCCTCCACGAAAATGTGAGTACACTTCCTCTAAATTATACCTTCCTGATCCCTAATACATTATAGTAATTAGTAGGCCTTACCTAAGCGTATAATCCAAAAGGGTAGTATGATTTGGTGCTAAAATACATAATGGTAATAATATAACGTATAATATTATTTTTTGGTGTTCTACTCTCAAGATTTATTAACGTTAATTATTTTAGTCATTATGGTTGAGTAAAAAACACTTTTTATAATAATATATTTAGGCGCATGTTTCACGTGAAAAAAGGTTTTTCCTGTTTAAAAAATGTACAAATAGCAAAATGTAAAAAGTTTTTTGTTTTTTTTCATCGCTTCTTACTACGTGTACGTGCTATCATAATATTTACACTAATTGAAAGTTATAATCTGGAGGAACCTTAATCGAATTTGTGTGTGTCTGTCCCTTAAGTAGCTTTTATTTAATTTTTTAAATAATAAATTAATTTTGACCATATTCGAAATAAATATGCCACATCACGCGTCGCTAACGCAAGTGTCTATACATACGTAATAGCATCGACATTTGTAAGAGCCTTATCTGACATTCGGTTAATCTACTTTCGTGTGTTCATATGTCGAGCCACGTGTTGTTAATTCTGATGGTTTGCACAAATGTAATATGGCCGTGAGATAAATAAAATTAATGAGCCTTTTACTATATCTAGACCCTTCAGAGAAGGATGTATTGTGATCGTCGATAAAATTTAACTCGATATTTTGATGAATATAAAAGGTTTTTTCGCGATGTCTGTCTCTATCTCAGTCTAGAGGTGAAACCATTTTATCAATCGGGCCTAAACTTTGTATCTAATATTTGCATAAGGTTCCTCTGAGGAGTGCCTGGAGTTAGATATCTTACCCTAAATTTAAGAGTAGCTTACTCAAATGCAAAAAGAAATCAATTTTCTCAAAATCCACTCTAATAATTTTGATTAAATTTAGCATCTAAGCACCGTTTAACATTAAAATGAAAATGAAAATTACATAAGCAGAAATTTTCAATTTTGTTCATATCTACATAACTATTTAGGATACGAATTAAAATATCATTGTAAAGTTGTAGTTATATTAAAAATAAAAATATTTTATTTGAAAAATACTTTTATAAAACCATTGGTTTCGAGCTATATATATAAAATGGAGGTTTTGAAAATTGAAATTGATTGTAATGCCCATTAGTGGACAGAGATGTTCCTCTTTTCTCTATGTTTCTGTAACAGTGTGTATTATTTAATTTATTCTCTTTTGTTGGGTGTTTCTGCAACAATATATAATATTTAGTTTAGTTAATCTGGTTAATTTTTAGTAAATTTCTATATTTTAAGAAAAAAGAGAGAAAAATCCTGTGTGGTGCACCATACCATTTATTTTTCCTTTCTAAGATTAGTTTTCATATTTGAAATTATTTTAGAGGTTCATTCGATTGGCTATAAAATAGCAATTTTCCTGAAAGAACGTCAAATGAGGCAGTTTGAAGTTGATCGTGAGCTCCTGAGGACACAGGAACGTCACTTGAAGGATAAAGGATAATTAGATGAGAGGGGATAACACCTCCCCTCCCCCCCTTAGCTCCCACCAACTCACTCCCATGATTTTGATCTTGGTAAAATTCTTCAAGAAACTTTCGGAAAGTGATAAAGAGATGTTGTGGTGAGGTAATGATTTAGAAGAAGTGAGAAAAAAAATGGGGGGTGAGGGTGTTAGGTAAATTTAAAAAGGGGAGGAGATGGAAAATGATAGTGTAAAGGTCAGTAGGAGATAAAAAGAAATATTTATCAGAGAACAAAGAGATTCATTTATGTTTGGCAAAGTCTTCAGAAAAGAGGCAGTGATTGTTATATGGGTTGAGGTTTAAAAAATATATATTTACCACTTTCTTATTCAAAATAAATATAGACTATAAGTAAACATATTTAATACTTAATTATCCTATATTCAATTTGCGATGGATGAGATCAAAAGAAGTTCGCAACCTAAGAAAAAGTGTATATAGAAAATGTTTTTGATTTTCCTTGATGTTTATTTTTAGCACCACGTCTTACTACCCGTTTTTATTGTTGTACATATATGTACTAATTAAGCTTATGTGTTAAGATGAAGAAGGTTGAGTTTAAATGAAGTTTACCCACATTAAATTGGAGGGAAAGTATAAAAACGTTTAGGAAAAACCATCCTTAGTACACTCGACAGGTATTCAAACTTCGATCTCTTCTTGACCGGCAGTTTCATATATTGCGAGAGTGTCGCCTTGGGCCAGAGATCGTCAAACTCATCGAGTATGGGAGCTACCTTTCAAAATGTAAAATTGTTTGTGAGCTAGCCAGATAAAAATATATTTACCATATCACGTATTGGTTACTAATATAACCTGTGGAGTTTCTTTGCCGTCACACCTTCGTTCAATCAAGAATGGTCTCTGTGGCTTAGATTCATAATTGTAATTAAAATACTATCCAAATGTTATTACATTTTTGTACTAAAATGTAATTTTTAATGGTAGAAAATACAAGGTTTATTAATTTTTTTTAAATTAAATATTAGCGTCAACTAAAAATAAATTTTCTTCAATGATAAATTACTTTAGAAATGGCAAAGTAGATTTCTCGTGCGAGCTATCGAAAATACCACGGTGAGCTATCGGTAGCTCGCAAACGAGCGTTTAGCGAACCCTATCTTAGACTATTAGACCACGTCTTGCAATTTTTGGCAGCACCAAATCAAACATTTTTACTGAACTATTTTTTAAAATGCTTTATTCTGTTTGTGTTTTTCTTGGAAACAATAACATTTATATATTACTGATCACCTATTGGAGTACAAAATGTATAGGCCTATCAAGCTTAGTTGAAATAATATTTTGTCTTTAATATTTTATATAAATGCAGATCCTATTTAAACAACACACTTACTATTACTTATATTTTCGTTTACAAGATCCTAATACCTTTTTTTTCTTAGAGATAAAAGTTTCTGATACTATTTATTTTATTTTGTAGCACCGCGCCTTTCTACCCGTTCATTGTAGGCATCCTTTTATTAAGTCATACACACTCGAAATATGAGATCAAAATAAAATAAAAATGCTAAGCCCTCAATTTCCTAGTTGGGCAAACCATGCCCATCCCAAGTTTTCTTAGGGTTCATTTTAATAGATCAAAATCCATGGGACTTGCTTAGGTGACCACATGATTTAAGACGTCACTCTCGCAATAGACTCGACTGCCGATGACAAGGAGTACGTGGCTTGAATCCCGGTCGGGTGTACTGAGGCTGGTTTTTTACAAATTGGTTTTCTATTCTCACTACACACAAACGGAGGTACAATTCTTCCAAATTCAACCTTCCTCATCTCAAAGTCGGTAGCGTAATTAGTCTATATGAGTATTACCTGAACAGGAATTAAGGCGCAGTACTGAAAAAAATTCAGAAGGTAAGGAGTGAACGAGAAATACAGAAATGGTATGTCTTAATAAGATATTCTTATAATCAGTTAATATAGCAGAAAGAGAGGGGATGAGCCAAAATAGAGAAAGAGACAATCCTGTGGTTTAAGAGAGACACAGATATGAAGAGTCTCTTGTAGACTAGCGCATATCTACCAAGGACTACCTTTTATAATGGCTCAATTTACCCCCAAAAAAAAGGTTTGAGGAAGGAGGGATTGTTTGTGAAGGTTGCTAAGATCTGAGACAGCCGCTGATGAGTACTTGGTTCAGAAGGAGAATTAAGGAGGGAAAGGGGGGGGGGGGAGGGGGCGTCTGCTTGGCTATTGGTTGACAGACTTGAGTTAGATCTGCGCATAAACTATTTCACTGTGCCCGGGGAATCTAATGATATGCCATTTTTACAAAATCAGACCTGATTAGAACAATTTAAGCAGGCTTCTATATGTAAAATATAGAAACAGTAAACTCTAGATTATCCGGGGTCGCATCAAGCAAGTTGCGGATTAACCGGGACGATAATTTTTAAATATTTCATAACATTTCAATTAAGGGTCCACCCTACATGCCACGATATAATTGCCCAGCGATGTACAGTACAGGTCATTAAAACTGAAAGTGTGGATTGAAAAATTTAACATGGAATGTAAACATAATTTTAAATACATAACAAAAGTTAAAACTGGCGAAATTGTGATCAGCGTAAATAGTGGCACGTCGGATAACGTTCGCCACCGCTGGTATAAAGTGTCACTGTCACTGTCATGTCAACTTCATGAATACTTCTGTAAAATGTTTATTTGTATTGTAACTCGTAGCTCTCTTTAGTAATGAAAAACGCTATTTAAAATAATAGCTTAGTCTCGATGGTAAAGGATGAAAATGACAAAATATAGGGGAACAATAGGTGCAAGTAATTTTGACACATTTTGAATTAATAATTCACGTCTCTCTGAAATATTCCCTACTATGTGCAGAGTGAGTAATAACTCTTGTGTAACTTGATACTATAGGGTAGCCATGGTTGGAAGGCTGGTATCTGACAGCCACCAGTAGGTTCCTTATTGCCAACATTGATTGAAAGTGACTAATGTCAAACTATTGGCACATAATTATTATTTGATTACTAATACTATAGTATCAATACAAAGTGTTATCAAACAATTCTCATAATACTTCCATAAGGATTAATGAATAATTGGCGTTTTCGTAATTTATTGAAAGAGAAAAATATACCTATAAAACGATTTTATTTTTGGTTTTGTGGTTGTGGCAACAACATATATGATAGTGGATGAAAAAATAAATTACATTCACACATGTATCTTATTATAACTGGCCACCAAAATAAATAATAGTTTTTATAATTCAGATAGAGAGACATACAAAATATTAATTTGAAAATCAAACTTTAAAAAAAACTTAAAGAACACAACCTCCTTGACTGTTTGTATGACGTCATCAACCACCACTGTTTAAGATGGTTCGCCATCTCACAATCACCCTACCATTACACATTAGCGTAAGTGCGTAAAACCCAAACGGGTAGTAAGACCCGGTGCTAATAATATTATTACTATTATTATCAGTACTAATACTAATAGCTCACTTCTGGATCATATGTTTTGGCGAATGGCTATACTATGGTAACTTTTCCTAGCTGTCAGATATCACATCTCCTGCTGTGGAGGCCCTATAAGCACAAACGTCTTGTCAATTTATAAAGATTTAGAAACCTCGCATGAGTGCAATAAGTTTTAGAAAGAAGGACAAAAAAACTTTTTAAAGTGAAGGTTTGAGAGTATCTTGTTTGACTTGAACTTTTTATACATATTTAAGCTTTAAACGAGGAAATCCTTTCTTCATTACCAAAACTTTTTTTTTTTAAAGTGCTGGAAAAATTTTAAGTTTGTAAAAGTTCGAAACTGATAAAAAAATGTTTATGGAGTCTCCCTATCCATTAGGGCTATACGCATATTATATTCATTACGTTAATATTGTAAGACCCGCCTCGGTGGCGTAGTTGGATAACACGCTAGTCGTGTTGAGCTTGACTGCTAAGGACGGGGAGATCGAGGTTCGAATCTCGGTCGGGTGAACTGGGGGTGGTTTTTCCTAAATGGTTTTCAACTTTCCCTCCACGCAAATGCGGGTTCACTAATTCAACCTTCCCAATTCCTAATCCATTAGCGTAATTAGTACTTAAAGCGTATAACCCGAACGAGTAGTAAGACGCGGTGCTAAATAATAATAAAAATAATAATAAAAATATTGTAGGGGAGGTTTTAGAGAATATGTAGCCAAATTTTGGTGGAGAAATAGTGCTAACTTAGTTAGGAAAACACTCCTTTAGTTCACACAAACGGGATTTTAATCTCGACCTTAATATCAAGGGCAAACCAGACTAAATAAGCTTTACATTAATTTTAAAACGCAGGGTCCCCAATGCGTGCCGACATAGTTATTGTGAGTAGCCTACACATTTTAGTTAAATGAAAAAGTGAAACCTTAATTATTATCATTCGATGACTGAGATATGAGTCTCCCGCATGATGGTCACGCAGACAAAGTCGGCAACCTTTTTTAGAATGGTTTACAGATAACGGGAAGATAGACGTTCTAAAACCACTCGGACATAATTGTTTTCTTTTTAAATAGTTACCCGATCTACGTCAACGCAAATGCGGGTATAATCCTTCTATAATTATACCTTATTTATCCCAACCCCAATAGTGTAAATATGCGGTTAACCTGGACGGGTAATAATACGCGAAGCATGAAAAGTTGTTTTAGTATGCTATGACGCATCGATTTGCTTTACACCATTAATATAATATTCCCGATTTTTTTATATATATATTCATATGAAATCATTTAAAAACGAGTCAATACGATACCATACGAATAGGTGTGCACCAACATAAAAAAATAAATAACGAACCGATACGATGAGATAGGGAGGGAGAAGGGTGTGCCAACATAAAACAATAAGTACCAAGCCGATACAATGCGATACGGACAAGTGTACGCCAACCTCTAGTTTACTAATAAGGTAGAAAAAGTTAGTTCAATTAATTTATTTTATCACATAAACTCCAATACAAATACTGACCAGAGAAATTGGCTTCTTTTTCTTTCCATCGCCCATTTTATTTACAAACAAATAATTAATCTGCAGACGACTCAGTCCACAGTTAATATAAAGTTTTGGGAAAGCAATGCCGTAGCGGTAGATATGTGAAATATAGATGATGTTTATTTCTGATGGTAGCCCTCCTACAACCCACTACCCTTTTGGTCAAGCTAATTCCACTTAACCTGAGGAGACAGGACGCACGAACGGCGGATTGGTTACGGCATCTAGCATGTGGGGTAATTTATTTAGCGAGCTGCCAGACCCAGGGTTCTGTTTCTCTGGGTAAAGGTTGAGTTGGGCAGGAGCGGGGGAGGGGGGGGAGGTAGTGCCTCCTCCCATCGCATATCTCCTGTTCCACCTTCTCTAACCCCCTTCAATGATCCCCAATCTCACATAGGTACGCTCTGTTATAATAGAGTCTAGACCAGAGGTATTTATTCACGTACCCCCAGATATAATTATTTATCTTTGATAGTGTACCCCCTAAGTTGATGGTGCACCAATAAAGTTATACACATTTTGTAATCTACACATAAAATAGATAATATCCAAATATTAAGTTTTAATACAAAAGAATATATATATATTTAAATTTTATTTACTCCTTAAGATGTCTTCAAGTACCCACGGGAGTACACGAACCCCATGTTGAACACCGCTGGTCTTAGACCAGTGTTTTTCGATATTATCACCAAGGCGGTAACTTTACACACTTCCCTTGTATTTAACGGCGACTTTTTTTTTATAGCGCCATTTCTTACTACCCGGAAAATTCAAGGAAAAGTCAAATACATTTTTTTAAAGTCTCTAGAATTTTCAGATTTGTTTACAATAATATCTGAAATACGAAGTTGAGGGCATAAACAAATGTAAGCCATTAATTTTATCTCCAATTCATCCTACTATTATGATCATATTTGTGCTAAGAACTTAGTAGAATAAAGTGAGAGTTATGAGATTTTTATGTATAGCCTTCCATATAAAATATATATTCATTGATTTGTAAAACTGGGGGAATATTGGTAATTTTAAAATTTTGAAGTAAAAAATCCCTTTTTGAATGTGTTTTAAATGATTAGATTGTTTTAGTAGAGTTAAGTCTGGATTATTTAAAAAAAAAAATTTACTACCTGTTATTCCTGAGAATATGTTTTAAAGTGAAAGTATGTCAGAATGTAGGATCAATGTTTAACTATTAGGCTTACGTTTTATAGTAGGATTACTAATGCACTAACTATCTGATAGTTACCAAATTTACTAATACTACATAAATATAATCATACATAGTGTAATATGATAATCTGATCTTTGATCTATAGTATGAGTGGTAGTGAAACCGGGGTTAGAACGCGAGGGAAGGGGTGAGCACAGGAGGGGCATAGCCCCAGTTGGGAAAATATTCACTCCACACCTTGTAATATATTTGTCCCCCTTTAAATTTTTTTCACTCCCTCTGACATTAAAAGATATAGAGCAGAAAGATGGCCTTGTATCAAAGTCAATTTTTAAAAAACTCTATAACTGTATAAAGTTTGGTTAAAATTAGTATGTATATATATATATATGCTAATAGGTAGATAATATGACACCCAAACTCTTTATTTTGACGAACAGCTGTCGAGTAACTCAGGATCAATTCAAAATGTGATAACAAGAAAACTTGTAAATGGTTTCTTTGCGTCCTATTCTTATGAAAATCGTCAAGACTAGTAATTTTCCTTAAAATTTTCAACAAAACATTCTATAAGTAAATTAATGGTTTTCCTTTGGATAGATGTAGGAAGATATTTTGAGAACTGTTGTCATTTGAATTAACTTTACAGTTTCAGACATAAATAACTTATTCAAAAATCTTCTTTCTGAGGACCACTCCAAATTATTTTTAAGTAATTCAAATGTTCAATTTTTTTAAAAGTGAAGACTAATTTAAATGGTTTGCAAGGGCATCAATTTTTTTTAAAAAGCTAAGGGAGAGCCACCGAGCCCCCCTTTGACTTGTGAGTCACATATACAACTTTTTGTTGTTGTTAATTGTTCCCCTTTCACAAAAATTGTTCTACCACATGTAAAGTAAAATAAAAAATACTAGAGTCGTGATTAACCGGCCTAAAGTAGCGGCATTGGGGCTGGATAACGGGAAACCCGGATAATTTGAATTCCGAGTGTAGATAATTTTCAGTATGGGTTGGACTTTTTTTTTTAAATTTTCACAGAACATTTAACTTTGTTTTAATAGAATCTTCCCATTTTCTGATTGCGATGTAAAATAGGAAAAAAGTTATTTTTGGAGAGAAATAAAAATTAAAGGAGCAATACATTTTTAAAATCTTCACCATACAGTTCTTTATTTTTGAAATGGAACATCAGCAACAAAGCAAGAACAAGTAAAAAATAGAGCGTCAAATGTATTACATTTTAAATTCAGTAAATGTTTTATATTTGATATGTACTAATTTGTTTATTTTAAAACGCACTTGTTAACATAAAGAACCTGGCCGGACAATACGGAGGGCGAATATAGTGTACAAATATTCACTTTTGACCCAAAGAAGTGTATATTTTATCATCCTATCTTCTTACCATGCTATTACTATATTTTATGAGAAAGAAAGGCATACAATTTACTACACATAAAAAATAAAACTTCCTTCAAATACCGTAAGATGGGGTTACTTTGACACCTTTTTAGCACATTTTTGCAACTGATTCGTTGAATTATTAGAATGAGGCAACTAAAAAATATGTACTGTACCGACCCGACCTTCCAGGTAACATAGATTAAATGAAAATTGGACACATTCAACGAGAAAGTTTAAAAAAAATCTCTTTGGTGCCCCAGTAGCCCCGAGACTGAGGCTACTTTGACACACACACATACATGTCTCATTTAAACATGAGGTAAACTCTCCAGGTATCCAAGCTACCCCGTAGTGTGAATGGAATTGTATATGCATAAATTTTATCAATAAAAAATACGTGTAAGGCAAGATCTGCATCGTTAAAACAAATTTTATCACGATTTACAGACGATCTGGATCTCTTTATTTTGGATGCAGTTCTAATAGAAAGGTTGTATCGAGTTATGAAAAATTCAAGAAAATCTGGACCTGAAGTGTTGTTTTTAAAGATTCGTACTTTTTTGCTTTGTTTGTCAAGGTATTTTTATTACAACATGTCTTATATCTGCCCGTGTCAGAGGAAATCCCCAGTTTGCTACCACACCAAGGGTTTCCGCAATGGTGGATTCTTCATTTCTGCTTATAACAATAGGATGTCCAAAAGGTTTTGGATTCTGTTCAAGGGTCCTCCGTATAAGTGTTGTACAAGGCACTTTGAATTTTTCAGCAGCCTTTTTTTTTTTTTGACGTACGCCCACCCTTCCCCCCTCCCTGCCTCCACTGCTTTTTCCAAATCTTCATTTCTATAATTTGCATAGGTTTTTTTTCGTACTTTCTTACAATTTTTCATCAACAACTAACACCTGTAACAAAGAAAACAGAACTGTAACGAAAAAAATATGTATATTAGTAAAAAAAAAAAATAAAATTACTGCGTCATAGCACGTTCAAGTAGCCCCGACTTACGGTAGCATACAGAGTCATCCAGGGTTTAAAATCTTAATGGGAAGAACCTCCGTACCTTTTTCAGTTGAACCTACTCCCCATACACTTCTCAGTCGTTAATATGAACATTCTAGTCATATTAACGATTGATTCGATGTGAAACCCTTTGACTGGATTGATTATGACTCGATAGGACTGGGTTGGTGTGAAATCAGCCCTAGACTACATGCCAACAGGCGTGTGTCCCTATAAGACTAATTAAACTCGTATAACATAAAAATAAAAGGTGTGATCCAATTTAGTGGAGCTTAAACCAAAGCCCCTAAAATAAAATATCAAGTAATGATTAATAGGATGCTTTCCAAACAATTCCCCACACGCCAGTTAAGATGCCGTCAATTTTATCCCGCAGACAAGTTGTGCCCTTACCCCAAGACCAAGTTTTTTTTTTTCAGCCGGGCCAGCAGGTGGAGAATAAGTCCGACTAACTTTTACGACATGTTGTTTGGTCCGTAAAACTTTTTGGCCTCCCCGGAGGATAAGACGGGCCCCACCGACAATTCGCTTCTCGAACTCACGCCACTGAAAATCCTCTTACTCTTCTACTTCATCTTGATTTTTCGAACGAAAGTTTTTTTTATATATATTCTTACTGACACAATCCAACAAGGAAACGTGGCAACAATGTTCATCGTCACAGTTTTATTGGCATTTAAAGTTATGTAAGAGAGAGAAGGTGGGGGCGAAATACCACACTAGGAATTTATCTTATTTCTAAGTTTTCCTAGGAATTTATGTTCTTGAAACCCATCTCAGTGGAACGTAGACTAAAATGTCAGGCTCATCCAGTATGATTTGCTGGTGACAAAGAGGGCGGGATTCAAATCCTTTTAGTTATACTGAGGTTGGTTTAAACTAAATGATGTCCCACTTCCACGCAAACGTGGGTTTATTTACTCTTACTTATAGCTCCATCACCCCCACCTCTTTACTGTAATTAAAAAGCATTTAGCTTGGACGGCTAGAAAATAAGACGCGGTGTCAAAATAAATCCCACAGACCATTATTCCTTCCCGTTATTTTTTTAAATTTTGTGCAGCGTGTCTTACCGTCCGGGTTGTCCACATATTTTCACATCAATGTTATAGGGACGAGGAAGATATAATTTAGAAAAATGTTCCAAAATGTACATTCAGGGAGAGTGGAAAACCATTAAGGTAGAACCAACCTCAGTAATCCCGAATAAGATTCGAACCCCGATCTCCCCATCACCAGTGTATTGAGGGAATAACCATTATTGTATTCATAAAGCAATTAAACACTAATATTATAATTTATAATAAACGAAAACTAATCAAGAGAGGATAGCTCTCTGTCCAAGAACTTTCGACCAACACCAATCGTCACGTGTACAAAGGCGCCAGTCTCACAATATACTTTATTGACAGTGACGGAGAGGTTTGAGGATCGATCCTCAACTGGGTGCGCGAAGAAGATAACTTTCAGATTGTCAATACCACTGTGATATTCCCCATATTCTCTTTATGTTAATATTGGTGCACTTCCTCTTAACAACCCTACTCATACCTACCCTCTAGATTGCACCATTATTAACCACAGTGCTAAACTAATAATTAACTATTTTAAATTTACTTGTGGTATTAAACGTGCACTTTTTTTGAATCGATTGATTATATAATCACATGATAATTTCTATGTGCGAGAGCGAAAGGGCCTTCCAATTATGCCGGCAAAAGGTATTTTCCCTTTTTTTCCAGGGTTCTTTTACATGCCACAATCAACATGGGACCGACGGCTTTACTTCTTCCCCGAAGTAAGTTGTGCTACGGATTTGTATCTTTCAAGGAAAAAACCTTCAACATTGGCTGGGTTTGAACCCACGAACATCTGGTATTGAGGTGAGCACTTTACACCAAAATCACCGAGGTCAACAATAATTAACAAATATCCTTCCAAGTATCTCTAAAGAAGTTTATCTTGAAGAGATTTTATTCACAATTAAAAAGTATGTTTACAGAAGCATTTAAGGTCATTCGACCATCAAAATTTGACTGCAAAATTTTGAAAAGTGTTTGATTTGAAGTTATAATTTAATTGATTCAATGATTTTAAATCATTACAGCTCACGAGCTGTAAGGGCTCAAACTTGCTATCTTATGCGTTTCCCGTACCATTGTTAAGGAAAAGTTATTAATATGTGGGTTTGAAAATTAGCATAACTAGACACACATATGAGGTGTAAGAATGAAATGTTTATAATATTAATACTAATATTATTATTATTATTATTACCTGCTTTGAAGGCCGCACGGTATGAAGCGTCATTCTCATGATAGACTAAACTGGCGATGAGAGGAAGATTGGGGTTCGAGTCCCAGTAGTGTGTACTGAGTTTTTTTCCAAAAGTGTTTTCCCCTCTCGCTTTACGCAAATGCGAGTACACTTTCTCTTAATACAACCTTACTTATCTCTGATTCATTAGCGTAATTAGTAAATATGCGTGTAACTTGAACAGGTAGCGCGGTGGTAAAAAATATATACATTTTTAATATTATAAAAATTAATATATATTAATTAATATGAATATTTCATTTTGCATACCTCATTCGCATATCTAAGTATACTAAATTTCAGCCTCAAACTTTTTTACTTTACCTTAACATTGGCACGCAAAAAGCTTAAAATATCAAGTTTCACCCTTATAAATCGTGAACTGAAATGATTTGAAATCAATTAATTTCTACCGGTATTTATAGTCGTTAAAATTGTGCATTAAAATGGTGATGGTCGAATGATCTTAACGCCTTGCAGACGTTTTGAAATCACATTTTAAATATAAGGAATTTGTTATTTTAAAATTAGATTTAAATCAAAATGGTGGAGAAAAGCATAATGTATTCCTTGAAAATGAGCAATTCACATTTTAGGCTTTTTAATTTTTTTCAAGAAAAACTATGAAACGTTACAATTATCTCTCATCTTCAAGGTCTTTTTAAATGGAAAGTCACAATTTTAAGCATAAGAAGAATTGTAGGAAAAACATATATCCAGCCTTTCTTGAAAACACAAAGCAACTTTCTTTTAATAGGGCTTCAACAATAAATTATATATTAAATCAGGATATTTTAAAATTGGGTTTGATGATTCATAACTACCATTCTACTGATAATAAATACCACTGAGTGAGTATATTTCTCTTCAAGTAGGTGCCACCCTTAAAGGGTGAAGCGTAATTTATGGAAGCAATATTCAGCGCATGAAAGGAAACTCGTAAGGGGGTGGGGGTGGGGGGTGTCAGGGGCGTGTGGTTGTGTTGGGAGGTGAGGTAACAATTTACCATCCTCAGCATGCCTGAACCCTTCATTATTAATTACTTCCGTGTCAGCGTCATTCACGCGCGTTTAACAGTGCCTCCAAACCAAGATAAACCTATGGACCCCAAGTTCGAATAAACCCTTTCTGCTTTGGAAAATACTGTAAAAAGGTTCAGTTATCAAATGAGCAGAGTGTCAAAACTATGTTTATATCGTTTTGTATTAACCGAGCTTTAAGCACTTTGAACCACCTTGATTATTTTTATATTTTCATAGCACCGTATTTTACTACCTGTTCAAGTTATCCACATGTATACTAATAACGCTGTGTTAGGGATGAGGGGATGATTAAGGTTGAATTTGAAGGAAGTGTGCCCGAATTTGCGTGGAATGAGAATAAACAACTATGTAGGAAAAATCACTTTCAGTACTCAGTTTATCCGACAGGAATTTGACCCCCGGTCTTTTTTATCATCGGCAGTCTAGTCTATTTGTGAGAACAACGCCTTAGACCATGCGTAGGGGATGAGAGAAAAGATCAATGACTTTGAAGTTTATACATAAAAACAATTTTATAGTCAAAATACATCAAATAATTTTTCATTAGATACATTCAAGTTTAATTTTCTTCACATGGTGACCTCCACATTTCTTGAATATCTGTTATAAAATTCCTCGTCAATGGCAAATCAGATTAGAAGAGCCTGACGCTTAGTCCGCGCACCCATCGATTCGGGTACAGAAAATGCAGGGAAGAATATGAGCGGTGAGTTTAAACGGATATATCTCCATTTTTTACACACCCTTACATATATCTAGAACATTTGCTTTATAAAATATGGGTCTAGTGCCCCCAAGAAATGGAACAAGGAAGGTTTCGGTACAAAAACTTACTTGTTCTAAATTTTTCAAAAGTGAATTTTAAACTACATTCAAAGTTTTGATGATGATAATACATCTTCTCGTCCGGATCTGTCCGTTATTTAATAGCAGTTGGTAATCTTGATGAAGGGCGTTGAAAGTTTGATATGCTTCCACGTTAAGTGATGATCACTTCATCACGCCACGCTGACAGCGCCTCTATCTGACATCGCTCGCACACTCCTCGCTCATCGCCGCACGGCATTGTGGGACCAAAATAGTCTGGTCAGCCCGAGACTCATGTAGAGTTTGCTCTCTCACAACTTTTGGACAGTTCATTGTTTTTTGTTAGAAAATTACTTTGGTATGGACGGTTCATAGCAAAGAATGGGGGAAGGGGTGATTTAAGGGAGGAAGTAGAACTTTCCTCAAAAGTTTTTAGTTATATATGTCACAATTCATGTTTCTATCGATTCTTTTTTTTAAAAATTTTTTTGATTCTCAGTAAGGATTTCTCAAAAGTAACACTATAAATCCTTTTATATGCATCCGGCTTTAGAATAAATATGTTACTTATTTATATACCATATTGTAAAATAGACCATGTTTGATTTGCCTAAGATTATTTATTGTAATAAAAAATTGTACATTATATTAAATGCTGGGCTTGAAAATAAAACGTCCAAGGGAACTAATCATAGACAATTACAAACTGCCCAATATCTAAATTTTTCCTCTTCGTTTTGTGCAAGAATTTTCTTTACCAGGTATTCGACCCGCCTCGGTGGCGTAGTTGGCTAACGCGCTAGTCGTGTTGAGGTCTACTACTGAGGACGGAGAGATCGAGGTTCGAATCTCGGTCGGGTGAACTGGGGGGGGGGGGTTCCTAAATGTTTTCCACTCTGCCTCCACGCAAATGCGGGCTCACATCCTCTAATTCAACCTTTCCAATTCCTAATCCATTAGCGTAATTAGTACTTAAAGCGTATAACCCGAACGGGTAGTAAGATGCGGTGCTAAATAATAATAATAATATAAACAGGTATCGAATTTAAGAAAGATTTAAGAAATAAGGTTAAAGAAATCCGCCATACTAAAATATTTCCTAGATTATTTTGATACTAGTGAGAATCGAGGGTTTCGAGAATTGAGCTTGGTATTTCTATTTTATTTATAGTAAACAAATTCGTATATAGAAGCTTTATTCCTTATTTCTTAAAACTTTAATAAATATTGATATAAATTGGTTGGAAAATTACAACCGGACACGGGAGACAAATAGGTCGGTGCTAGAGCGTTGGTTCGCTAACCTAAAGGTCCCGGATTCACTTCACGTCCAGGTGTAATTTTTTAATTAATTTAATTGATATGTAGTCCCCTCGATACGAACAGTGCCGTAATTATAAGGATTTACAGGCTGTGTGTTTATATTAATTTAATAAATAGATTTAAAGTGTTTGTATAGCCATGGAAATATTGTGAATTTTCCCAATAATATTTTATTTGGAATGTGAAGCTGTTTCTCTAAAGTGAAACGTAGTAAGCCTATTCAAAAAATAAATAAAAAAAGTTCGAAATGTTCAAACGTGATCGGCACACTCTTAGTAATGTAGTCCAAACCAACCTATTTGAAATACACAACCAGGTTTTGAGCCATTGGGGTACTGTACATATTAATATTTAGCACCGCGTCTTGCTACCCGTTCGGGTTATACGCTTTAAGTACTAATTACTCTAATGGATTAGGAATTGGGAAGGTTGAATTAGAGGACGTGAACCAGCATTTTCGTGGAGGGAGAGTGAAAAACCATTTAGGAAAAACCACCCCAGTTCACCCGACCGAGATTCGAACCTCGATCTCCCCGTCCTCAGCAGTCGAGCTCTAAGCGACAAGCGCGTTAGCCAACTACGACACCGAGGCGGGTCATTGGTGGTACAATACATCAGAAGACAACATTTTTAATCTGTTTTTTAGCACCATGTCTTACTACCCGTTCGTGTTATACAATTATATAATAATTACGCTAATGGTTTTAGGGATTATAAAAGGTGATATTTAGAGGAAGTGTACCAGTATTTACGTGGGGGAAGAGTGGAAAACTATTTAGGATAAAATAAACTCAGTACACCCTACCGATATTTGGACCTAGATCTTCCCGTAATTGGCAGTCTAGCCTACTGCAAGAGTAGCGCGTTAGAACAAGTGGTCACCGAAGCGGTTATGACGGAAATGTTTCTTAAATTGTGTTACTGCCAATCATAAATAGCCTACTCTTTAGTTCCACAAAGAGAATTGTAAAATAATAAATAAATTAGATTTAATAAATTTGAAATGTGCTATTTTTCTAACAAACAAAATGGGGGTGGGTAATTAAACAATCATTCAAACTTATATTTTCATACTAAAATATGTTACAACAGAATCCCCATAGTCCATCAATACATAATAGTATATAAAATTGTAATAGTAGCGATCTTAGTTATGGTATCTCCCTAGGAAGGTTTCAGCAATAAATATACCACATAGCTGTGGCAAAATTACCGGCGGCCGACCGACACAATAGGATCAACTGCAAAGTGCTGAAACATGTTAGGTATGAGAAGCAGTATTAAACTTTTTAATTGGCCTAGTCAGCAAACCATCAATCATGGTTACTTCGCATCCTACTTGCTGCGCCACGATTTATATATATATATTAAACAAATATAAGCCTATTCGGTGGCAACATGGCTCAAGGTGTCACCCTCACAATAAACTATACTGCAAATAATGGGTGAGATCAGAGTTGTAAAACGTGTTAAACCCTTAAATTGTGCTAAAAGTTTCTGCATATAACACGGAACGCATGTACAACAGGTTGCATAGGAGTTAGGCGCGTGGCACTACAAACATCCACACTTGGAGCACGGCAGCAGAACCTAACACAATTAATATTAAACAACACACCAGTCCATTTAGAAACGCGAATATGTTTGAGGGTCATTTCTAACGGTCCTACATCACTGAATGTGCTTGCCATTGTTAGGTATGTAGCGCCACGCGCCTAGTTCTAAGTAACTTGTTGCTCACGCATGCTTGACAGTTTTACTCTCCCGGCACTATATGCCTCGACTTTGAACACAATTTAATGGTATTAGCATAGTTTTCTGGGTGTAGTGTACAGGGATTTTGTATTATTTTTAGTTCAAACAAGCTATATGTGCGGTTTGGAATATGAGTTTCCGAACACCCTGTATATATGTTATTCTTCTTCTTAATTCAAAAATCAGATGGTTAGTTTGATGTTATTTCTATCTATCCGGAGATTGGCATACACTCAGCTTTTCAGCTGGTTAGTGTTACCTGCACCACCTGGTAGAAATCCCATGTATTAGGGGGGTTAAAAAGTGTAGTGGTTCCAAGTTACCTTCCACGCTGAATTTATATGAGCGAGCGAGAAATGGTCTTTTTTTTTGCAAAGGTATTTTCACATATCTTTTCATTGTTATTTTACATGCCACAATCGACATAGATCCGACCACTTTACTTCCCATTCGAAAGGTTTTTTTTTACTGATTTTTAACTCCATCGACCTCAGTTGGGTTTGAACTTCACAAACATCGGGTCCTGAAGCGAACACTTTACCTCAAGACCACCTAGGTCAACATATTATATACATTATTACTGTCTAAATAATTAAGGATGGATGCTGGCTAAAAAATGTGTTAATACAGTGTTGTAAACGTAATTTTTCTGCATTTTCGAAATGTTGCTTAACATATTATTTTCTTTTGAGTAGTTATTGTATTTCGTGTTTCACAATCTCTCTAGAAGAGTTTGAAAAGAAAGAAACAAAGATTGAGGGAATTAAAGATAACGACCTATATTCAAGAGGCAACCATTACCATCCACTAGCGGCATTGTAAAGTTTGAGCTATGTTCGATGTGAAAGTCATATTGTATTATTACCTTTAATTACTCATATTTTTTCTACATGCATAATATTATGTAGGTTGCATCAAATAGAGAAACGAGGTTTTCCTTAAAGAGTTATTTATTATATGTTTTCATATTCTTTCCATTACATTTCCTGTGTTTGTCCTTTATGTTTATGTTTCGTTTTACATTGCCTATGTTTTTCTTTTATGTTAATATTTCCTTTAATATCGATCGTATCTTTCTTTACCCATTTCTTAGGATGTTTCATTGCACGTTTCACATTCATTCTAGAATTTATCGATTGATAAAATTAAACATATATTTTGGTCTGGGTCTAAAGTAGTGACAGTTATTTTTTCTCTAAAAAGTAACCATAAAGCCGAATTAAGACTACGCTGAAGTTTCGTGTCAACACGTCATATCAGCCAAAAGTAATAATCCCACTGCCCGGTGGTAGTAATGTAAAATGTAAATTGTCTTTACCTTTAATTATATATAACGATTTTTTTTCTTTTATTAGTCCTATTTCTCTTTCCTCTCCATCCTACAAATAATATAAGTTATATCTTGATTTAAAGATGTGAGACGGAAAAATTTTTCCTATATTTTTCCCGGAAAATATCCAAAATGAAAAAGTTTCAGTTATTATTTTTGTAAAATAATGTCAACTGATTAAACGTCACTAATGTAATTGAGATGTATATATCTCAAATTTTGATGTTTATACTTAAGATTAATTTACACTAAGGGCGTTAACGCCAGAAAAATCTTCAAACGATATTCGGTGGCCGCACGGTCTAATGCGCTATCTCGCAATAAATTAGACTGCCGATGACCGGGAGATCATTGTTCGATCCCAGTCGTGCAGTGAGGGAGGTTTTCCTAAAAGGTTTTCCAATTTCACCCCACGCAAATATGGGTGCGATTCCTATAAATTCAATCTCCCTTATCCCTAACACATTAGCGCAATTAGTACATAGGCGTATAGCCTGAACGGGTAGTAAGACGTGGTGATAAAAATATTAGTAAAGAAAACAAATGAATGCGAACTTTTGATGACCTGTTATGTTCATAAATCATACCTCAATTTTATTATTATCAATAAGTTAACTAAAATAATTTTAAGGTTGGCCTGAGATTTGTCTCCCCCCTACCTCCATGCTTCCTATCTACCCTTCACCCTCCCCCATGCCCTCTCCCCCTTCTTATAAACCCCTCGTCTCTTAATTACACTATATTTTGAAGTATAATAGAAGCCACCTCTACAATTTAATCCCTCCATCGCAAGCCGCGACTGCAGAAAATTTTCCTATTCAAAATTTCCCGAAAAGTGTTCATCTGTATTTTGATTTACTTATAAATGAAAGTACAAATATATATTTTGCGTCCAACATTGTTAACATTTTACTATATTATTGATGTTCTTTAATATATATCAATAATATCGACCAAATTTATGTCTGAAGAAGACATTACTTGACATATGAATACGTAAAATTAGAACTAGTAGTAACTTTTCTAGTGTGTCATACATGTTCATTCGTAAGAAAAATGAGGTATAGGTCTACTTGCATGTTTGCGTATTCCAAATATTTACTGAAGCAGTCACTTTTGAAAGGCAGTATTAAATATTTGTAATTTCAAGATAATTTTTACAAATATTTTCTGAAGCTGTAATTTTTGAAAGACAATGCAAATTCACACAAGGTGTAAAATGACACTTCCTACTATTTTCTTCATATTTTCCTTTTTAAAGACATACATAGTCTCGCCAGCTGTACTATGACTTCTGTCAATGTTAGTTTATTTTAATCTTATTTAAATACGTGCTCCAAATGGTTCTCCCGATGGGGAGAGTTTCTACTGTACACTCCGTTTACCCTGAAAGGTAACACTGTTACCTTAAACAATTACAGTCTATCTTACAGGCTGCACTATAGTATAACCCGTCAAGGTAAGCCTGCTATCTATAGGGGTAAATATATTGTGCGTATTACCCTCTAGTGAGAGTAACGCAGCGTAGGACAAGAAGTATGCTGCCAGTTCCTTGACATGAGGGCCCGTACTGATTGTTATTAAGGAAGGGGACAGATCCAATAGCAGCCAATTCACCACCCTCCCAAGTTCCAACCATTTTTCGTTTTACCCGTAGCGTTGAATGTACAGTAGCCCCATGGCTTCTTTGGTGCTGACTGACAGCTCACAGATGACTTCTGACAGTCAACATTTAGGTATATACCTAAAATTTGACCGTCAGAAGTGACAGCTGCTAAACACATGTTTATGCAGATCAGATGGTTCGGCGTAGGGATACATAATTTGGTCTGGTAACTTTTCAAAGGCGTTAGCTCTCAGCTGTGAGCTGTCAGTCAGCACCAAATAAGTCATGGGGCTACTGTATATATACTACCCCCGTAGTCCCATCAGGGCTCCAAGGGACAAAAGGAGAAAGGGAAGCTATTAGGAGAACAGGAGGAAACCTACCTACATCCAGGGTCACCTGCACGGATAGTTTAGCGCATTCTTACTCTGAGGAATAGGATTTTATTGCCGACCTGATACCACTGCGTCACTCTTGCAGTAGACTGGACTGCCGATGTTAGGGAGATCAGGATTCAATCATCTTCATCCCTAGTACATTTAGGAATTAGTACATAAACGGGTAGTAAGATGCGGTACTAGATTTAAAAAAAAAATCTTTAGTGGAAATCATAAATATATTAGGGCCTATAAATGTCAAAACGCAACAACTGTGACTTTATCTTATAAGTTACGCCGTAACAGTCATTGAAGGTTAAATTTGTTAATTTTCAGGGTAAATGGAGAGTACATTATTATTATTTATTATTATATTATTATTATTAGCACCGCGTCTTACTACCCGTTCGGGATATACGCACTTACGCTAATGTGTAATGGTAGGGCGATTGTGAGCTGAAATGGAGGACCTACAGTTTAAAGTGGAATCCGAACCACGGTGGAGGCCTGGCATTCCACACATTCACAAATTGTGATTAATACACGTCTTGTTAGAGGTGAAGGGAGGGTTTGGCAATCAGATAAATTTGTGCCGGGACCGAGGATTGAACCCCGGATCCCCAGCACAGAAGTCCGACACCTTGCCCCTAGACCGCCAGGTCACCCATAGCTTGTACGATGGATGGGTGGATAGGTAGCTATCTAGGTATGTTTAGCGTTACTCAAAATAGCCAGCTATAGGGTAGCTAAATAGATAGGGAAGGGGGAAGGAGGGGAACGTTGTTGAAACTAGGGGAGCGTCAAACCCGAACGTCTGAGTCAACAACGCTAAGGTCGGTATATTTGCACGCATTTACGTCATGTTTACCTCAGGGTCTCTTAGCCTTCAAGGAGAGCCTTCCCTTCTCTTCTCCCCCTCAACCTCACCTAGCATAGCTAGACAAGCCCACCCATCCCCTGTACCTCTCTCTATCTCTCTGTGAATCCTGTCACTTTTCCGAGCCATGTGCTCTTGACACCCCCTTTTAACGAACACTCTCTGATCAACGTGAACCCCCCCCCCCTTTTCCCTTATATCCCAACATCAATATCACAACTACTAACATTAAGGCGACCGCAAAGCATCAAGGTCGTCTACTGCGTGAATGAAAAGCGTACTCCCCATTCTGGTTATAAGCCTATACGGTTTATCAGTGCCGGCGGCTCGTGTATAGGCACTGCGGAACTGCAGCACCCCCTATTTTCACTTGGTATTATCGATAACATTGTATATAATGATACTTTTTTCTTTAATTATTTCTTTATTTTAGTAGTACAATATATATTCCTTAAGCTTAATGTCAGTACTTCAATAGCCATCCTCCAGTTTATGAAAAAGATACAAAAATATTCGTATGGAACTGCGCGCTTCTCAGTGCCAGCGACGTAGTGTTTGACTGTTGTGCGCATGCGCACATAGGAGGGGAGTGGGGAGGAAGGCGGGACTGCTAGGTAGAGAGAGCACTGTTGCTCTTGCAGTGACGGCTCTGGCGTGATGGTGGAAGGAAGTGTTTTTTTTTACTCAGCGTGTGTTGTGCTTAAAAACCGTGTACCATATTCTTGAATGTGATAAAGTGTAGAAGAGTTTAATATTAGATTATTATTCTGCTTCCACTATTCTGTTTGATTAATTTTTTCGTTTCTTTATTTAATAGAAAGACTAAATGCGCTCGCAGTATTTTCAATGAAGAAAAATTTCCTCATTTGTCATCCAGAGATCAAGAAGAAAATGATTGAACTTTTTACGCAAATTAAAACAAGAAGAATGAATTTCATTTTTAAGTGAATAGATCAAGCTTGAACTGTAACAATTTAAGTTAAAATAAGTAAAACAAATTTTTGCTAAGATTTTATCAAGTTCCTGAATTAATTTTCTTTTTAAACATGTTTTTTTCCTTTTACACAATTTTAAAACAAAGTCTAAACATTTTCTGGAGCAGCACCCCACTATTTTAGCTACGAGCCGCCACTGACGGTTATATTTCCTTTGAAAGCTACTATTCTTATCACTTATTATATATAAAACTTACGCTAAGAAAGGTAACTTTCAGAGAAATATAATCGCGTTTTGTATAAAGAGAGAATGGGAAAACACTTAGGGGAAAACACCCTAAAAAATCGGCCTGGATATCAACTCCGACATCTCCATCACCCGCAAACAATATTAAATGAGTTTTACATCTAGACCGCGTGTCCACCAGTGCGGGCATACCAAACATATTGATGTAGAATAACTTGTAATCCTTCTACGTGACTGAAAGTCCCTGATTTTTATTTTTGTTGGAGTTATCTTTATGTACCACGCATCCTACTAACCGTACAATTCGTCCGCGTATTTACACTAGTAGTGTAAGGATGTGGAAGGTATAATTTATAAGAAATATTCCCACATTTGCGTTGAGGGAGAGTGATAAACTATTTAGGAAGCACCGCCTTCAGTACATCCGACCAGAATTCAAACCACCCACAATTCAGTATGTTGTAAAGCTGACATCCTATACTCTGTGAACACCAATCCGGATAAGTGGATACTTTGAGGTAATTAAAAAAAAAGAATACAGATGTTTTCCATCGTAGTGGTGTCACTTTTGATAAATTCTTTTGATCGAATATTTTTAACAGTTAAATTATATAAATATAAAAGTCTAGTCTCGCCACGAAATATTATTTTTGTTGCCCTGCTTTAAAAATGATTTTTCTATGGAAGGCAACGAATTTACATGCCCAATAAACTGACGTGTTTATTAAAAAAAAAAGAGAAATTAAATGCATCTTTAGGTTGAGCTAGTACCCAAAAATATCGCGCTGAAGGTAGGTTGTTAAAGCGACAAAGTTGCACATCTATCATCTTATACGGTTTGTTTTACAGTTTTTTCAAGTATTATAGGCAGGGGCCACATTATGCCTGACTTAAGGGGAAACCATGCCACCGATGCTGTCTTAAAAATAATTACAATTATAATAATATGAATAGAAATATTGCGTTAGTTGTTCAAACACATTTAATATTGTATTGAAAAATTGAGCTAAACAGATTTAACATAATGGAGCATAAAAAGGGTAAATGAGCTGTAATTAACCTGAAGAAGTTAAAGTAAAAAAACCATCGTGCTCAGTCAATTATATCGGTATCGAAGTCTAATAACATTGGTGATATAGTTTTTACTTTTATTTAGTATTTATTAATTTATTAAAGAGCTAAGTGTATTCTAATTTTCCAAAATTATCTGTTTAACATAACATTTCGAAACATCTCAAAAAATCTCGAGTTTTGGTATTAAATTTAATATTCTGAAAATTGAAATATGACACCTGGACACGGGAATCGAACCCGGGACTTTTCACGGGATCCACGTGTCCAGGTGTCATTTTTAAATTTTCAGAATATGATATCTGTGTGGAATTATCCCTCACTAAATGCATAAATAATAGCTTCGGCTATTTGATTCTTATTAAATTTTAGTGGAAATAACTTTAATTTTGTACAATATTATTCCCAATCTTCATCGTGTAAGGGCACGTTTGTTTAAATTATAAAAAATTGATCTAAATTACAAAACTACCTCAGTTGACTATCTTTTTTTTTCAAACTGTCCATCTCAATAAATAAAAGGGCAATCTCGGCTATTATTTTTTCTTTCCAACCAAGTACCTGTAATTTAAAGTAGGTAATTTGTATTCAACAGGTAAGCGTTTCACACGAATAGCAAATGATCGCACAAATTGGTCTTTGGAGGTAAAGGAAATATTCGTCGGAAGGGTGATGAAAAGAAACGTCGAGAAAATAAGACAATTCATTGGTGGAGACAACAGAGTATGCAATACAAAACTATTCTATACTCTTTTATTTATTTTCCAACCCACTTCTTGCTAACCACTCAGGATTATTGTTATTAAAAAAACAATCTCATTTTGACCAGAAAAGTGGGGTAGGTGGACTATTGAAAGGTTACTCCTTCCCTCCAGATAGAGATGCAATTATTGTATACGTTGATTTTTTATTAATATCTAGTGTATAAAATTAAGTTGAAATGTGATCAACGCCTTAATATTATAATGTTTTCTAAAAGCGAAGCATCATAATAAAATATCTAAATAATATATTGTAGCAGAAAGATTTGGTGCAGGGTTGTAGTGTGAATGATCGTATGGGACCATAATTTGGTAATGTTAAGATGAGAGTTTGTAGGTTAAAGACGGCGCATGTTCTTTGCAACAATGGCCACTATTTACTTAAATATATAGTTTTGTTTGTCTACTGCTCGATGAACATACAGTAGCCCTATGGCTTCTTTGGTGCTGACTGACAGCTCAAAGATGACTTCTGACAGTCAACATTTCGGTATATACCTAAATTTTGACTTTCAAAAGTGACAGCTGCTAAACACTCATGTTTTTGCAGATCGTCTGGTTCGGCGTAGGGAATACGTAATTTGGTCTGGTAACTTTTTAAAGCGTCAACTGTCAGTCAGCACCAAAGAAGTCATGGGGTACTGTAGTTAGTATTTAATAAGTAGATGGAAGCAGATTAGTGGTAAATAAATAATTACGTTATATAGTTGGTGTACAAAACTTGATAACTTTATTAGATATGTCAAACGATTAGCATGTCGTTCCAAAACCTGTATCATAGAATAAAAGTAATTTAGGGCCGATATCCATAAAATATGGTCATAATATGTCAATCTTGGTCATCAGAATATTTTGTATGTTTTTATTAACGTCTGTACGCATTTTTAGCTATAATAATGAGTTTTAAATTTAGTATATGATTAGTCTAATTTACTATCAAATTTTAAGACATATTTAGCTTACCAAACCAATTAGTATACTACTGATTTACCGTTTAAAGGTTTTCAAGACAAGGATTCTATCCTAGTTGTTTATTTTTTTAAAGAAAATTCTATAAGTAAGCCACCTCTAATCTGTTTCACTTTCTATCAATGATCGTCAACTGTTCTCCCACACGCCTCAAGTAAGCGTGTACTGGGCAAAGCCAGACAAGGCGTAGGCACTTAATCTTCTAGAATACCATGAAAATACTTCCTTCTTATTTTTAGAATTAAAACAACAACAAAAATTGCGCAAGCATGATACAAACTACTCAGGGGGAAAAGGTGTACTAACATAAATGGGTGATAAACTCTACCAAATATTGAACAAATATGTCTTGGGCGTTTTTTGAAACATAAAAAACACCCTTAAACCAAGAATTAAGGTAACATAATTAGGAGAATTATTATAAAGAAAGTGCACTGGTCTTCACATGGAGATGGAAAAACACATTTTGTTTGGGGCTTCATATAAGAGGCAGGACCTGGACTGTTCCAAGGGTGGACATACTTTGTTAAAACTGTACCTATAAGGCATTCACAAGCTAAGTTTACCTGGATGACAGCTCGAAATGTTACTAGAAGTAATCCCTAATATATCACTACGCCAACAGCTGACATCTATCACTTTGGATCACTGTAATGAAAACAGATGTTGATATATTAATGTGATAGTTAACATCAGTAATTTAGGCCAATATTATTTATATATTTATTTGAGGTCGGACACAAAGTTTATTTATAGTTTTATTCCCCTTAAAAAAATATTAACACCACTTTCACAAAAACTTCTAACGAACATAGCTTCAAAATGACGGCTGACGAATCTAAACCATATGGTTGAACTTAACGGTAAACAAGTTTTTTACAATGATGCAGACACGCAGTTGATGAAAATATTTTATTCAGTTCAATATTTCAAAATACGATAAAATAATCATAAAATCATTTATTGTATGTAAAAAAAGGACAACAATTTTCTCTTTTCCAAGTAAATACGATGCCTGTAATAAAAGATATTGATGTGTGCACTATATTACACAACATCAGTAACGTTCCAAAACGAAAAATAAGTACTTTTAATTATGTTTAAAATATTGTTTCGAGTTGGATAAAAATAAATTATTTAAAAAAATTAAAACAGTATGAGAAAACTTAAGTTTACGTTATTTTTAATGTAATACATAACAGGTAATTAAAGATCTTTACATTTATAACAAGACAGTGACAAGACAAGAGTTGGCAACCCAAAACCTAAACATATGATTTTCGAACTGTCATCCAGGTAAAAACCTATCGTGAACGGAATATATGGTATAATCTCTCAACTCATTACCTGTTGGACCAACCACTCGCTCTGTTCAGGCCACAACCTCACATGACAATGTTCATTAGTTGAAGACTACGGCAAGTTTTCACCGAGATGTAAGAACAGATCACATACACACCCAACTATGTTTACCACGCCAACAACACATGATACGCCACCGATTAGAGTCGAACAAGCTAGCGCTCGTCACAAATCTTCCAGTGTCTACGCATCGTTCCATGTTACTTGCACTTTCGTGAACAAAGCTATTAACTAGACTTGATGTGATCAGTTTGTTAATTGAGGTAGCTGCAGAGGTCAAGATAAATCATTCCGCATAAAGGGCTGATCAATTAAAAGCGCTGCTAGCTCAGGCGTGCTAATGGCCTTGTAATGATACGTTGTAACGCCACCCTGTTCCATAATGGACACACAAAGTGAGTGCTTTTAGACGTTGCTGTGGTATTTCTTATTACATGGGTTAATGAAGAGAGAGGGTTTCCAAACTCATGGTTTCTTTATCGATCAATCGAGAAACTTAATGAACAAATTATTTTATGATATACCCTCACTTGGCTACAGTTGCAAGCTTATTTGCTACAATTTGATACTGGTGGTGGGGGTTCGAGTTTCAGCTGAGTTGTCTGAAAGTGTATTTTCTAAAATGTTTTGTATTCTCTCCTCTGCAGCTAAATACAGGTACATCTCCTTCAAACATTAGCGTAAAGTATAACAGATAGTGAGAAGTTATTAATAGTCTACTATGATAAAATTACACACTGAGGCAATTATGAAAACTTTTTTTTTTTTGTCAGCGCTTTTAGCTCTCGTTTGGGTTGTAAGCATACATACTATTTACGCTAATATGTTTAGGAATGAGGGTTTTCTTTAGCACCGCGTCTTACTGCCCCTTTGGGCTATACGCTTATGTATTAATTACGCTAGCGGTTTTTAGGGACTAGGGAGGTTATATGTGTATAAAGTGTAGCAGCATTTGCGTGGAGCGAGAGTGTAAAACTAATTTGGGAAAAAGCCCTTAAGTACACTCGACTGAGATTCGAACCTTGATTTCACCGTCATCGGTAGTATAGTCCAATGCGAGAGTAGCGCGTTAGATGGTGCTGCCATCGAAGCAGATGATGAAAAAGGTTGAATTGAGAGTAAATTAGCTCACATTTGTTTGGAACGAGAATGTAAAATCGACAATACAGTCTATTGTATGTTATAATAACAAAGACTACAATAAGAATTGAAATGAATATTAAATGTTGAATAGACGAAAATGATGTAAATGTGTAATCACAGAATGTTAGAATGTTTAGAATGTTTTCTAAAATGTTACAGTCTATTGTGCTAGTGACACCTTATCCCAGTGGTCTAAAACTCAAATGATAAGGGCAGGATATGAGTGAAATAAATAATATTCTAGACTTTATTTTTAAATAATAATTGTTAATAGAAAATTTCTAACTTTTCAAGGCTTTTTTTCGTAATTGTAAACTCTTTAAACTAGTTTTAATAGTTTTTAATCTAATCAAGAATTGATTAGTTGTTTTGTTTTATTTTACACATGAACACACTAACAATGAAAGAAACGTTACAGACGGATAATAAGGTTTTAGTGTCAATTCGACTCAACCACGAATATAAACTTGTTTGACCCACAAATAAGCTATAGTAAACTTAAAAGTTTATTTGTTATTAAAAAAAATATATTCTCAGAAGAAAAATAAATTATACAAGCATAACGTCAATTATCTCAGACTTACAGTTACGAGACCTCGGGCAGGTTCTGGCCCGCCGACAGTCGGTTGAGAAACACCAACTTAGAGGATGAAACTTCCACTCCGCACAAAAGAAGGTGATAGAATTTCCCTAGTGCACATTATCGACGCCTCCTATTTATGGAAGAACCCCACACCCCACGATTCACTTTTTTTTTTTACAGCCCGGGGGTTGGGCGTCGTCTGTTCGGGTTGATGCCACAGTTCGAGAGATCCCTCTTTATGACTTCCCTCCCCCTCTCCTTAGACCAACCTCTCCCTAACTCCTCACCCATAGATGTGTTGTGCTGAGACTCGAAACTGATCTTTATGTGTTTCTTTCACACGTTACTTTTTTTTTACCGTTGATTTCGCCATGAAAAAAAAAAGTATGGTTTGTGTATAAAACGCCCAAGTACGCTCTGTCTCGATTGACTATAGAACCTTTCAGCTTCACATCGATGGTTGAATGGGCTAAGGCGTCACTCTCGTAATAGACTGGTCAACCGATGACGGAGATATGGGCTCGAATCCCGGTCGGGTGTACTGAGGGTGATTTTTACAAAATGGTTTCACATTCTTTCCACGCGTATGCAAGTTCACTTCCTCTAAATTCAACCTTATCGTCTCTAACGCATTAGCCTTATATATTTATACAACCTGAACGAATAGTAATACGTGGTGCTAGAAATAATTATTTACTAGGCGTACTGAAGCATTATTAAAAACCTTATATAAAAGCTAGTATTCATTTCACCCACTTCGGTGGCCACGTGGTCTAACAAGCTACTCTCGTGTTAGACTAGATCGCCGAAGATGGGGAAATCGGGGTTCGATCCCGGTCGGGTGCACTGAGGGTGGTTTTTCCTAAATGTTTTTCCAGTCTCTCTCCACACAAATGTGGGAGCACTTCCTCTAAACTAAACCTTCATATTCACGAACCCATTAGTGTAATTATTACATGGGCGTAAAACCCGGACGGATGGTAGGACATGTAGCTAAAAAAAGTATTAATTTCCCCCAAAAACATCAAGTAGCTTCAAACTGAATAAAATTGCAATATTATTATCACTTTCGTATTGTGTTTTATATTCAAGTATTCAAGTTCCAACAAATAAATTTGTATGATTTTTTTTTTCAATTGATTTTTTACGCTTGTAATATTTTGACCGTGAGAAATGCAGCTTTTAATTTGGTTGCCGTGCATGTAGACTTTTAGTCGCTCTGTGGGAACATACGTTGCCCAAGGTGAACCTATAGAGGTTGTCTACAAGTCATACCCGCATTGAAATGTCGTGACAGTAATTATGAAGGTGTATAGCCAGTGGAGGTCTTAAATCTAACTTTAGCTTAATTAATCAGATCATGGCGACCATAGAAACAGTTCACCTTTCAGAAGAAAATAAAAACACCTATGATACTGTAGGAAATTGAACCCAGGACTTCTAGATCAGTAGCCCGTTAGTCAGGAGGGCTGACCCCTAGATCAAGAGGCTGGTAATTCGTATGAATGTCACGAACAATTTCTCCACTTTACCCGCATTGGTGGGTACATAATCTAAATGTCACGCTAATCTAGTCTGGTATGCTGGTGGCAGGTAGGTCGGAGATTTAATCCCAGTCAAGTATACTGAGGTTGGTTTTTTACGAGTATTTCTCACCTCTACTTACTTTCACGAAGATGCATGTAAATTCCTTATAAATTCTACCTTTATAATTTCTACCCTACTTAAATAAGTAATATGCGAATATACTAAACGGATAGTAAGACGTGGGAAAAAAAACAGGTTTATGTAAAAAATAATTTAATGCAACTAAAAAAATGTGGTACAAGAAAAACCAAGATTGTTTTAAAACCTGCTTCAGTGGTCGCATGGTCACAGGCATCATCATAGCAATAGACTATACTTTCGATGATAGATAGGGGTTAGAATCCCCGTCCAGCGTAGTGAGTTTTTCAATGGTTTTCCACTATCTCTCCAAAAAATGCGGGTACACTTCATCTAAAATTAAAACTTCCTTACCCTAACTCATTACGTAATTATCAATACATCTACGTTTGACCTGAACAGTTAGTAACCATGATGCTAAAATATATGTTTTAAAATGTATTTACAATATTTGATTTAGATTCATTATTTACAATTTATTTTTCCATACATCTAAGCTTTATTAAAAATATGTTGTTTAGTTGTATACCGTTTTGTGATGTTTAAAATAAAACAAAAAAAGTTTGAATGGTAAAATAAATACCCAAACAAAATGGAGGACCATCTTTGATCTGCACCAAATTACTAGAACTCAAAAGGTTATATATAATGTGTACATTCAATGCTAGCAATGAAAGGAAACAAAAATAAACGGTACGAAATAACCGCACAAACTTTCTCATATTGTTTATTATAACGTGTAAGAAATTTTCAAAGTCCTCATAAAAACAAACACATCATCTTATTAATCCCAATAAACACTTTTAATATCAATTATTAATTATAAATCAAATTGTTGAAATATTTTTAACTAATTTGAAAACATTAAAAAAAAGTTATTTGTACCGGAATAAGTAGCAAAGTTATAATATTTGATAATTATGGTTATAGCCACAATTAAGCATCATAAATATGAGTGAAGAATGACCCTAGAAACTGAACCATTCCTGGATAGCTCATGGTTAAGGCATTGGTGTGCTGAGCCAAAGATCCTGCACTATACTCCCGTGGTGACCTGGCGGTCTAGGGTAAGGTGTCGGACTTCTGGGCTGGCGGCCGGGGTTTAATACTGGTCCCGGCACGATTTATCTGATTACCAAACCCTTCCTTACCTCTGACAAGACATCTTGTGAATGTGTGGAATGCTAGGCCTCCACCGTGGTTCGGATTCCACGTTAAACTGTAGGTCCTCCATTTCATCTCACAATCACCCTACCATTACACATTAGCGTAGTGCGTATAACCCGAACGGGTAGTAAGACGCGGTGCTTAAATAATAATAATAATAATATAAAATAATAATAAAATAAATAAACAGGTGTCATTTCTATTAAAGAATATTGTTAATAATAAAAATCAAGTTGTTCAAATAATTTTCAATTTTCGTAACTCACTCATCGATAAACATTAATAATATATAATGATAGAGAGTAGTGTAGCGTTCATCAATAGGAAATTGATAGCTACAAAATTTTATATAGAAGTGAACGATGGTTAACTGATAATTGAAAGATAAATTATGAGAAAATCCAAATTAACTTATTTAACCGTTTAATTTAATGAAAAAACTTTCGTCTACTGGAATCTGAGAGTTTATAAGAAACTAAGTATCGAAAATTATATTATTAAGATCGATTCTCGATTCTGTAGAAACCATTTGAAATAGAGAGTATCGAGGTAACGAGTTTGACAACACTTAATTAAACACAATAGTAAAATATTGCAGCACACTTAGCCTATACCCATAACAATGACCTCAATGATAGTCATCAAATACATTCTTCTTAGCACCAGTTGGGTTAAATTCTTCCTAGCACCAAATGGGATAAATTCTTCCTGACACCAACTGGGATAAGTTCTTTCCAGCACTAACTGGGGTAATATAATAGTCATTTTTAGTTGTTAGTATTCATATATAGGTTTAATACCAATAGTATCTATCAGCTTTAACAGATCAACGTAGCGGATACTTTTTGAAGAGTGTAGTTATAGGAAGTATTAAATATTTCGACTGACAGAGGTTTTCCTCGCGGATAATATAAACTTTAGAACTACTTTAGTCACCGCATGGTCTTGCAATATACTATCCTGCCGATGACGGGAAGATCAGGCTTCAAAGCCCAGTCGGGTGTGTTAAGAGTGGCTTTCCCTAAACGGTTTATCACTTTCTCTCCACGCAAATGCGGGTACACTCGTTCTAAATTCAACCTTTCTAGTCCCTAAACATTAGCGTAATTAGTACATAATACGTACAGCCCGAACGGGTAGTGAAACATAGTGCTAAAAAAAAATGTATCCCATCGAAACTTTTCCAGCATCCCTACGTGAGACACTGACCAACCTAAGGTGTATTTTCGATCATTAAATAATGTGCATCGTTGCGATATCATTTTCTAAAGGGATTTTGATCATAAGTTAGCGTCCATTCAATAAGTTTCGCACACACCCCGATTAAGCATCATAAGGTAAACACGTTAATACTAATATTAGTGTCGCCTGCCACGCATAATTTCTAAGGAGGGGATATTAATAGAACCCACCTTCCTTCAGTTTTAATCACCTCATAGTTTCCTTGCCTCGTGCAATATTAATTTACGCGTAGTGACCAACGTTGGTATGGACCCCTTTTCCTAACCCCTTTATGATCAACCCCTATCTCATGATGGGATGTGGGGGAGATAATGAACGTGTGTGTGTGTTGTGTGTGTGTGTGAGTGTGGAGGGAGATGAGTGAGGGTTTGCTATTGTGGTCAGGATAAATTCCCCTCCTATAAAGTGACCAGTGGTCAATAAAATTAATAGTTTAGGGTGTGGATATACTTTGTGGTTTGAGAGTAAGTTTCTAGGAAGGGTTGAATTAAGGGTAAAGGAGGCAAGGGGAAGGAAAAGAGGTGTGGTTAAAACTTTATACAGTATAATGAGGGTAGTTTGTAAAACTTGGGGTTTACTCGTCTGAGGGCATCTGCACGTAGGAATTGAAGTTTTAATCTTTTGATTGCCCGTCTACACATGTTTTTAACAATATATGTGTAAAATATTGATTAAATAAAATCAAAGGGAATAATGTTTGCTTCTTTTATGTTTGTTTTTCCACCACAATGTATTGTTACCTTAAATTAATTACATTAGTGGGATTAGGAATGAGCAAGGTATAGTTTTAGAAGTAATATATACCTTTATTTAGTTGGAAAGAGAAAGGAAAACAATTTAAGAAATATCTGTACATCCAATAACAAGTACTTACGTTGTTTTAAATGAGACGGGTTGGTTATAAATTTGACACACTTAAGCGGTTTTTACAAACTTTATAAACCATTTTGATCTATTTATATGTTTAGTTATGCATTTATTTATACAGGTTTATACAATATTTATATATTTTATTTATAACCTAATTATATACATAGAATATTTATAATTGTGTATATACATATTAAATTACGCTATGTACATATACAATACATACATATAAAAATAATGGTAATCATAACCTACCTCGGTGGCGTAGTTGACTAACGCATTAGATTCGTGATGAGACAGACTGTGGAGGATGCGGAGATTGAGGTTAGAATTTCGGTCGGGTGAGCTGAGGGTGGCTTTTCCTCTATGGTTTTCCACCCTCCACGCAAATGCGGGTTTACTTCCTCTAAATTCAACCTTCCCAATCTCTAGGCCCCTTATCTTAATTAGTACTTAAGTGTATTACCCGAATGGGTAGTAAGACGCGATACTAAATAAAAAATAAATAAATATTAATTATAAATATATTGTATATATAAAATATATATAAATTAATTTAGGTTTACTATTTAAGGTTAACTGCTATCATAATAAAATCTAAAAATTTTTTTTAATGTATTAGTATGGTATTTAAATTTGTAGCGCATGAAAATAAAAATAATAATATTAATAATTGTATCTAATTTTCAGAAGAGGTAGATAAGTTCTAGTGGTGTTCCTTAGGGAAGAATCGGGAAGTATATGTGAGGAAAAAGAGGGAATGTGAGCTTAGGATCCCAACACCTCACCCTTTAACAGTTCGAACAGCTACCATTTCTCAACCTTATCTGCCCTTTCCCCCCTCCCAACAAGAGCAGACAACTCTTCTCAGCCACTTTTCTTTCGACCTCTGCACAATGCTTCTTTCACCTTATTTTCACAGAGAAAGGGAAAAAAGGAAGCATCACTTAGTGGATTTCTCGATATATTTTTACTCTAAATGTTTATACACGGAATATTCACGGTAATAATCTAATAGTATGACTAAGTAGGCTATTTTAGAAGAAGTACATCTGTACTAGCTGGAAAGTGGGTGGGAAAACCACTGTGAATAATCGCACTTGAAATATCACCCCCAAGTGCCCCCAGTAATGAATCGAACCCAAGCTTTCCGTCAATGGCTGCCAGTTATAATTTGTGTTTAACTCCTTTGAACACAGCGTGTTGATGGATTTTTTTTTTTTACCAAATCATGCTTTTCAACCTACACGCAAAATATTCAACTCTTAAGACGTATTAACTCGATTAAAGCCGGCGCATTTAGGACTATTTTCAATACTATGGACACCATTCTTTCGTTGGGCAAACTCTGGTACAATATATTAATAATTATTTTCATAAAATATTATTGTCTTACTATAATCGTTTTACGTGAGTATATATTATTATTATTATATTATTATAATAATAATAATAATAATAATAATAATAATAATAATAACCGGAACCATGGTGTAGCGGTCAGTGAACCTGGCTACGAGCTTCGGGTCCGGGTTCTATTCCCGGCTGGTAGCTTGGGTATTTTCTTTTGAGGCGATTGGCTCTTTTAAATTGGCGTGGAAATGCAGAGAAATTGGAACAAACGGTTATCTTCAAGAATTTTTATTGTTTTGGAATTTTCTTTTCAGAAACAGTTTGTTCAAGAATATAAGAATGTTGATTAAGTTATACTATTTATATACATACCTCCCCTATAATTCTATAATTTTAACAGTGATCTAATATCGATAAAATTTACATTTTTCGATTTTTCTATAGAAAACTGCCGGCTTCATAACAAATATTAAGAAAATGTAACAATTAATAAACAACGATATATTATCTTAGAAGGGGTGTTGAAATTATGAACATAAGAATTTCACTCGTTCTCGAGAAAAACTGTTATTTCCAAACATATTGTTTTTCTGGAAGACCTGTCCGATAGCTAACTCCATCTACATTTTCCATGATCCATCTGTTCTTGTTGGCGTGGAAGAATACTTTGGTCGGTTGTGAAGCCACGCCACGCCTTTCAACCTCCCACCCACCATCCCACAAAATAGATTTTAGACTCGCAGGGCTAAGAGCCTTAAGGGGAATGATCCCAAAGGTCACCATGGTTTGGGTAATTAGACTTAAGCTAGGTTAGGACTCGTACAGGCTCCACAACTTCATAATAGCTATCGTCACATCATATCATTGTGGGTACGGCGTGGCAACAACCTCCTATGGTGTACCTTGTGCAGCGTTCTGTGCCATCAGAACGGCTATTAGTCTACATATAAGGCGACCGAACCTGGACGTCAAACTCCCTCCCAGTAAAATGTTCCATACTATAAAAAAAAGGCACGCTAAGTCATAGGTTACAGGGTTTGATATCCGTGTCCATATGCCATCTTTCGAATTTACGGAAAATCTAAGATACTTGGTTCCTTAAACAATGCGTGACTATACTTGATTAATTAGGGTCACATACCAGCCTTGGTGGTCAAGTGGTCTAAGACGTCAGGCTCACGATAGTATTATCTGTGACGGGAGGGTGGTGGATACATATTGGTCACGTAAGCTGGGGTAAGTGGTGGGTGCCCTACTTGTGAAGTATCACTGTTATTTTTTACATCCTATCTCCATTCAAAATACGTGTGAATTTCCTTTAAGTCACCCTCCAAATTCTTACCTCTTTAGAACAAGTCGTGAATAATCTTGGTGTTGAACGTACTATAATTTAAAAAAAAAATCGCATGATATTAAGTGAGTGTTAGATGATCGAAAATGATAACACGCAAATAACTTTTAAAGAAATAAAGTTGGGTCAACATTTGACTGTAACAACTAACAAGGTTGGCGGTTCTTCGAACTGTCACGTGAAAATTCCACACGCAAGTCACGGATACCTTGTCCGTACCTTAAGGAACCATTTAAAAAAAATATACCAAATCAAGGTAGAGAAGGTTACATTGACAAAAGGTTCACGTGATTTAGCTTTCAGGTGTAAAAAAATCAACATCACCTGTAAAATGTGGGGACTAGATTTTTATTAGCTATAAATGCATAGGAATATATATCTACAGTCCACTTTTTATAAGAGTTAGAAAAATTTACCAGATATAATTTCACGTAGTCATAGTCAAGCCCTGTGATATCAGCTGTCAATGTTGATACATAGGGTGTGTTTTAAATACCTCAAATAAAATAGTAAAATGTTATCTATCGATTTTGGTCGCAAAAATCTTATGTTAATATTTTCTCAAAGGCCCTTCCTATTAAAATATCACTGTTTTATATTTTTAACTGTGAAAAAAGTTCCTTAAACCATCAAATAGTTAGGAAATATCTTTGTAGTATATGATTTAAATGAATCAATAATTTCAAACCTAGTTTTTTTTTACCATGATATCAAAGATTTTTCAAATTTACTATCACTCCTAAATTAATTTAAATACTAAACATTTAACCATCTAATTATAAGGTCGTGACTTATGAATACTGCAATATAAAATTCTCCTCAAAGGTAAAAATGGGTAAGTAAGAAGATAAACAAACATATTTGAAAATTGTTATTTTACATCGCATATTATACTACCCATCCTGGTATGCGAATGTAAATACAAAGCTATTTATTTAAAAAAAAATTGGTACACCCATCCGTGATTCGAACCTCAACCTTGTCATCACCATCAAAACAGATTATATGAGCTATACATTTTGTCCACGTACTCACAAATGCAATTATTATAAAGCAAAATAAAAGTAAATAAAACACAAAATTATTTGAATATCACGTATCATAATATTAAAAACAAACTACGGTAAATATATTTTTTAGAATCGTTGGACTGACTAAATTAATGACTGCTAGATATCAGAGTGTTTCTGTAAAAATAAATAATGTTTAGGACACATTTCTGGTTGATACATTTCAGCTTGAATTGTTACTAAAATTTAAACATTCATATTAATAGATATATTGTATTGAAATTACTCATACTTGATTCTAAAAGAGTATCTGTCCTTGGTCGATGGTTGGTGAAGAACGTCTTGTTGTAATGGGGATGCCAAGACTACACGCGAATTTTATCGTGAGAAAATATCCAGAGTGGGCCTATTATATAATAATAATAATAATAAATATTATAGTAGTAAGTTATTAGTAGTATTTTCAACCACCTCAAAGTGCATTAGTTTCCATAACGTGAGTAAGGGGCAGGGTTGAGTATTTACCACCCCTTCGTTAAGGTGAGAATTTGGGGACGTGAGGAAAAGTCAGTGTTTTCGCAGTTTTTTAGCAACACTTTTTTTTAGCCAAATAAAATAAAATATTGATTCTATAGGAACATAGATTATTGTCTTTACATGGTGTATCAAAGTTGTTGAATATCTGTCATAAGCATAGCGGTATTAGATGACAAATTTTTCAAATTTAAGAGAAAAAGTTGTCATTAAATTTCATGACATCCTCGACAGATATTCAAGAACAGTTTTTTTTAGAACCGTGTCTTATTACCCGTTCGTGTTCTACACCTATGTAATAATTACACTAATGAGTTAGGGTTATGAAAGCTTAATTTAGAAGAAATGAACCAACGTTTGCGTGGAAGTATAGTGTAAAACCATTCTCAGTGCACACGACCGGGATCAAACCCAGATCTCACGTCTTCGGCAGTCTAATCCAACACGTAGAGTAGCGCCTTAAACCACGTGGCTACCGAAGCTGTTCAAGAACTGTTGAGGTCACCACGTGAAGAAAAATTAAACTTTATGTTTCTACTGGAGAAATATTTGATTTTTTTTAGACCAACAATATAAAAACTAAGTGGTGTAGTGAAACATCTTATTTCCGTTCATCATTGCTCAAGACCACAGTTCCCCCAACTCCTCTTTCTCCCCCTCCACCCCTTTTTCTCTCTGCTCCACTAAAGATACCGCAAGGAATCGAGCTCATTCATAAGAAATATCTCATTCGTTTAATCCAAATCGAAAGTAATTTATTCCTTTTCACAGAGTGACTTATTGGAAAGTGGGGCCCCGCTGTTCATTTTATTCTTGACAGTATATTAAAGAGATGCAGTTAAATCTTTCAGTTTATAAAAATACGCGAGGGATACTCCCCCTCCCCCCTCCCCACCCTAACACTTTTGTATTTCGTGAAAAGAAGAATTATAATTCGAGGATCGTTGCGAAGAAAGTTTATTACCACTAATTATGGGCGCAAGATAGTTTATATGAGCTCAGTACATTTATAAATTACATTACAATTTATTAAGTTTAAAAAGTTGTTCCAAAATGAAGTTGTTTTGATTTAAATTAAGTATGTTTATAAATATTTAAACTATAAGTTGAGTGGGCTATGCTTAAAATTTGGTGCTTTAAGATAGTTTCTTCTTGGCAGGTTAGGGTGCACGGATATCGTGAATATTTTTTGTTTCAACCACGTTGCGTTCGGGTTATAATATTATCACAACCATTTTAAAGAGGCTATTGGTGAGAGGATGAGAAATGTATAACTTTAATCGGAAATTACCTCATATTTGTACGGAGGAATATTGGGGAATTACTAAGAAGAAGAAAACTTCAGTACACCTGGCCGAGATTAGAACCCTGACTTACCCATCACCAACCAAAAAGATGAAATGAACTCGACACTTAGACCACGTGTCCAGTGGTTTAGTCGGACTAGTTATGATGAGGGGTATGGAGTTATAGTCACGGCTGGCGTGCCTGACTATGACTTAATGAAGCTATACTAACAGCATATAACTTACATTAATTAAATCTAACCTTGAGTTGAGAGGCAAGGTTATTCGCAAGGATCTCTACTTTAGGAGTGTAGGTAAGTGACAGCTATAAAAAGCTACCAGATATACTCTCAAGTATCCATTCGCCAAACCATGTGATCTGCAAGTCCAAGTGATGAGTTTCTGTCACTTTTGGCAGTTAAACCTTCACCACAAACTATTTGTTCGTTACTATGTGTTTCTTTTAATTTTTTTTTTTTTTTTTTTTTTTTTTTTTTTTTTTACATTTTCTGTTAGCTGTCAGTTGCCACCACTTCTATGGCGATTGAACTTTAGTTTTGAGCCAGGAGGTGGTGCTAGAGCTAGCCACATGGATGATGTATCTTCTGACTGTCTAAAGTTGGATTCACGCTGAAGGGACTGTGCATCGGCTGTGTCGCGATATCGTGTCAGCAGCATCCACATTCACAAGACTGTGCACGGCTGTGATGGTATTTACCATCGTGAAGGTTTGCACTTGTCGGGAAAAAAAAGAACTAAGAGAAATATCACTGGGTCGATCATAAGGCACCCGATTTCAATTCACACTGACAGGACTGTACGCCTACCGGGTTGGACCGACCGTCGGGATCATTGGGAGAACACTTTTGAAGCAATCCAAGACGATACAGTTGGAGCACGATCGGTGCACAATCCTACGAGTATGAATAAAACAACAACGGTCTTTTAAAAGTTACTCATGTGGAAATGACCTGTTCGAGATTGTCTGCTGCACAATACAGTCGGAGCTCAGTCCTCTCAGTGTGAATCCAACCCAAGCCGGGTCCACACTTGTATCAGATCATCGTCACGATCAGGGCTTGAGCGTCACGATCTTTGTACCGTTCCATATTTCAATTAGTCGTGTGTTGTGGTGGAACATGTGTGGGCATGCCGTCTAGTCACCTGTGGAACTTCCTTTGATGCGTCAGTGATCGACTAGTAGCGTGTGACAGTGATGTGATACGTGTATTGCTTGCTTCTATGATCGTTACGAGGATACGGGGTCCCGTCTGAATTGCTGCGCTTAAGATACGCGTCGGGGATACGACACGAGTATCTGATACAAGTGTGGAGCCGGTATAAGGCAGTACTTAGGGCCTACAGCAGGCATGCCAAACTTGCAGCCCGCGGGACGTATGTGGCCCAATCCATAATTTCGTTTGGCCCACTGACTTCAAGATGAACCAACATAAAATGCAGCCATATTATTATTTTGTATACACCTTTTATAAATATTCAAGTTCAGATTATGGCATTTAGAAACTGGTCGTTATTTGGGGAATACTAGCACGTGAGGTTAAATTACCAAATCTTTACGTTTTACATACCAAACATAAATTTCAAAATATCGTTAAATCTGTGCACCAAATATGTGCAATGTTGGGCAGACCATAAGACGTATGTGAACAGTGGTTTTCTCTTATGAAAAGCAAACATCCAATATATCATGGTTAACAGACACGCATTTGTTATTAGTTAGAAAGTGAAGTCACCACAAAGTTTAAAGCCTACCACTAATTGCCATTGCTGCAAATAAAAGGTTCCATATTTCTGGTAAAAGGGGGGGGGGGCAGGGGGGGGGTAGTGTCTACAATAAGTCTAAGAAATATGTAAATATGTATTAGCACCGTGTCTTACTATTTAATCTTAATCTTATTTTTGTATTAATAATAAGAATTTTAAATTTGACCCTTATGATCAAACGAGTTTGACAAGCCTGGTTGTTTACGGTATAGTGGAACACCCTGTCTTAATCCATCCAATCCATTCCCCCTCTTCATCAAATATGACTGTGATATTTTAGAAGACTAACTTTTAATTGCACACAATTACTTTCCCGGAAGATATGTTTCGGACTTATAAGTAGAACGATTTCGTGTTCTGTATCCAAAAAAACTCAGCGGGCCAAAGCGTGAGGAGAAGAATAAAGAAGAGCCCTCCTTCCCTCCCCCCTTCCTCAACCCCTTGAATCACAGTGAGTTAAGCCTGCAGGTTATCGCGTAGAAATATAGGTTAGGTAACCTAGGGTAGCGTGTTCCTTATCAGATGAATACACCTCCAGGAAGGAAATAACAGTCACTTGGAGATGCACGGCCATTTTTTCTCTACATCCCCTAACCTTCTCAGCCAACCCAACCCTCTCTCAACATCATTTTCCCCACAAAAAAAAAAAAAAATCAACTCTCTTCTTTTCCCTTATCTTTGAGAAAGTACGAGTTTTAAAATGTTACAAAACTGTTTTAGTGTTTATTTAAGAAAAGAAACTGAGGGTTAAAATAGGAAATCAGCCTTAATTTGCTATGGGATTTTATCAAACATGTTTTATTTACTTTTTACTAGCAAAAGAACCCAGCGTTGCCTTGGCAACGCTTTTATTTGTTCCAAACAGACCAAAAACTCTTCATTTTTTCTTCCGACAAAATTTGTAATTAATTCTAAATGAATAAAATCCCAATTTTAAAATTCTGGCTTTGAGGTGCACATGTTTGTGCATAGGGTCCACTGATTTTTTTAAATTTCGGACCTCTGCATACGGTATATATCGCCAAATGCTCATGACACACATATACACAAACTCTTCATTTAATTAATACATATCTAGATGTGTACCCACTCGATGTGTACCCACTCGTAGATAAATCTAAAAATGAAATTATTTTACTTTGTTATATTAAAAGTAGGTTCTTTTAATAGATTCTCAAACTATTCAACTTTAATTTAGAGATTAAAATGGGAAAACTTTCTTTTTTTCCAGCTTAGCAACTAAGCATACTGGAATAGTTGAATTATATTTAATATAGTTTAACTAGCCTACACTCAATATACTTTTACTTAAATATCATTAGATGATTCATGCAATAATTTATTTACTAGCTCCCTCTATCGAACACGAATCACCACCCCCCAATGGTCACGTGGACATGGACAAAGGCGTCAGTTTTGTCTTGCCAAATTTACCGGTGAAGGTGAGTTTGGGTTTCAAATCCCTGCTGGATATACTGAGGCGTATATTTAATTATGTTTAACCCCTCTTTCCTCGGAAATGCGAACAACACACACCCTGCGTAGTCGTGTCTAACGCCATTAATGTAAATATGCTTAGAGCCCGGCCGAGTGGTAAGTCGTAAAGCACGGTTTAAAAAAGGGGGGTGGGGGATAAAAATTATAGTTTGATTTTTTTGTTTTGAAATATAAATTTAAAAAATCAGTCTTTACTTTCTATTAAACACATATAGGTACTATAACTAGAGAAAATAAAACTATGGAATTTTTTTCAATATAATAATACTAATAGCTCTCAGGAGGATTTACAAATTTGAGGACTTCATAGATGTGAATAAACTATCTAATTTTAGAAACAAACTCTTCAATCACTATATATCTAGCGTATGAGCAGCTGCATAATCCATGTGTGTGCGTGTGTGTGTATGTGTGTTTGGCGAAAGAATGTTTATAAATCTTATTTTATTTTATCACTCTATTTACACTAGTAATCTAAAAATACTGTACTTGAGTTGATCATTGTTTCAGCTGCTGGTTCTGTACGTGTTTATCTCATTGCAATATTTTATATGTTTTATATTCATATATATGTTTTCCTCAAATACTTGTCTCCTGTGTTTTATTTAATGATAATAATTGATAACTGCAGTCTAATGTTAACTTAAAACATGGTTAAGTGTAAGAGAAGGTTTATGACTTAATTTCGCCATATAAATAAAAATAATACCTTTAATAATATTATAATAACTAACCATGCATTTATTGCATTGCATTTAAAAGCTATTAATTAATTGTAGTTAGATTTATATTGCAACTTTATTCAAGTTTTTGATATAATATAAGCATATTTTATAATTATTTTTATGTTTCAGCGTGGTTAATTCTATAGGCCATTTATGATTTTAAGGGGGATGGGGGGACAGTTTTAATAAAAATACATAAATAAATCTACTTCCATCTGAACACATTAGCTCATTTTTGTAATTATATATAATAGTATTTCTCGATATTCAAGCGAAGAGAAATACCAATTGGATCTAGATTTGTTTTTAATTCGGTCAATTAATGCATGGTGTTGAATAACCTGGTCGAAAAGTTTAAATCTGCACCCACAATTATTGCCTTTTAAATGCTTCAATTTGTTTGAGTTGCCCGAGTAATTCAATTATTATCTATACAGCCAACATTTAATTGAGGTAACTATGTACTTTAATTAGGTTTAATACAAGCAAAAATTATTACAGAAATGTTCAAATCGACAAGTGTTTTAATTTGTAAATGCTTCCTAAAAGAAATGCTGATTCTAGTTTGGAATTGTATAGAGTTAATCCACTAATTAAATAATAAAGTTCACAGTGTGTGATTAAAAGTAATATTTTTGTTTAACTGAAGCTAATGATTATCTTTTTAATATCCAAGTTCCAAATAGTTGTTATAAGCTATGTGTTTCTAGATTCAAGACCGTATCCTGGAGGGATATTTGGGGGTTCAAACCTCCCCCATGAAATTTTATAAAAAAAATTATTAAAATTAAGATAAAACACAAATTAGGGGGCTGTGTTATTATAAAAAGCACTTCAGAGAGCTTCTAGAGGAGTTAAATATTTAGAAATTTTCCAAGCCTTCGGCAGCTAAGGGGTTATTTTACCATAAAAGAACAACACTTCAGAGAGCTTCTAGAACGGTTTATCATTTATAATTTTTTCTAGCTTCCAGCAATTGGGGGTAAGCCCCCCCCTCTCCCCAATTATTGGTTGGCTATAGCCTCTTCTAGATTGTTCAGCAAGTGTAATGAAACATAAGAAGAAAAAACAAGGTAGGCTTCCAAACCATTTTAAATTCTTCTTACACTTTTCAAACACATTTTTTTAGGGGTGTATTGAAAATGTAATATAATATAAAATCTGTAATTACAATATTTAAACCATCAAAACTTTTTTAGTAAAGTTGATTTTTTTTTTTTTTAGTTTATCAAATCTGTAAATTGTGAGTAACTTTTAAAAAATTACTAGTATCTAATGGTGAGCTAATATAGATTTTAGGGAACTCATTTAGAGTGGACTTGTTCGAGTCCCAGACGAAAATTGAGTTAAAATGATTTCTACTAAAATTTAAACGATAGCCGAAACAAGTGCTATTAATTATTTTAAAGCTAGCAAGATTTTTTTTTTCTTTTAACGTTCTAAGAAAGGGCAAGGAAGGACGTTCGCTCACAAAGATAATGAGGTACTTTGGATCAAGGGTCCAGACACCCTTCTTATCCCACCCCTTCAGAAAAAAGTGGGGCTATAATTGGAAGTCTTAGCGTGATTAGTCTTCTTTGTTACCATGGCAATCTATAGCGTCTTGTTTGTTTGGAGAGAAGTTCTAAGTGAAACAATAAGAAATTGACTTTAAAATAAATTTCACTTGTGATAAAAATTATTGTACGCTCTGCTGGTATAGAGTTTTTTTCCCACCACTTCTTACCACCCGTCTGGGCTGTATTATTATTATTAGCACCGCGTCTTACTACCCGTTCGGTTTATACGCACTTACGCTAATGTGTAATGGTAGGGTGATTGTGAGATGAAATGAAGGACCTACAGTTTAACGTGGAATCCGAACCACGGTTGAGGCCTGGCATTCCCACATTCACAAGATGTCTTGTCAGAGGTGAAGGAAGGGTTTTGTCTGGGCTGTAGTTCTTTTAGTTTTGGGGTTAGAAAGTTAGTATTGTTTCTCAAACTCAAAAGTAAAAGATTTTTAATCACTCAAGCACTTCACTTTATAAAATTACTTGGGTGACCTGGCGGTCTAAGGATAAGGTGTCAAACTTATGTGCTGGGGGTCGGAAGTTCAATCCTCGGTCCCGGCACAGATTGATCTGATTGCCAAACCCTTCCTTCACCTCAGACAAGATGTGTATTAATCACAACTTGTGAATGTGGGGAATGCCAGGCTTCCAGCGTGGTTCGGATTCCACGTCAAGCTCTAGGTCCTCCACTTCATCTCACAATAATCCTACAGTTACACATCAGCGTAAGTGCGTACAACCCGAACGGGTAGTAAAACGCGGGGCTAATAATAATAATAATAATAATAATAATTAATAATAATAATAATAATAATAATAATATAAAAGCATTTCTCCTTCTTGTCCCATGTTATTTAAAAACGCCATATATTAAATTAGCTTGAAATAGGAAAATTGTTATTTAAAAACTGGAAATTGAAGTTGCCACAATGACAGTATCTTTTTTTACAATTTTATTTGCATTCTTGGCCTGTTTAATTAATAATGTAATCTATTAGGAATTATTATTGGATGGTTTTGACAACTTCTTAGATTAACTTTATAAATAGCAGAAATACTTTTACAGGGGTAGCCACGCAATGAATTGCGTGGTTACCCTAGGAAACGATAGGTGCATCTAATTTTAAAATTTCAGACCTATGCTTACGGCAAATATCTCGCAATGCCTGTGACAGACGCCCAGACAAACTATTCATTTTATTAATATAGATAAATCAAATAACATATTTTTCTTAAATACCAAATTTTATTTACTTCCAATCATGTTTGTGGTTGAAAATGGACTTCCAACCAAAATCAGGATTTAGTAGCGGTAGGGCAAACCCTTTAAGCTATTTAAATAAATTTTCCCTTTGGCCAACTTCCAATATAGTTAATCCAACAAATGCAACTTCTATGGATGGATCGGGTGAGCGAGTGGAAGTAATACTCGGGTTGGGAATAGGAATGGATTGTTTATATGGCTCTCAATCATTTATTTTGATGAAATCGGAATGGTGCGCCACAAAACCATTGGGTTTTTTAAAAAGGTGGGGAAGAGGGGTAATGTTTGTATGTATATCATATGTAAAGGGCAAGCTCAGCTTTCGGTGGCTTACCCGAACATTCACGTTCTCATCAAACTTAGTGAAGAATACCCTGGTTCGATTCATGGTGGGGTAATATATCCTGTTATACATTTAGTTGACATTTATAAACGCTAGGGATGGGTGTATGTTTGTCTTATTTAGATAGGAAGGAACTTTTTTTAAAAATCTTTAACGCCACGTCCTACTAACTGTTCGGGTTACAAGCCTACGTACTAATTACACTAATGTGTTAGGGATTAAGAAGGTTGAATTTAGAGGGAGTGTACCCAAATTAGTGTGGAGGGTGAGTGAGATTTTTGTTCAAGGAAAAACTACCTTCAGTAGACTCGACCGGTATTTAAACTCCGATCACCCCCTCTTCAGCAGGCTAGTCTAACACAAAAGTGACGCCTTAGATCATTCTGACACAGAAGCGGGTTGAACTTTTGTTTTTGACAGTAATAAAATTTACTAAAACTTTTCCTAAATGCATAAACTACGTCTAGCTATGTTATCTACAACTGCCACTAATCATAGATAGTATAAATACCCACAAAAAAAAGGGAAATATTATCAGCGCCAAATATAGATATTTTTGTATTTTCTATATATAGAAGTTTTTTTCTGCTAGGATTATACTTTAGTAATAATGATCAGTAGTACAGGATGATAATAATTTTTTTTTGACATCACAGACAACACTTTTGTTTACATAAACTTTATTCAAGACCCCCGGGTTATATAGGTAATTTTTGGCAATTTTATATTTTTAAATCGTATTTTTAAGATTTAAATGATTTAATAGTTCTTTTTAGGCATTTATGTTTAGTTATAACGTTATTTTTTTTTAAATTAATTAATACTCAAAATCAAGTTTTTTTTAGTACACATTTGTCAGACTAACAAAATATGTTATTCTTCAAATGCACTTTGCGGTAAGTGAAGGAGCACTGCAACTGACCTGGAAATATTATTGTGGCAAGGGGTAACTAATACTTACAAATCAGGTATATGTAAATCTATGTTAAAAAAAAGCTTCATTGCATCATCCCGCAAGTGAACTATACCGACCAAGCGGACGCCGAATGTTGGCCAAATTAGTGCCGACATTTGCTGATAGAGGGTGTCATGTGGTCAAGACAACAATCCTCTGGCCGTTAATCTCAGTTTTCTAATCCGGAGACACCACTTGTTTATTCAAGTGGCTCCTCAATTTTACTCATGGAGATGAGATGACCCATTGCTTCACAGACAAATCTGAAAGCTCCAAGGATCGAAACTAGGACCTCTGTATCTGTAGTCAGCAACTCTGACCACTGGATCAAAGAAGCGATCAATCCATGTTACTGTTTAACAAAATACTGGAGTCAATTTGTTTAAGGTTTTTCATTTATATAACCAACACAACTACATACATACAACATACATACATACATACATACATACATACATACATAAATATATAATTATATAATTAAATGTATTATAATATTAATATATATATATTATATATATATATATACTATTTACATATTTTAATGTTTTATTTGCTCTATTCGCTACCATTCTTTCCTTGTTCTTGTTTATATTTTTAGATTTTTTTATAGTCAATTTAAGACTTTTTTATAGTCTTGGATTTCATTATATCGGTAATTTTTCAGACAGTTTATAGGTTAATAAAATTTGGGCCATGGCAATGAGTGTGCTATCCTGGGTTAGACTAGTTTGTCGCCACGCGGATGTAAAAAAATTACTTTAAATATTCCACTAAAAATTAATAGCTAAGGGTTGTTGTTATTGGCAGTTATAGAAACACTGATCAAAATGATTGACAAGAAAATAAATGAACAAAACAAAACTATACTAGTGTATAATAGATTACTTTCAAAATAAAAGTAGGGGCTTAAAGCATTTTATTTAAAATATATATAACATGCTTTTTAAAATACATGTGTTATTTAAAATTTATATACATAATATTTAACAATATTATATATACTAGCCTACGATTATTCAAGATAGAATAACCTTTTTTTATTATATAATGCCAGTGAGTATTGAGTAAGGATTCCATTAATGCATTAAACTAAGAATAAATCGCCGAAAGTAAAATAAAATTTATCTTTTCATCGACTGTTTCGATTTACCTTCCTCCCTCACGTTCCAGACAGATTACAACCCCCCTCCACCTTTCTCTTTAAACCACGACCAAAAGGTTTGACCAAGCGTAAAGCCACGCACGTTCCTGAGAGGGGGAGGGGGATGGGGGGGAGGGGGGGCAAAGGGCCAGGGATATATATTTTTTTAGTGAGGAAAGAATGAGGTTGGTAACCCTTTTTCTCGTTCCACCGTGATGAAACTAATCAAGTGGAACCGGAACCAAACTACGGGTGGAGGGACGGGGGAGCGAAAGAGCGTAGTTTCGTGTTACGACCGGATTGCCGTCGATTATTGACTGAAGGGTTGATTGGGATGAGTCGAGGTATCCAAGGGGTGTGTTGAGGGTTGAGGGTTGTTCCAGAGACGGATAGGAAGAATAGTGGGTAGGAGGCGTTTTAAGAGGAGACGCCATGTCACCCATTCCGTCCGAAGGCACCTTATCTCTTGGGCTATAAATATTTACGAACGTTTGCAGGACTGTTAAAATAATTAATTAACTAAAATCCCCCACCGCTATTGTAGGATAGGGTGTATGGTCGTTTACGATGTTAAATAACTTTGTTTGATGGTATAGGGGTGTGGGTTCAATAATTTTTGTAAACGATTGATAGTCTCTATAAATTCGAAACAAAACCTCTCGGGTCGAATAAATAATCGTTACGAGCGTTAGTCGTAGGACATGCGTTATCACAGGGTGGAATAATAAATACCATTTGAAATGTGGTTTATATATAAATGATCGTATTTACTTGAAACATCGGTGAGGGTGAGAAGGGGTTGGGGGGATCCCACAGATGTAAAAAAATAAAAAATAAAAACGTCAATGACGTTACTTCTGCTGACATTTTATTTTTAAACCACTTCAATCTGAAACTAAGTTGTTGGTGCGTATGAATTTATAAAATTGCCAGAAGTAAGGAAATTGATTGGACGATCCAAATTTGTATCAATCTTGGTTGTTAGATAAAACTGTGCTTTGAGTAAACAGTTATTTAGCTCATACGTATCAACACAGGCGTTAGTTAAAACCTAAGCTTATAGGGTAGGGTGATAAGGGTAGTTTAAAGGAAGTTAAACCACATTATCTTGGAGATCAAATTGATAAAAACCACAATGATAAAATTGTATGAAAAAAATCTCAGTGTGCTCAGAAAAATTTCTAACCTTAATCTTTCCGTTAAGGGCAGATAAATATATAGGGAGTCTGATGCATTAAATCGTGTAACCAACAGTGCGAGTAGTGAACAAATTATACATATAAAAGAGTTGGGCCTATCAATATCGCCAAAAAATATTTGTATACAATAAAATCCTATTATTTGGGCTTTGGCCCGTTTCGGTGGTCGAAAGGTCTAACGCAGCCTTGTCAAATTTGCAGCCCGATCCACAGTTTTGTGCGACCCCAGGACTTAACATCAAATCAAGTATCCGCTGAACACTGCAAGCTACTACCTATAACCACCAGAGGGAGTCAAGCAGCTCACATTTCACCTGATCAACCTCCTGTTAATCGCCCTGCCCTCCGGATGGCCTAAGGCACTTGAAGCCTCGGGGGACTCTTAGTGACCCGGGTGATTGCCCCCCACCCCTCTAGCCCCCAGAGGGTTTCATCCGCCGGTGAAGCTCCAGGTTGATTTACCACGAACTACCAGTCGACAGGAGATTTCCCAGAAGATACGTAACAGGTTCACCTCACCGTGGCAGAAAATAATCCACAGGTACTCATAGCTTTAGACACTTTTTCAATTAAGAAGACGTGTACATTATCTGTTTTTACACTACATGTTATCATCATAATAGTTTATTTACATCCCTTGATTTGTACGAGATTTCTGCTAAACATCCCTCAAAAGTTTACTATCAATAAAGCAATGGCAATATTTATTCACTTCCGGCTGTCTTTCCCGGGACTTTTATACTCCAGCTATCCACCTGAATCTAAATAAGGTGAGAAATAAAAGGTGCTAACATGTTAGTAATCTCCTCCCTCCAACTCCATCAAAAGCTTTCATTCCTCATGATTATCATGACTTAATATTTATTCTCTCTGATTGCCAAACCCTTCCTTCACTCTGACAAGACGTGTATTAATCACAACTTGTGAGTGTGTGGAATGCCAGGCCTACACCGTGGTTCGGATCACACGTAGGTCTCCCAGTTCATCTCGCAATCACCCTACCATTTCACATTAGCGTAAGTGCGTACAACTCGAACGGGTAGTAAGACGCGGTGCTAATAATAACAATAATAATAGTTTCGCAACTAGTAACATTGAAAAAGCTTGATATAATTCATCTTTTATTTGTATGATTTAATGTTTCTTAATATACACACATGAGTCTAACAAGGTTATAATATATTATTTACTAGCTAAGTAGTAGAAAGAAAATAAGCGTAGTTTATTTGAAATTAAATCTTTGATTCAAGGAAGTTCCGATATTTTGATCAATTAAATTATGACTCTATTTTGAAACAATCAATTAAAAATAAAGAGCAATAAAGATCAGACTGAAATAGTGATGACTGTACAATTATGTTAGCAAATATCTATCTTATTGATTACTAAATATCGGGTTTCTAACTCTGGGAGCAAGAAATGGTTTTTACTTTTTTTCGACCCTTTTAAACTTTCTTATATATATATATATATAATGAAGAGATATAGAGAGAGAGAGAGAGTGAGACCTAGTTTATATCGCTTTTCTAAGGCATTACCAGAAAAATGGTATTTAGTAAACAATAATATTTAAATTTCATGACATAACTGTACATACATCAGTCTGATCCTTATTGCTTTTTTTAGTTTATATATATACCCCATACACACACATAATCTATCAAATAGTGGTTCAGTGGTAGGGGTGCTCAGTTATGGGACATAACGTCCCATAGACGGTACCACGGTCAAACTGTTATCCACGTCAAATGTCTGTAGTTTGTCAAATTTATCTTACTCTGTTCATTGGATTTTCAGTTTCTTACTCTTCTACTCGAGTACCTCTTCAGGAAGGAAGTCTTAGGGAGCTAAAAATGTATCGCTTCAATAGCTATCATAGCAAGGAGGAAGGAAGGTTTACTTTAGCAGTTCTAGAATACACATGCGTTACGCACGTGTGCACAAGCATGTAAGATGAGCAGTCACATGGAACAATGTGTGTAGCCATCTTAAGCGAGAAAACTATGATGAGAAGATGTGGGGGATTGAAGGTAGTGGATATAAAGGGGATTTTTTTACGTGTAACATCTTCATAGCTCAAATCTTTAAAGTAGGGATATAAGGAAGGCGAGAAAAGACCAGTGATTTTGCAGGTTTTACAGAAAAAAACATTTTTATTTTATTTTTTCCAAAATGAATAAAATATTGCTTCATTACAAATATAGAGCTTAATTTTCTTCACACGGTGATATTGACAGCTGCTCTTGAATATATATTATGAGAATGGTGGCATTAAGTGAAAAAAAAACTTTTTAAATGAAGAAAAAAGTTGTCATTAAATTCCCGGACACCCTTGACAGATATTCAACAACTGATCATATGACCATGTGAAGAAAGTTAATCTCTATGGTTTTACTGAAGCAATATTTGATTTATCTTGACCAAAAAACTGCTTTGCCATAAAAACCACAAACACACTTACCTTTTTATCGAGTTCCCTATATATATATATATATATATATATATATATATTATAATTCATTTAGGTGGGAGCAAAGAGAATGAGAATTAATTTACACATTTTTGCAGTTTTTATAACAATGCTTTTTTTGGCCAACATAAATAACGTACTGTTTCAATATGTATGCTAGGTTTAATTTGGTAAATATTGAAATTTCAACAGTTCTTGTATATTTGCTATGAGCATCGTGGCATTCGACCAGAGAATTTTTAAATGAATAGAAAAAGTTTCAAATGTGTACACATATAACATATTATATACTATTATATATAAATTACCTTATTATATAGATTTAGTTTAATTTTTTCAAAATAGTATATTCAATAGTTATTTTTAATATCTGTCAGGAGCAACATATAGGTAATATATTTATATTATATTTGAATTATTATATTATATTTACGATATTATATTTATGGCGTATAGTTATTGCTCATGAGTCATGACCAATAATTAAAAAACGGTTGATAATAATTTGTGTAGAAAATTAAACTAAAGCTTAGCTACTATTGGCCGTCTAAGTTTACTGACTTAAGGAATGGACCTGTCATAAGACAGAAATCCTATGGCAATAATAATAATAATAATAATAATAATAATATTATTATTATTATTATTATTATTATTATTATTATATACAGCTATAACATTTTATGAGCTTATTTCCTGTAGTTGAAACTATGAGAAAACGTCTTAACCTCTTTTGGCAAATGAACACTAATTTCAAAGTTGGGGGATCGAGGAGGTCGGCATAAATAGGAACTTTCAAAGAAACCACGATTTTACCATTAAGTTCTCATCTTTTCTGCTGTTTAAGCAGTGACTTGTTTGTACAATCATTCGTCGATTACATTACAATGGAAACCCTGATTTGCGTGAGATTGAATATCAATAAGTAAAATATGTTTCTTTTGCTAAAAAAAATAATAACAGCTTGATTATTAATCAAATGGTTTGAACAGCAAATAAATAGAGAACTGGTAGAGGGGTCGTTTTAAAATCCTTGTTTCTGCGTAAAGGGGGGAAATGTACATTTTACTTGGAATTAAACACCGATAATTATATATATATATATTACGAATACACCTTTAACTAGAAAGTCTAGTAAGGATTCATTCTATTGAAATTTTCCCAATAAAGAGGGTTTAATACATTTTTGTGCAATAAGCGGTAGCCATCGTTGTTACGATCAAATAGTGGGCTATGAATTTACTCATAAGCTTATATTTAAACCATAAACGACTTCCCTTGTATTTGAAAGCTGAAAATAGAATTTAATATTAAATATCTAAGATATTGGTAAGCTATATAATAGGATCTGTTAATGTAAACATATAAATAAATAGTTGTCATCCAAACTACTCGTTAATTTGTTCAAAATAGAAGCCTTTAGGGGACCACCTATCAGAGAGCTCAGTCACTTTGCAGGGTTTTTTTTTTAAAGAAAAATTGGTTTATTTAAGAATTGGTTTGTTATTTTAAAATATAAATCCTATAGAATGAAAACGCACACATTTAAAGTTGTATAATGACAAAAATATTAACACAAACAAAACTTCTCTCGAAATATCTCGCTTTTGGGTTGGGGTAAAAGGTGAAATTCATAGATCTCGCTTCCTTTAAATAAATAAAGTGATATATTTATATGAACAAAATATAAAACTTAATAAAATTAGAGCATGTTTTAGTAGTCTTGATGCTTCTGAAATGACACTCCTGTAATAAATACTTCAAAGTGAGGATATTTACCTCTAAGTAGACGGTGCCCTTAACTCGCAGAAAATAGGGTAGTTTCTTAACCAAACCCAAAGTAAGGACAATACACCCAAACCTTGCACTGAGTAAAGTCCTATTGATCTACAAAGGTTTCCTTAGTATCCGGTGATTAGACTGGTTGAAACAGCTTTTGAGGTTTAAGCAATAACAAACATAATCCCATTTACTATATAAGGGGATTGTAAGATCTGTGTTGCAGCGAAAACGAACAACTTTAACCCTAGCGAACATCTACAAAGAGGACTAGAACAAGCTTTGGGGCGAGGCTTAGAGCAAAATCTTTCAAAACTTGCCCTCAACAAATTGGATCGCTCGCACAAACTTATTAAGTAGACATATATTAACTTTGGATTAAAATATAGCGGAAACTGTACTACAGATATGGCCTAAACTTTATTTTTAGTTGGATCGTTTTAGGGGAGAGTGTGTTGAAAAAGGATTTTTAATTTGCTGGCTACTAGCACACATCAGCATCTTCTTTACGTTGGTTGAAACTTGAAACGCTTTAATTAAAAGGGTGTAAAAGAATTAGTATTATTAAACTTTATATATTCATGTTTTATTTTTCAAACTCTTAAAAAAAACGGTGACCTGGTGGTCTAGGGGTAAGGTGTCGGACTTCTATGCTGGGGTCCGGGGTTCAATCCTCGGTCCCGGCAAGGATTTATCTGATTACCAAACCCTTCCTTCACCTCTGACAAGACATCTTGTGAATGTGGGGAATGCCAGGCCTCCACCGTGGTTCGGATTCCACGTTAAACTGTAGGTCCTCCATTTCATCTCACAATCACCCTACCATTACACATTAGCGTAAGTGCGTATAGCCCGAACGGGTAGTAAGACGCGGTGCTAATAATAATCTTAAAAAACCATCAATTATTAGCGTTTGAACTAATTTATATCAAATTTCGAAAAGATTTTGATCTAGATGCTTTCTGGCCACGTGAATAACCTTGATCTCATTGGAGCTCGAACCAGCGAAGTCAAAGACGATTCTTCCCCCAAAACTCCACAATAAAACAGTAGCGTGAACAAACCAGCTTCAGTGACCGAATGGTTTATTTAAGACGCTACTCTCGCAATAGACTAGATTGCCGATGATGGGAAGACTGAGGTTCGAATCTTGGTCGGGTGTACTGAGGGTGGTTTTCACTATCCTCCACGCAAATGCTAGTTCATTTCCTATTAATAGAACCTTTCTAATCCCTAAAACCATTAGCGTAATTGGCACATAAGCGTATATCCCAAACGTAGTGCTTAAAAAAACGCTCGAACAATTGACCACACAGTCTAGGAGTTGGGTTCGCAGTGATTTGGATTCGAGGTTATAATATCTCGACAGGGTTAGTTAGCGGGGATTTCCCAAGTGTAATTTGGTTTGTTTATCCATTTCTTCACTTTAATGCAGCGGTTTGGTATTAGTTTTAACGATTTCTTAAAATAAATTTTAACTGATGACTGAGCTACTGTAGGCCTAGTTTTAGGTTTTATTCTTCAGGCGGGTTATTATAATACTTGCACTCTGTTATTTAAAAATATTTACTGTGTTTCCTTAAAAGTAAGCCCTAAAATTGTATAAATCTATTTATTATATACATTAAACTTTATCTCATTTAGCATAATTTCTATTTTTTATAGTGTTTAACGCACCCACTATATTTTTAATCAAGCATCGTTTTATTTTTACACATTATTATACAGAGCCATTGAGTTTTAATTTATTTATAAATTGGTTTTTATTCATACGCGACTTATTTATATAACCTACTTTTTATTTGAAGGTCTTAGAGAAGTAATATTATGTAATGTCACAAAAGTTACTCTAGTCAGTCTAGGATTTTTACTTAAAGTTAAAAAAAAAATACAAAGTTAATAAGCCTGCATAGTTCTTTTTTTGCCATAATTTCATACATACTTTGAGAAACACCATTCAATTTTTATATAAAATATAGGTTATTTTTGTTTGACCTATCACATTATTGCACCAACCTTTATGCATGGGATTTTATTTAGTTACTAGAAGAAGTACCCCAGACAACTTTTTGGTTGTTTAAAACAGAAATAAAATCGCTTAGATTTTTTCTTTTGACCCAGTTTATAATAAGATTAAACAATCTAATCAAAAATTTAAATTCCAGTTTTGAGGTACACATGTTTGTTCATAGGCTTTACTTGTTTTAAAATTTCATATATTTGCGTGCGTAAGATATCACGCAATGCTCATGAGAGACAAACACTTTATTTTATTTAGTTAGTTATTATGTTTTATTTTACATGATTGTTTATCCTTAAATTATTTCTTTTGTCTATACAATTTTCACCATTAGAGAATATTTATTGCTACATATTGCGTTTTAGATAATGCACTGTATTTTTTTTTAAACGTACAGCCCTAACTATTTTCACTTTATCATATAGAGTGTTAATCGCAAACATGTTCAGCATCAAGTTTATGATGGATCTTTCTCTACCTTTTATGTGCCCCCCAAAAAAGCGAATTTTACAATTTCTGCCTGTCTTCAATATTCCTGTCTGTCTGTATCTCTGTCTGCCAGACTGTCGGTACCTTTATTACAACCGAAACTGTTTGATAGATTTAGTTTAAACTTGATATTTAGACGTTTCTTTTAATTTCGATTCTATATTTCAAATTAAAGGTAGTTACTGATGAGTTATTTTGAAAATTCTAAATATTTCGAAAATGGTTTTAATGATTTTGTTTAAATGGATATTTCAGGAATTTTTGACATGTAAAAGAGAATTGTATACGCGGTTTTGTTTTTTTAGAGAGTTAAAGGGGGGGGGGGTATTTTAAATAATACTTGAGAATGTTGTTTAATTTTTTGAAAATAGTTTTAACGTTTTTGTTCAAAATATGTATCCAAGTAGTGTCTCACATTAAAAAAAAACGGATGTATGTTCACTTATAAAAAAAACTGTATTAAAAAGTGTTGGCACAAACTACAGAATGATTGACTTGGGAACAAGCACCTAATTTTTTAAATTAACTTATGATTGGAATGTCACATTTGAATAATGTAAAACATACCTTGGCCTATGACTAAATGGAATTTCGTTCGTGTTCATTCGTGTTTCACGCTCATCTTAATGTCAACATATCTTATATTCCACCTAGTAAATGTTTAGTCCTAAGTGAATCATAATGTATAACAATTTATATGAGAAAGATGTACTTTTATAAACTGTCATTTATTAATATTTATTTATAATTGATTCTAATTTTATAAAAAAAAATTCTTCCTCATATCAAGAGAAAGTATTGTAATCATGACTATGAGGAATCTTTACCTTTAATATGTGTATGAACCAAATAAAGAATGGATTTCACAAATATGTCTGTTTTCTACTTGCCTGTCTGTTCTTGGCCACAGATCTAAAACGGTTTAATGAGCTTAGTTTGAACGTGATGTCTATTGCCCGGGTCTATTATTTTTATTTTGACCTTAGCCTTCAAATTAAGAGTAGATTACTTATGAGTTATTTTCAAAAATTCCTAAATATTTTGAAAATGCATCTAAAGATTTTGTTCAAAATTGGAATCGGGGTCTTGTTTTAAATGATCTTAATAATAAGGTATGTTAATTTTTTCTAAAATAAATTAATTTTGGATAGTTTACTTATGATCAACTATAAAAATATTTGAAATTGACCTTAAGGATTGAGAACAAAATGAGTAGGCTAGTTTGGAAAAAAAAATCATGATAAATAAGAATACTTTTAAATTATACAAATTACAAATAATTTTGTGTTTCTCTACATATAACTTATTTTTAAAAATTTTAAATTGGTTAAAAAATATTTGAACAATTAATTTAAAATTTATATTTTAAGATTGTTAATTTGATTAAAAAGGTAATGTATTTGTTTTTATGAAGAAACCCTACTTTAAGTCATTTTATTGAAAATCCACTTTTGAAAATTTTTCTTCCAGGCTATTATACACCTTGAAAAAGTTTATTCAATTGTGTAAAACCATTTATTTAATATTTGCGCCAGTAAAATTATAAATCATAGTTTTATATTTGCGTTTTGTAAATATTTAACATGAACTTATCTATTTTTCCATGGAACGTTAAAACGTACAGCAACACTTGATATTTTTGATATTAAAGTTATACCTAAACCCTGCAAAATTTTGTTAATTTATATTGTATCTAAATAATTAGTTTTTTTAAGCACCCGTCTTACTACCCGTCCGTCTCGTACGCTGCCTACTAACTACGCTAATGTGTTAGGGAGAAGGAAGATACACCCATTTGCGTGGAACATTCATTTAAGAAAAACAACACCACCCGGTACACCCAGTTGGGATTCCAACTTAGCTCTCTCCAACATCGGCAGCCCGGTCTATTGAGAGTGAGAGTGTAATTTCGCTCTCTCCACCATCGGCAGCCCGGGTTTTTGAGAGTGTGAGTCCTTGTAACTTCGCTCTTCCCAACATCGGCAGCCCGGTCTATTGAGAGTGTGAGTCCTGTAATGTCGCTCTTCCTAACATCGGCAGCCCGGTCTATTGAGAGTGTGAGTCCTTGTAACTTCGCTCTTCCCAACATCGGCAGCCCGGTCTATTGAGAGTGTGAGTGTAATTTCGCTCTCTCCACCATCGGCAGCCCGGTATTTTGAGAGTGTGAGTCTTGTAACTTCGCTCTTCCCAACATCGGCAGCCCGGTATATTGAGAGTGTGAGTCCTTGTAACTTCGCTCTTCCTAACATCGGCAGCCCGGTATATTGAGAGTGTGAGTGTAATTTCGCTCTTCTCCACCATCGGCAGCCCGGTATTTTGAGAGTGTGAGTCCTTGTAACTTCCTCTTCCCAACATCGGCAGCCCGGTATTTTGAGAGTGTGAGTGCTTGTAACTTTGCTCTTCCCAACATCGGCAGCCCGGTCTATTGAGAGTGTGAGTCCTTGTAACTTCGCTCTTCCCAACATCGGCAGCCCGGTCTATTGAGAGTGTGAGTCCTTGTAACTTCGCTCTTCCTACCATCGGCAGCCCGGTATATTGAGAGTGTGAGTCCTTGTAACTTCGCTCTTCCTAACATCGGCAGCCGGTTATTTGAGAGTGTGAGTCCTTGTAACTTCGCTCTTCCTACATCGGCAGCCCGGTCTATTGAGAGTGTGAGTCCTTGTAACTTCGCTCTTCCAACATCGGCAGCCCGGTCTATTGAGAGTGTGAGTCCTTGTAACTCGCTCTTCCCTACCATCGGCAGCCCGGTCTATTGAGAGTGTGAGTTGTAATTCGCTCTTCCACCATCGGCAGCCCGGTATTTGAGAGTGTGAGTCCTTGTAACTTCGCTCTTCCCAACATCGGCAGCCCGGTATATTGAGAGTGTGAGTCCTTGTAACTTCGCTCTTCCTAACATCGGCAGCCCGGTTATTGAGAGTGTGAGTCCTTGTAACTTCGCTCTTCCTAACATCGCCAGCCCGGTATATTGAGAGTGTGAGTGCTTGTAACTTGCTCTTCCCAACATCGGCAGCCCGGTCTATTGAGAGTGTGAGTCCTTGTAACTTCGCTCTTCCCAACATCGGCAGCCCGGTCTATTGAGAGTGAGACCTTGTAACTTCGCTCTTCCTAACATCGGCAGCCCGGTCTATTGAGAGTGTGAGTCCTTGTAACTTCGCTCTCCCAACATCGGCAGCCCAGTCTATTGAGAGTGTGAGTTGTAATTCGCTCTGCCCAACATCGGCAGCCCGGTCTATTGAGAGTGTGAGTCCTTGTAACTTCGCTCTTCCAACATCGGCAGCCCGGTCTATTGAGAGTGTGGTGTAATTTCGCTCTCTCCAACATCGGCAGCCCGGTATTTTGAGAGTGTGAGTCCTTGTAACTTCGCTCTTCCCAACATCGCAGCCCGGTCTATTGAGAGTGTGAGTCCTTGTAACTTCACTCTTCCTAACATCGGCAGCCCGGTCTATTGAGAGTGTGAGTCCTTGTAACTTCGCTCTGCCCAACATCGGCAGCCCGGTCTATTAAGAGTGGAGTCCTTGTAACTTCGCTCTTCCAACATCGGCAGCCCGGTTATTGAGAGTGTGAGTCCTTGTAACTTCGCTCTTGCCCAACATCGGCAGCCCGGTCTATTGAGAGTGTGAGTCCTTGTAACTTCGCTCTTCCCAACATCGGCAGCCCGGTATTTTGAGAGTGCAAGGCCTTAGAACATTCGACCAGTAAAGTGTTTTTTGTTGTTATAAAAATTGCACAATTTCTTATCTTACCTTCTCTTTCATCCCACATTATATTTGCTCTTAGAATAAATATCTTAAATGGCTTATAAAAAGCACTAAAGCTACTGAAAGTATATCCACTGTAGACATCAGGAACAATATAAAGCAAGTTCCTTCTCTCCTCTCCTTAGTGTGAACATAAAACATCGAATGAAAAAATAAAAGTTTTGGACTGAAGTTTGCGGCACTTTGAAAGAACGACAGGAAGAGAACGGGTGCCAGAGAGAGATAGAAAAGTTGCTACCTCAAGTCCAGTTTACGACGCCGACGTCAAATCGACTGTACGTTAGTACCAAAAAGACGTCGGCATTTGGAAAAAATAAAGGACTTTTTGCGCGCAGAAAGTAGATTTACCGCCTTTTCTTTTGCAACCCTTTTTTTTGTATGTGTGTGTTTGAAAGAAGCGAGAAAAGGGAATGTACGTAATGTGTAAAGGGATTATTAGATTAAAAGGAAGAAAAGTAAAACAAAAAGGTAGGGAAATAAAACAAGGGAGGTAATGATTGAAAGGAAGGGAATGTCACAGACAAAGAGACAAATAAACTAACAAAATATATATTTTATATGAAACTATTGAAAGCGTTTTTAACACAGTATCATGTTGAAACGCAGCTTACAAACAAACTTATTCTACGACATCAAATTGTTTTATGTAGAAATCCCTTTTCATTTATCAAAAATACCGATGCTTTATTTTTTGTAATGATTCAGATTATTTTCATGTTTTTACTTTCTAATTAAATTTGTCATGCGACATGAAAATCTTGTCTTTGTTTGAAATTAACTTGTTATAAATAATTAAATTACTAGAAAACATAACTCATGATAAAATTTAAACTTAAATCAAGCGATTTATTTATGAACTTGATTGAACAGAAATGATCAGACATGACCCAATTACCTGCGATAGATATTATAGTCATAAAACGGCCCATTCATGAGTTATGATTATGAAGCATGAACACGGACCTTCCAAATAATATGATGAAAATAACTACAGACCACATTTTTAATTAAATAGTTTATATATATTTGTAATTTGGCAGTGTATAATTTGACCAGGACGTTATCTATCTCTTATTATTATTATTTTATATTATTATTATTATTATATTAGCACCGCGTCTTACTACCCGTTCGGGTTATACGCACTTACGCTAATGTGTAATGGTAGGGTGATTGTGAGATGAAATGAAGGACCTACAGTTTAACGTGGATTCCGAACCACGGTGGTGACCTGGCATTCCCCACATTCACAAGTTGTCTTGTCAGAGGTGAAGGAAGGGTTAGGTAATCAGATAAATCTGTGCCGGGACCGAGGATTGAACCCCGGCCGCCAGCACAGAAGTCTGACACCTTACCCCTAGACCGCCAGGTCACCGTCTATTCTCTTAAGTTGTAGTTAAGACTTCGATGCCCTTTAAAGTTAAATTACACTTGTGGTAGGTTGAATAGGACTTCTTGGAACAGACTACGTGCATCACATCTACAAGTTTCACTCATATATTTGCACACACAAACATTGAAGATAATTTTTACTATTATTTACCACCGCATCTTACTACCTGTTTAGGTTATACCCGTACATAATAATTACTCTAATGTGGTAGAGGTGACCTGGTGGTCTAGGGGTAAGGTGTCAGACTTCTATGCTGGCGGCCGGGGTTCAATCCTCGGTCCTGGCAAAGATTTATCTGATTACCAAACCCTTCCTTCACCTCTGACAAGATATCTTGTGAATGTGGGGAATGCCAGGTCTCCGCCGTGGTTCGGATTCCACGTTAAACTGTAGGTCCTTCATTTCATCTCACAATCACCCTTCCATTACACATTAGTGTAAGTGCGTATAACCCGAATGGGTAGTAAGACGCGGTGCTAATAATCAATCTAATGCGGTAGAGACGAGGAGGGAAACAATTTTAGAGGTAATTTACCCAAATTTGCGTAGAAGGATGGTGGAAAACCATTGAGGGAAAACCACCCTCAGTACACCAGACCGAGACTCAAACCTCGATCTCCCCGTCATCAGCAAGTCAATCTAACACGAGAATGACGCCTTAGACCGCTCGGACACCAAAGCGTGTAGCACTTAATTATATTAATGTAATATGGATGAGCGTGGTAGAATTGAGAGGAAATGTAGTCGCACTTAAGTGGAGGGAAGGTATTGCAAATTAAATTATTTATTAAAAATCACCCTAAGTACGCCCGACCGGTATTAGGAGGGTTAATTAGCGGTTTTGGTGGCTTCAGGAAATAAAAGTTTTTCAAAAACAAAGAAGTGAAATTATAACCAGCAATTTTTTCACCAATCCACTATACGATTAATTTTTAATTCCGGTGCTAAGAAAACATATTATTAAATTTCTAATACGGAAAAAATTTCGTGTTACATTGTATTTCTATCGTCGATGGATACTTGGGCAAAGGTATAGATATTGTCTAGTCTGGTTTACTGGTGAAAAGCGGGCTGAATGTCAAATCCCAAAATGAGGTTTATTTTTTCTTAAATATATTTTTACCCTCCTTTCACAAAAATGTTGACAAACTTCCTCTTAATTCTCACTTCCTCGTCCCTATCCCATTATTGTTCACATTAGGATAGCCCGGTTGGGTTGTAAGACGCGAAACACGATGTACTGAAAGGGAAATACATTTTTTCGAGGAAAAAACAAATTATTTATAGACTATGATTCAATTCACGAATAAACTTGACATCATGACTCAGTCAGTAGGGTGTCTGCCTACTGACTTAAGGGTCCCGGGATTGATACCCAACATTGTTGTTTCACAGTGATTAATTAACGACTTACTGGGTGTTGTTCCTCTCATAGATTTAAGTAAATTTATAAGTCATATACTAATATAATAAGTCGGTTTAGAAAATGCACTTTAATATTTTTAAAAAAACTAAAAATACTAGATTTTAAATGATTAATCATTAGAGTATTTTAATTCACATATGAAAGACATGTAGACACACACACACACACACACACACAAAGCTAAAGCAAGATAGAAACGAAAATTGGTTCTTAAAATTGCTAGAAGAGTCTTTTGGGATGCCATGTCTAGGGTTACAGAAATTAACATGAAAACTAACACCTCTTATCACCTCCCCTTGCCCCCTCTCCTCAGGCGTTCTTGCTCTTCTCTCTCATCAAGTCGCTTCATTTCACATCATGATGACCCTCCCCCAACCCCTTTAAGCGCCGGAAACTATTTGCTCCCGTGGCACGTGACCTCTCTACTCTCCGAGCTCGTTAGATTACATCCTCCCCCAACCCTCCAACTTCCTCTTGTCATCACAGTCCAAGAGAACCCACCGGTTGGCTCCGCCACATTTAAATTCTCTCGTACGTAACCACGATTATTAAGTATTCTCTTTGCAAACAAGATTAAATTGTTCGATTTACGTCAGGCGTGGTTCTTGGTTTGTTATCAAGGTAGTCCGACACCTTAGCTCAGTCGGTAGCGTGTATGTTTACTGAGCAAAGGGCCCGGGGTTCGATTCATGAAATGTACGAAAAATTTATCATTGATGAAATGTGGGCTTCCCCTTTAGCAGTGATGAATAAACGGCTGGGGGGGGGGGGGGGGGCTGTGTGTTGTGTCTTCTCTAGATTTAAGTTGGTTTATAAGCCACGGGCTGATAATATAATCAGTTGGTTCAGAAAGTGCCCGTTAAATAACTCAAATAAATAGGAGAGGGGGGGGGATTGTAAATGCCATACCAGTTTGTGCTGTGATCCTCCCCCCTCGCCTACTCCCTTCTCCGTATTAAATTACTTAGTTGGATTCACAACAAAGATCCATTCTATGTTCCTATACCAGTTAATTTCCGTTTACCGGACATTCAGGTTTTATTTACAAACAAAATATGTGAATTTTAGGATTTCTTAGAATGGAAAATTTCAACTTTTAAACTATGTTTACAGATCTAGATATGTGTATGGTCATATAAAGTTTTGTGTTCATTCCACCAAACAGAAATTACGTGTGTTAGTATAACGAAGGATCCGACACCTTAGCTCAATCGGTAACATGTCTGCCTACTGAAATTAGGGTATCGTGTTCGATTCCCAGTAAGGCCCGAAAATTTATATCATTGAGGGAATGTGGGTTCACACTTCCATAGAGATAAATTAATGGCCGGAGACCGGATGTTGTGCCTGCCCTAGTCTTAAAATTATAATATTATAATTATATGGCATATGAAGCTATGACAGGCCTAGCAAGCCGGTAGAGGAAAATATAATAGCTTGAATAAAGAAACTGACCCGGACCATAAGCTGGAAACGACAATGATTGTAAAGTAAAGTCTAAAGCAGAGGTCTTCAACCCGCGTCCGATGGTAGCATTTTTTGCAGCCCACTGGTTCATGAAAAATATATAATTATTTCAAAAGAAAAAAAATGACAAACACAGATATAAATATATATATATATATTTCACATGAGCGAATAATAAAATAAATACGTATTTTACATTATTTTATAAACGATTTTTGTTTGCACAAAGAAAATTATTGAGTTTTAATACAAATGTTCTTTGAACAGGTAAATGATAACTCTAATAGACAGTACTAATCGTACAGCTTCCTGATATGAAATTTTAAAAATAGAAAAAAACCACCAGAGAACACACTTTATAGGAAATCCTAATACCTAGTGTGAGTATAAGTGTAAGATGAATATTTTATAACTATTCAATTCGGATGTTATCGGTACAGTATTGCAGCCCATGAGCCAACAAGAGAAAGAAACTTTGGTCTTTGGATATTTAAAAAAAAGGTTGGAGACCCCTGATCTAAAGATTTTGTCAATATTTAACCATAGCGCAACATCTGACTGACAATATCTCAGCTACCTAGGTTGCCTCCTTGAAGGACATGTTTTGATATAAAACAAAAGGAAACAATTTACTAGTACAGTCTTGTCAAGCCTTGCCTGCCTTCGGGAACAACCCTTGCGCCACTCTTGCACTCAAACCTTCGAGGAATGAATGAGAGAAATCGGCAATACAGTTCCTAAATAGTTAAACGACTCTCTTTCAAAATATCAGCAAAATATCAAAAACAAACAAAATAAACTTCAAATTCAAATATATATTTTATTTGAAATCAAAGATAAAGGGGTATGAAATGCCTATCATGAAATTTACTATTAAAAACCATAAAAATATAATGATTGAATTTTTTTTGTTTTGTTTTGATGTCACATTATTTCAACACAATTCTGGCACGTCGTAATTTTCCCTAGTGCTGAATCAGTGAATGTTTTATTGGAACTACGACTAATATGAAGAAAGACCTGCCCTCATCAAAATAGAAACGCTTTGTATGCATAATTTTAGTCGCCAACAAACAACAATAACTGTATTAATGTTAATATTTGATTAAGTGTAAACCGTCAAATGGTTAGGGTCAACCACAAATACACATCAGGCCTTGAAATGTGCAAGTAAGCCATTAGCCACTTTTTTTTTTTTTTTGCGGATGGAGGGGGTCAGAGAGAGGGGTTAAAATTAATTGGTATTGGGGGTTAGGGTGGAGGGACGAGGCACTAGAAATCCGAATGTCAAATAAATAAATACATGACGTCAGCGGTGGTCATTTCTAATTCTGCTACCACTATCCACATAAATTAATTGACGGCGTATAGGACTGAATGGTAACCATATTATTCTTATAAATATATTAAACATTCCATGTACTGTACATGTCCAAAAAAAAAAGGAGAAATAGAATAGAAAGAGGAAAATTAATATAGTGACAGAAAATATAAAGTTGAAGCACGATTTTTTATTATTATTATTTACTCCCTTTTCACTGATATTCAAAGTAATACTGAGCTACATAAAGTATATCAAGGAAAGGTAATTTGTACAGACACATAAATACATTCAAATATCACCCTATTTCGACTTTCATTATTGACTATGAATCATTTTAGGATGTTGGTTGCTAATCACTTCAAAATAATATTTCAGATTAAAGTTGTAATAATACGTAACATAAAAAGCAAAATAACTCTAGGAACAAATAATCGATAATATCAAGAATATATATTATAAAGTAGACCTATATAATGTCTAAAGTATATACAGTAGTAGGATTCTGGTAGAGAAAAATACCTTTTTTCTTCTAAAAAAAAACAATGTATATTTCTTTCCATTTCGTGTAAATTTATGTGCATCACATATTTAGGAAATCTAAATGTAATTGCACGTGTACATAGCTTTTGCCAAAATAACTTGTAAATCAAATTTCTCAAAAAATACCCCTCAACGGTGAAGTTCCTTACTAGGCGCTGTTAAATTCTAAATAGTATTTTCTATAACTTCAAAAAAAAAGTACTTTTGGAAGTACTTGGTTAAAAATCAGTACCTATGGGTGTAGTAAAACAGGACATCCCACCAAAAAATTGTACTGTCCTGCAAAAAACGTGTAGTCACTCTATTTAAAGGGCAAGTTTATGAATTATACAGTAATTTATTTCAAAATTAATTATATTTTAAGCCATTACGATAGTTTAATTATTTAGGGTTGAAAACATGTAGATAAGATATATATTTATTATTTCACCGTGTCTTACTATCCATTAAGGCCATATGCATATAATTTACGCTAATTAAGTAGAGCTGAGGAAGGTTGAATTGAAGATAAGTAGTGAATTTTACTCTAAAATTAGTTTTTTTTTATGTATGGAAATGTCATTGAGATTTTTACTAACGAGGGCAACAGGAACTTTTAATAAAGCTATCAAAGTGTAGGCTTAAAAATATTCAAATACAATACATAAGTTAGAAAACAAATTAATGTTTCTTGGGTGGCTTAGAGAAAATATATTCAGGGCAATTAAAGAGGAAACTTTATCTCAATACCAATCCGATATTCATATGAGTAAAAGAATGAAAATGAAAATTATCGAGGAAAAAAAGTATGGGTTTTTAAAATTAATATACAGATATTAGTAGGAAGTATAGATACTTTTTCCACATTTATATATAAATAGATAATGTTTAACTAGACAAATGCGTGTGTATGGGTTTTCTAAAATGAATTGTTTGTTATGATGTAACTTTAAATCATTTTTGTTTTATGATTGATTTATTAGGATAGTGAATAATACTATGTATGAATTGGATAAAACTTGTTAAAATGTTTCAGATAATATTTGTGAGTATGGTTGATTTAATTTATATTAGTAATTGTTTATTTTTTAAGATCTGTATTTTATATTATTTTCCTTCCCTAAGCTAATTATTTAAAATCTAAAATATCTGTAAATTAACTATCAATGACATTGTAAGCTGGTTAAGTGCAAGACACGATGTTACACTTTAGCTTTGCCAGATTAAAAAAAAAATTCATCTAAATAAATAAATACAGATGCATAAAATTTATATAACATACGGCTCTCTTCTAGAGTAGGTTCTTAAATCAACATACTTTATTTTGTCATTATTTATATAGCGAACGACCTCTTAGTTTTAACAATAGTTATAAGACAAGACTGCGAACGCGTGTGTTGTATGCCAATAAGACACTTAAAAATATATTTCCCTATTAAAGTTATCGGCATCATAAACATTTACTCGAACCTTTATTCTATATAAGTTGGGAAATGCGCTTTTCTGATCTCCTTAAGAAAACTTTCTCGGAGGAGCAATAACAAAAGCTATCTCGTCGTGAAAATATCCATTCTCCAACCATCTGCATAGAAACTTTCCTCCGCCATCTTGATGCTACATTCCCCTTTTACTTCTGATCTAGGTCCTCATCCCCCTCCATACATGTTGTTGTTATTATTATTATTATTATTATTATTATTATTATTATTATTAGCACCGCATCTTACTAATTGTTCGGGCTATACGCACTTATACTAAATGTGTAATGGTAGGGTGATTGTGAGATGAAATGTAGGACCTACAGTTTAACGTGGAATCAGAACCACGGTGGAGGCCTGGCATTCCTCACATTCACAAACTGTGATTAATTCATACATGTTAGTGTCGAGGAAGCGCTGTATCACATAATTATCTACCTTAAGGCGTGGGTATTGATTGGTTGTAGAAAATTAAGGCTCGGCTAATTACTTTTGGATAATTCGTGATATTTTTGTGTTGTTGGGAAACCACAGTGTTTTTAAACAAATATGATGAGCTATATTATAAAGTAGCTTGATTTTCATACAGTTTTAACTTATTTACTAAACACTAGATAATCACCCGTTCTTCTCACGGATCTTTTTTATACCTATATCTTGGAACCTTTCAAAATTGACCCAATGAAAATCCAATTAACAGAAGCTGAGATAAAGAACAAACAAGTAGAGTTTTGTGGCCACCATCTTGAAACAAAATGGCGGACGTAAATTTTGATTAGCCTATATGTTAACCGGACGTAAAAATTATGTTCGTGTGAAATTTCAACATAATCAGTAAAGTGTTTTATGTGTGAAAGAGTAACATGCAATTACCAACTCATTTAAATACCTATAGTAATAGAATTTAAAGTTTTATCCGTAAAGCTTTAGCAAATTTGTCAAAATTGTTTACACAATTCTGAAAATATTACATAGTGAATTGACCAGAGTTTTCCCTAGAAATAAAAGAGCGGAAATAAAAAAATTACAATAACTCCCCAAAAAGGTAATAAAATGTTATAGACCCTTCAAAAGAGTTTATCTATCAAATCACATACATGGTAGAAAAATAAGTTTAATTAATACTAGGACTATCCCGATTGTTTTAATTTAATTATAAAAAGTTACAAATGATACAAACATAATAAAACACTATTTCACTTTTTTATCTTTAATGTTGTACTCTATTAACAATTTTAGCATAGTCCAAATTTTTTTCTTTTGCTATCAACATTTATAGCATTTCACTATGGTATTGGTGTTCTCATATAGGTAGTGATTATATCTATCAAATGTTACAGTGATCACATGATACTTAAACACTGAAAGTAACTTTTATAATGTGACCTCAGGCTTCTGTGAAAATTGGACTATATATATTATAAAATATATAAAATGTTTAAATATCTTTCGTTGACTAAACATCACTAGATTTATCTAAGATTTCTTAAAAATCGATGTAATTTTTTCAAAGTTCATTTAAATAATAGCGTGTGAATACATGAAATATCTCAAAGCTTTTAAGCCTGTCAATGAAAATTGTTGCTGAATTATTTTATTTTATTCATAGGTATAAGCTATAACCTACTTTCTAAATATAAGGGGCTTATTTAACTCACGACTATCCTAGAATACTGAACACACATCTTTTTCAACGAGAATCATACCCTTCTCGGTGGCTGCATGATCTAAGCCAGGAGTTTTAAACTGACGTCTATAGATGCCCCTGCACCCCCTATTTTTGCCCACGAAGTTTCTTAGAAAATTAAGCTACTGTAGCAAGATTAATCTTTCCAGCCGACAAACGGAAAGTTTTGACTTGCGTGGGAAAAATCCATGAAAGCTTTGACCGATGCTCATGTTTAATTTATTTCTTACATCTGTTGTATTATATTGACGTATCAAAGATAGTATATTTTAGTCGGAACGTTTGTTCGATATGTCATTAAACATGTTTAAGTTACTACTTCTTATTTCATTCACAAATAGAAACTTGTTTTCGTTTTTGCATAACTTGACAAAAATTAGCCGATTTCGATGCGACCCTACACTAAACTCATGGATGCAACTGTGGCCTTCAAGAATTTTTAAGTTAGAAACCCCTGTTTTTGGCCCTGAGTGTACTTTTATGCTGCATCCACGCTGCTGACACATGGATGCTCGCCAGACACCTCGCTGCTGGCACATGGATGCTCGCCAGACACCTCGCTGCTGAACATGGATTCTCGCCAGACACCTCACTGCTGGCACATGTATGCTCGCCAAGCACCTCACTGCTGGCACATGGATGCTCGCCAGACACCTCGCTGCTGGTAATGGATATCGCCAGACACTCACTGCGCAATGTTGCTCGCAGCACTCATGCTGCACATGATCTCGCCAGACACCTCGCTGCTGGTACATGGATACTCGCCAGACACCTCACTGCTGGCACATGTATGCTCGCCAGACACCTCACTGCTGGCACATGTATGCTCGCCAGACACCTCGCTGCTGGTACATGGATACTCGCCAGACACCTCACTGCTGGCACATGTATGCTCGCCAGACACCTCGCTGCTGGCACATGATTCTTGCCAGACACCTCACTGCTGGCACATGTAGTTCGCCAGCACCTCACTGCTGGCACATGGATGCTCGCAGACACCTCTGCTGGCTGCGACACCTATGGCATATCTCGCCAGCACCTCACTGCTGGCACATGTATGCTCGCCAGACACCTTCTGCTGGCACATGGATACTCGCCAGACACCTCACTGCTGGCACATGGATGCTCACCAGACACCTCCTGCTGCACATATATGCTCACCAGGCACCTCGCTGTTCGCATGTAACATATGTTCGTTATGGAGCATTTACCCTGCAGATGTTCACATTGTTGTAAGATGCTGTCATGAGAGGTTGGTTGTGAGTCGTGTTTCGTGTTAAGGAACAATGATATCTCAGTCATCTGATGACAGTGGTCGTAATTCAATTTTGTATAAAAAAAAATTATATATATATTGTGACAGGTAGAAAGAGAAGGTATGGAGTGCACCCCTTGAATCAAGAACGTCATCACAAGGTTACTTTCACAGTTCTATAAACGAGATCAAGAACTATCCAGAGAGGCTTTTCAGCCACTTAAAGATGCCACAACCGACATTTCTGGATATTTTTAATCTTATTGAACAATAAATTGTTTGAAGGAACCAATCACAGCTCAAGTTTCAAGATGCCTGGCGATGGTCGAGGCTCGGAAAACAAACCGATTTGTTATCATCGCTTAGCGGGTAGTGAGTGAGACGAGCATGCTGATGCAGGATAAATGCACCAATAAGGATTACTAGTTTTGTTTCAACATCGCCACACACACTGACTACCGATAACGGGACAGTCAGAGTTCGAATTCCGGTCGGGTGTACTAGGGTGGTTTTTCCTAAATGGTTTGGGCTACACGCATATGTAATAATTACTCTTGATTAAATAATTCAATATAATTCAATAATTGATGAAACCAATATATTATTAACAGTGAACCATAAATAAGTTTATAAATTGTCAGTGTGATTTAGTAAAAGTGAATAATATTAATTTTCTATATAACTTAGATAAAAAACATTGAGTAAAAACACATTAAAATGTGAGTCAGGTACAACACATAACATTAAAATATAACACATTAAAAGATTAACATAAATTCATATACTGGAAAAACGTTAAACTTGGGATAATGTTGAATGAAAATATTATTAAGATAGAGTAATTATAATAAGATTAACTGTAATAAATGACAATAGATAATGTAATAAAAAGTTTTTAAGAAATAACATTTTATTGAATTCTAAACTCCTTAGCTGAATTTCCTTGCTCCTTGTGTGGCATCCGAGAGATGGCCTTAATTGACATAAATGTGGACATGTTTCGGCGTGCAACGTACGCCATCTGGCAGACAGCTGTCTGAATGGCGACAGTTGCACGCCGAAACATGTCACATTTATGTCAATTAAGGCCATCTCTCGGATGCCACACAAGGAGCAAGGAAATTCAGCTAAGGAGTTTAGAATTCAATAAAATTTATTTCTTAAAAACTTTTTATTACATTATCTATTGTCATTTATTACAGTTAATCTTATTATAATTACTCTATCTTATAATATTTTCATTCAACATTATCCCAAGTTTAACGTTTTTCCAGTATATGAATTTATGTTAATCTTTTAATGTGTTATATTTTAATGTTATGTGTTGTACCTGACTCACATTTTAATGTGTTTTTACTCAATGTTTTTTATCTAAGTTATATAGAAAATTAATATTATTCACTTTTACTAAATCACACTGACAATTTATAAACTTATTTATGGTTCACTGTTAATAATATATTGGTTTCATCAATTATTGAATTATATTGAATTCTTTAATCAATTTATATCTGCTTCCTTACTACAACTTCATCATGTTTTTTTTTAAAACTAATTACTCTACTGGGTTAGAGATGAGGAAGGTTTATTTTAAGAGACAAGGGTACCCAAATTTGCACAAAGAAAACGAGAAAAAGAGTGGAAAATCATTTAGGAAAAAAAAGACCCTTCGTACACACGACCTGAATTCTAATCTGATCTCTCCGTCATAGAGAGAGACGCCTTAGGCCATGTGGCCATCAAAGTAGGTTTGACTAAGTTTAATAATGGAAAAAGTTTTATTACAGAATTACAGTCCATACTGTACGTTCCCTCAAACCTCAGCAATATAAAATATTAAAGTCATATTTCGAATATATTTTTTTATCTGTTGTGGCCTTAAGTGTACCACGGGTTGTCCACTAAACTATTGTATTCGTATCACCAAAGAACAACTCGCGGTATAAGATGCCATTTTCAACGATATTATATCACCCCCAATATCCAATAACAGGGCACGTAGCTTAAAATAAAACAACACAAAACTTGATAGTCTGTGGCAAACCTCGTACGATAAACTTTATGTATATCGCTTTATGGTTTCTTTACCCCAACTTTACAATAATAAAAAAACATAAGGATATTTAAATGCATGGTTCCTTCTTCGAATTTTTCATTTTCTGAACTTTGTTTACTTCAACTCTCCTCTATCTCCTCAAAGATGATTTTTTTTATTAAATATATAACGTGTTTGTTATTTATTCATAGAAGGAGTCACGTTTGTCGACGTCCATACAAAGTAGTTGGAACGCGTTTTCAAAAGGTTTGGAGAAACAAACCGTTTGGTTGAAGGATCTTATTTAGTGATCGCTTTGTATTGATTTAGGAAATCTTGTATACATATTCTATTCCATGGATCTTTAAACTTAAATTTCTTAGAGAACATAAAGTCTCATTTCACCTAAATCTTGTACATATTCCGTATCATTAATCATGTAGTATTGTATCAACTATTGTACAAGAAGAAAATAGTGAACATTTATTTACCGTCATTGAGGCTTTCATTGGATTCACACATAGATGGTTTTTTTTTAGCACCACGTCTTACTACCCGTTCTGTTTATAAGCATACATCGATGTTCATTTATATATTTACCTGTGATTTGTTCTACGTAGTCGTCCGTAATAATCGTCGTTAAGCTTGCACTTAACAATTTCAACTTAATTTTAATGTTAACATTTGATTTATGTTATGTTGAAAAATTGATGTGCTCTCTGACAGTTATTAATTATTCATAATTCTATAAGAATAATACTGTTGAATACTTTCCACGATATTTTCTTTTTTATCTATCAATGAAAATATTGAGTAAGTGGCCTAACAATATATTTTTAAAGCTATGAATTGCTCATGTTAGAAAGAACAGTAGTTTTTCCACGGAAATTAAATTGCTCAAAATAATTTGAATGTGAAAGACGGGGATGTTAAATAAATATTCAACTTATAATACAGAGTGTACGTCGATTCGAATCAAGACTCTGTTTTTAGAGCACCCCTATGACACTCCTCACTACACAGCATATAAATGTTGATCAGACTTTGAAGTTTTTTATTTGAATAGTTTACCACAGTATTAACAAGCGCTGCGATCACTGTAAATTTTTGTTATAAACATGTGACTTATAATAAATAACAGCTGTTTATGAATTTTTAGACAAAAACTATTAGAAAACCTTCACTTATCTGGGATAAATTAATATTATATTATTATTTTAGTTTATGGTCTAGTAATATATGTGATTATTCATTGAAATAGATAACACATATAACATAAGTTGAATTTTATATTTAAAAAAAGTTTGTGTTTGGATTGAGCTTTGCTTTTATGTGGTTTATGGCTAGTTGGGTTTTAAGACTTTACTCAATTATTATAAGTTTTACAATAATGATAAGTGTATATAATATTTTTTCAGTTGTAGGCCTAGTTAAAACATAACTTTTTTCATAATAATAATTTTACAATTTAAATACTAAATAATGTGTACAACCGCCCCCTTCCTCACCTGTGCGGATAATATGATTAAAAAAACATATTTGTTGCATAACCAAACAAATACAAATGCTTTTACAATAACATCAATCATTTATTATATAGTTGATAAGTGTTTTACAATAAGGTTATTCTTTGGGTTATCTTAATTACTTTCAACACTTAAAACTTCTTTTGTAATATTTGAACTGCGCGCGTGCTAATAATCAAAGATACTAGAGCTTTTTGTGTTTAATGTCTGATCACTGGAGCTAAATAGTAGCCAGACCTGTATATCTTAGAAATTGGTACAGAACAATCAGTTTATGTGAAAACTAGCTCTTACAGACTACAGGTTAAGTATCTTACGGATACTGTCTTTGTAAACTAGGTTTAAGTTAACTTTTACTATAATTTTTGTTAACTACACTTAAGCCCTAACTGAAATAATTTACAGTAAACTGTTTGAAAAAAAAACTATCAGTATTTTCATACATTACTTTTTATAACTTGGTCTATAGCAATTTAGGTGAGCTGGCGGTCTAGGGGTAAGGTGTCGGAATTCTGTGCTGGGGTCCGGGGTTCAATCCTCGGTCCCATCACATATTTATCAGATTACTAAACCCTTCCTTCACCTCTGACAAAACGTGTATTAATCACAACTTGTGAATTTGCGGAATGCCAGGCCTCCACCGTGGTTCGGATTCTACATTAAACTGTAGGTCCTCCATTTCATCTCACAAACACCCTACCATTACAAATTAGCGTAAGTGCGTACAACCTAAGGGTAGTGAGACGTGGTGCTAATAATAATAATAATAATATATATATATAATAATATATAATATATATATTATACAATTTAATATCCGCAAAGGGAGCCACGGAGAACAAAGTCACGAGACTCAACTCAAAGTTTTTTCTGGTGACGGGAATGTCGATGTTCAAATATCAGTTAGGTGTATTTAGGCACAAAAAAAAAAAAAAAAATCACAGTCTACCACTATCCCAGCCGCCAAAATAAGGGTAAATTTTCTCTTAAAATGTAATATTCCTCCTATCTACATCATTAGTGTAAATATATGGATATCCCGGATGGATAGCAAGACTCGTAGCACGGAAAATAATTCAAACGAATATTTCTAGCCTTTCTATTTATATTAAATTCATCAATACCCTGTCATTTCCTATTATCTATTAATTTAAATACTGTACATCTTGAAAGCTTTTGTTCATACTTTAAAGAGTTCAAAATACCATTACACATAACGTGTCAGTTAGGGAACAATAGGTAATAAATTCTAGAGTACTTTATGACATAAAAAAAAAGTATCTACGCCTAATGCTTCTTCTCCGTTCGCATAATTAACATACCAGGATGTGTAATTTGCAACCCGGCAATAAAGGCTTCAGTAATATGTGTAAAAACATATGAAGTGAGTGATGCGTGCGTTAATTCTTACTGACACGAACACGCAGGTTTTATCGCGGGGTGCGTTGTTAGTTCAGTCGTTAAAAGTGGTGGGTGAGAAAGAGGAGAAGAGTGAAGGGGGAGATGAAACGGACATAAAGAGGCGCATAATTTTATTTTACTTAAAAAAAAAACACGCCCGGAGAGTAATTACATTATCGTTGGTATTCTGGAATGAGTTCTGTAATTTTAATGCTGAATTCAAAAACTTGTTGGAAAATTTGGCTTGGCTTATAACAGTCATGAAATGAATACTTGATATAATACATATCAAACCGAAATGTTTAAAGTTAAAAAAAACAAAAAACAATTAAATTATGGACAAAAAAAAAATGATTGAAGTGATAAAATATAAAAGTTTACTTAGTTTTACAACAAGATTTATTTTTCAAGCTGAAATGAGAAAACGCCGTTTTTACTTTTCATGGACCAATTTCTAATTACAAACTTTAATTATATTTTATTTGTGTTTGTTCTTTGAAATATTATAGTAAGCCTATTCTAAATAACAATAAGCTTTCATTATTTAAAATTACATTTTGGACAGTAAAATTTTCAAAAAACATTTGAAAATTTGTAGGTAAAAACCTATTTTTAATAATATGGTTAATATTTTGATATTTTCAAGTTGTAGGATAATAAAGCTTGGTAAATGTTTCTATGTAAGTTAATAGTTTATTTTAATCTTATAGACTAAATTTTAGGCTCAGTTAATATTGTTTGATGTTAATGGAGAAATTGGGATTTAGATTTCAGAAAGGTGCGTTAAGTGTGTTTTCCCCTCCTAATCGTATTCCACTCTCCTTCTCCTTAAATTTAGCTTTATTTCCTCTAAATTGTACTTCCCTTGTGTAATAAAATTAAGATCGCACAGACGTAAGGCGTGGTGCGAAAAAAAGTTTATTAAAAAAGAAAAGATGGAAAAACTACAGTGCAAATCATATTATTTTGGAATCTTCCCTTCATCTTATCGGACCTTGATTCTAATAACACCCAACCCAGTGGCGTAGTTAGCTAACGCGCTAGTTTCGTGTTCAGCTAGGCTGTCGAGGACGGGGAGATCAAGGCTCAAATATCGCTCGGGTGAACTGGGAGGGGTTTTACCTAAATGGTTTTTCACTCTCTTTCTCTCCACGCAAATGCGGGATCACTTCATATATATTAAACCTTCCCAATTCCTAACCCATTAGCGTAATTAGTACTTAAGAGTATATCCCGAATAGGTGGTAAGACGCAGTTCTAAGTATTAGTATTGTTATTATTATTATTATTATTATTATTTTAAAACCCACTTCCCAGTAAGTATCGACTAAAGACGACGTTAATCTAACACCTTTTAAGGCTGCCACCTCAGCAGGCGAGAAGTTGCCGTGCAGACGTTCAGAAATCCCGCCATATTTAATCAGTGATGCGTTATTTAAAAATATGGTTCACGCCAAAATGAAGTCAAACTATTCCAACCGGGCTATGTTTGCTTAACAACTCTTTATTTTTAGTTTTAATACTATACAAAAAAATCGTGAAAATGTAACAGTAGCACATTTTCAACGACATTTTAAGCATATTTATATAGCTATGAGACTAGACTCGATGTAACATTGCCATAGATTAAGCCTTCCTCTAACAAATACCGTATTTTTGATAGTCTCCCAACATAAAATTTTAAGTTATTTGAGGAACAATTTTGTAGTTTAGAATAGTCAAGGGCGTACGTTTCATACTGGATAGTGTCGCCACCTCGCCACACTCACTTGCTCGGAAGAGAGGAAAATAAGGAAGACGAGATAAATATTCCCCCTCTTCTGTGCGCATGCGCTCTTTTAGTTTACTACTGGACGGTATGCAAGAATTATGATCGAGTCCACTCCGTCTCCTCTCTACCTCTGACTTGACATGGATCTTGCGTACCGCACTTTCTGTTGGGTCAAAGTAGGGTCGATTGATTTTGCTCTTTTTGATCTTTTTTTAATATAGTCAGCTCATTTGACATAATTATGACTCAAACAATGTCTGGCAGAGTAATTATTTAGTTTTCTATTAAGTTTGAAATACTTTAATTTATACAGGTTTTATTTATTTGATTGTGATACATATTCTTGTGTTTTTTTTTTAAATGGATTAAGTGACACGTAGAAAAGACAAACGTAGAGGGAAAAAAAACAAAATTACGACTTGGTGCTAGCCGCAAAAAAAAAAAAGGAAGAAAGCCATGCAAACATTTATTTTATAGGACAAAGTATGTATATATATATATATATATATATATATATATATATATAAAAACTTTATTATAGTAATAATAATAATAATAATAATAGTAATAGTGAACACAAATTTTCTATAAGAAACGTTTAACTCAAATTAGAACTCATTTTGTCATGACATACCTACAGTAGTCCATAAAAAACTAATAATAAATAACAATAAATTAGATAACGGATTTTTTTTAGACAAGGTGGTTTCCTCTCTTCAGGCAGAGACGACAAAGCTGACTGTCGGGACACCGTAAAACCTTCTCCTCATTGCACTTCCATTGAATTGTCCACAACGTTGGATTCAACACAATTCGGAGACAAAGCTATGGAACCAATAAATTTCGAGATTAGTCAGCTTTGTCCGTGGTAGAAAAACTACATTAATAGGTTATCCATTAACAATTTTCAGGAACAAATAGTTTTGTGTGGACATGTAGCTGCTAGATCCATACGGTAGTTATTTTGTTTTCATGATCCATAATATCCTGACCGCTTGTCCAGTTTAGTAATAATCTCCACACTTTAAATTTGACATAAGTCTACTAAATGTACCATACTCTGAGATTGAATGTGATAGAGGTTCCCAACCTGAGTTCGCGGGTTCCTAGGGATCTGCGAAGGCCCTGTGGGGGCCCACGAAACCAATATGAAGCCCTAGTTTTTTAAGTTATCTTTTATTTGTATTTTCACATCATATAAAAAATATACGCTATTCACAATTTTTTTAAAAATCTCTTTTTTCCATTACTGTCCGACAGTATTTATATATATATAATTGGTTACGTAGAATACTATAAATGTGTGTTTTTATTTCACCTTGTATGGCTGGGAAGGTTAGGGGGCCACAGTGAATTATCATTGGCTGAGGGGGTTTGTGAAATGGGAAAGTTTGGGAACCATTGATATAGAAGATCTATGTTTGTGTGGTCTGAGTATGGGGTAAAGTTTTTAGGGTTGTTGACCTTTCTATGCTAATTGTTAGGCCTACTAATATATTTCTAATAACAATTGGTTTCTTATATCAAACAAATACTATTAGCCTACAACATAAACTGGGGTGATTATGGTGAAGGAGATATCTATAGTCAGGGGAAGACTAAAGGTATTGTCACAAGCAGGGAATAATTCTGCCACCCCCCATCCCGCCCCGCCCCCCAAGTATCGTGGCGATAATGAAATCAATCCTGGGGTCTTTGTTGACGTCTGAAATTTAATAAAGTTGTAAACAATACCATACCATCCATTGCACTGGAAAATGGTTACATGAAAAGTCATTAAACGAACTATAAAGTTTTGACATTAGTTATAATTAATTGCGTACCATAACAAAGAAAAAGTATTAGGTACATTAGACACCTTACACCCTAAAGGCTTACTTAGAATTTATAATACAAAAATTACATCCAATGATGTATTTGTATATACAGTAATATAATATATTTTATATAAATATAAGTAGGCCTACTATAAAAACAGTATTTGCTATAATTATTGCAAGCTACAAAATTCCACCCACGACAGCTACTGGCGCCCCAAGCATCCGCTTGTTTCTTTTGCACCTTAGTCTACCCCTGTTTATAATAACATTTTATGAGTCTTTTTAGGCTCTAATTTTATGAATAGCAAATATATATCTAGTTAAATAGAAATTCATCATTACTGTATTAAATTCTTTTTTTAATTTGGTAAATAATGTAACAATTTCTTGTTTACTGTTTAAACAATAGTAAAGTATAGTAAAGATCTCTAACTACCCCCACTTTGTTAAGGAAGTAATATATTATAATTGTGTTCGGGCTCTAAAAAAAAATCACAACACCTCCTCACCCAACACCCCTTTCCCCACCCTCTTTCTATATATTCTTAATTCTATGAGCACTCACTGGATATATCCGTATTATCCGTATATATTATTGATCTAATTGAAGTTTCTCCTAAAATAAACCAAGTTGAACGCAAAATAGCTTGTTAAGGCATCCAATATAAATAGATATTTGACCTGATGCGTGGGAAAGCTTCCCTAGCCCAGTGATTTCCAACCTTTTTTTCTTTATAGGAACCTTTAAAATATCTAATAAAATCACTGAGAAACACAAATTAGGTATGACAAGGGTACATTATAAAATAGACGTGTAAATCAATAGGGTTGTTAAACAATAATAATAAATCAATAATTTTGAATCAAATATTTCAGGAGTATTTATTGCCTATCCACCAGTACTTGAACTTGGGTTATCAATATTATTACCAACCTCACTTTTAACAATACTCTCAGCATTATTATCTTCATCTTCCTCAGATACATGAATTATCTTTATATATCTCCACACTGTCCAAAAAATATTGCCAGATTAATAAAAACAAATGTTGAAGATTCTCGCAGAACCACTAACATGGGCTAGAGGATCACTAGTTAGGAATCACTGCCCTAACTCCTCCTTTAGTAATCTCACTACGGTCACTGCTTTGTCACTATACCTGCCCTAAAATATTTTTCTTTGCACAACTAAACCTTCGGGGGCACACTGTACTTACTACATCACACAACGTATAGTAAACAAACATTTCCATCCTACTTCAAACTCGTTATTTTTTCAAGGATGTGAACTATATATAAAATTTTGGATTGACGTTGAACAATTATTTTCTAGGAGTTCTACAAAAACATTTACGGCACTTCGTAATATTTATTTTGAGGAAATAACTCTAGAGAACGACAGGGTTTTACCTAGGCATAATTTAAATGAACAGCAAGAAAGTACACCTGGCTGCTCAAAATGGTCCGAGATAGATACACCTGGCTGCTCAAAATGGTCCGAGATAGATACACCTGGCTGCTCAAAATGGTCTGAGATAGATACACCTGGCTGCTCAAAATGGTCCGAGATAGATACACCTGGCTGCTCAAAATGGTTCGAGATGATCACCTAGGCAGCTCAAATGGTTCGAGATATTATACACCTGGCTCTCAAAATGGTCCGAATGATTACACTGGCAGCTCAAAATCGTTTGAGATAGATCACACTGGCAGCTCAAAAATGTTCGAGATAATAACACCTGGCAGCTCAAAATGGTCGAGATAGATCACACTGGCTGCTCAAATGGTCCGAGTATAGCATACTCCTGGCAACTCAAAAATGTTTCGAGATAAGATTACAACCTAGTGCTCAAAATGGTTCCGAGATTAGAACCACCTGGCTATCTAAAATGGTTCCGGAATAGATTAACCTGTCTGATCTCAAAATGGCACCGAGATTAGAATACACCTGGCAAGCTCAAATTAGGTTCGAGATAGATACACCTGGCTGCTCAAAATGGTTCGAGATAGATACACCTGGCAGCTCAAAATGGTTCGAGATAGATACACCTGGCAGCTCAAAATGGTTCGAGATAGATACACCTGGCAGCTCAAAATGGTCGAGCTAGATACACCTGGCTGCTCAAAATTGTCTGAGCTTAGTATTGCCATAACAAGCTTTGAAGTAAAAATTGTGGCGGATACATTTGATAAGAGTAGCTTTGACTGTTTAGAAAGTGTCATGCCCCTACCTCTATCTCCTACTGAGAAAACCTGCAAAAGGTCAGAGCAAATAGTGACTGAATTAAGACACCCAGAGCAAGAAGTTTATGGCCGGAGAATTTTTGACGTTACTCACTTGCTTAGCGAAATTAAATGTATGAGTATCACAGTGAAATATATTTGGTTGCTCTTTTTCCAACATGGTAATGCTCAAAGAACGGAGGCAATGGCTGGAGAGTATCTATACTTTTCAGTGCAATATGTGTGGATTTATAAGCACCCTACAATCAGAGAACCCTGAAAAACGACTAAAGTATATGGAAATAAACCATCTAAAAAAAATTACAAATCAAAAACTGATTGTGCTTGGTTGTGAACCCCTTCACGTGAATCTTAAGGTAGCAAAATATCACAAAATAAACACAGGCTGACTGGACTGTGTAGTGGGTAGGCGAGCAGCCGCGCCTTATTCCTCTTGACCTTGAGATAGGTTTCCATTTTCTTCTCCTGACATGATGGTGATAGGGTAAAGGCTCGTTGACACGGTATTAGTTGACTAATGCAAGTACACTAATTTGGCTGCGCGCGCACAGTTTGCACCGTGTAAACAGACAAGCAAGCTACTAACAAACAAGTCTACTTGCAAGTGAAAAAGTTGGTCAGCTTCCAATTTTACTAATGCAAGTAGACAATTTAAAATGGCGGCAACTAAAGAATTGGTTGTGCGGGGGACACTTATTTGTGGAATGTTATGAAAAGAATGAGTTTTTGTGCAATTTTAAGCACCTAGTTTATAAAGATAAGAATGCGAGAGATATTGCACTAAAGGATATTGTAAAGTTATATCAGGTGTACATATTCTCTAGAAGTTTCCAAAATAAAATGTTAAGCCCACGTAAATATTGCAAATGTTCTTTGTGAGAGATAGCATTTAATATCGGTAAACAAATGTTATCAATAATTTTATCAAACCATTATTTCCTACCAATCAACGTGGCAGGTGTAAATTTTTTATATATAATCACAAAATATAATACAAAATTGTAGTACCGTGAATAGTTCCGGCAATATAATATTCGCGTTATCGGCAAGTAAGATATGAATGGCCGACGGTTTTCACGCGAAATCTTCGGCACGTTTTCCAATCTCCATATTTGACACTTTAACCAATCTTTATAAGTTTTAATTAATAATGTTCAACCCACACACTTCAAACACTTTGTAGTAATGCTTTGGAATCTTGAGTAGATACAGAACATAATATTATTATCGTGTAGCAAACCAGATAGTCTATATTTAAACAAATCTAAAAATTAATGAATTATTATTTTTAAGGAATATTTTAGGCCTAGCAAGCTAGCATTTAACACAATATTTTGTTATCAGTACACCAAAATTTGAAACAGGGTTTAAAAACTTGCGTTAGGCATATTTAAAAAATGCCCAACCGAGGGTTGTATTGGTATTTATTAACCTTATTTGAGTTTAATTTTATTTATCCTGTATGCTAAGTGAGTTAACAAATCAATAAAAATAGTATAATAATTATTTGGATCAATTGAAATACATTTTAAATCATTAAGGAATTAAGAAATATGAGACATACTAATCACTAACTTTCAATGTTGTTTATATAAAACAATTTTTTTAAACAGGTCGTCTAATTATTATACATTGCGTTTACTGAAAATTGTAATTTATTTGGCCACCCATTCTTTTTCTATATTCACCCTTTCTATATCCTAACACATGAGCGTAATTAATATATACGTATAAATAACCCAAACGAAAAATGAGACGCAGTGATAAAAAAAAAATGGCACCAATAGAGAGACCAGTTAGCACAACTTCAATTTCAGTCATGTTTTTAGAAGCGATACTAATACAAGTGAAAAATGCGTGTCAACACAGCTAGCATGTTAGTAAGCTAATACCACTAAACCTGCATTAGTCCACTAATACCGTGTCAACGGGACTTAAGTGTAAAGAGGATAAGATTAGACAGAGACAGACGCTGTGGTTCAAAATAACAGCACAGAGCATTTTATTTTAAGACACGAGTCTGCCTGCTTCAATTGATAATCTCTCACTTATTGAGGTGGCCTCCTTAACGCTCGGCTGACGCTACTAGTATCTTTGTATGTCAATACGTCAGTCACATCGTTTGAGTAAGACCTTGGACACGCGGTGTACAGAGTCCGTTAAGACACTTCTCCATTCTGGTCATATATTAATCCACACCTCAACAATGACGTGGCTAGACGGGATGACGGGTTGAGCATCCCCAATACCAACCCTGAGCCAGAGTTGAGAAGGGTGAAGAGGTGCCCGGCGTGACGTCATAAAGCCAACATCGCTTACTGTGGTGCAGCTCTCTGATAGATAAACAAGTTATATATCTACGGTGATCGTACATCCTTTATTTAAGAGGACAACCCTTTCGTTCACTGCTTTGTCATTTAGATGTTTTTTTCTTCTTCTTCTAAATTTACCATTTTGTCCTTTATTTTGTGAATTGAAGTAGTAAATTGAATATTAGTCCACAGTAGGCTTGCTACACCACCCATAGAAACATGAAACTGTCATTTCACCGCCAATCACTACTCTCCATTCAACATAATATTTCCAATTTTTGACAACACTGGCAACATTTCTTGTATTAAGTATAAAATTTTTTATATATGTATATATGATTGTTTAAAATGCTTGATTCACTCTGGTATCACTTTCAATAACAGCGATTGAGCTGGTTAATACAGTTTTGTTGGTTAAAATGATTATGTTTCCTTGTTAGACTTTGGTTAGGTATGTATTACATTCTACAAATAGTGGCTGACAACAGTAATTACTGTAAAATAAACGTTATAAAGCTTTTTAGTCATAATGAAATAAATAAACGTAACCTGTTTTTTTATTATAAAACAATTTCTGATTTGTCCTTTATTTTCTCCAAAAAAATTTGGTCACCGTATATACTGTATATTACGATTCGGAAATGGAACATTACGGAAGCCCCTCAAGTTGTGGCGGCACATTGTTATACCCCATTCGAGGTGTGTTAAGTTGTTTATCATTCATTTAATTAAAATCTGCTCTAAGAATGTTAGTAATCCTTTCATTCAAAAACACATTAATAAGTCCTTCGTTATAAATATGAATGAATGGGTCGCATAATCCGACATCACACATGACGCAATTACCGACGTGGGATTATTATATAACATTACTAAATTTCTTCCCCGACAGGTAGTAATTATATAAAATTCATATCAAAGTGCCCGAAGTGGGTTGTTCTGTACTGTACGTTACCAGTGGGAAGTCTCAGTAAAGAATGGGAACAAGGCGCAGTACCTTTGGAAAAGACGTACCTAGAAAAAAAAAATTGTCACTGATATTCTAGAACTTTCTACAAACACCGGTACTACACCCCTTCCTCGTCTTTCACACCTCTAATTGCTTCCGAAGAAGACCCCAGTTTATATGGGTAAGAGAAGGACAGTAGTGTGTTGAAATAACTTTCAAATCCAATGTCAAAATCAAGATTAAAATATGTCATTTTGAACAGATTGAACTTATAAACTGAAAATTACATAAGAGGCGGGTAAAATAATATTATTACAAGCACTCATACCTAAAATCGGATTTGGAATTGCATATATAAGCGGTCTCCAACTAATATTAAGCTTTTTTTTTTAACTAGGATTTCCAAACTAAGCATAATGATCATTAATTTTGTTGTGAATAACTGAATATCACCCATCTAGGATATCCATATATTTAAGTAAATAGGTTAGGGACGAAAGTGGTGTAATTTAAAAGAAATGTACTCGCAATTAGGTGGAGAAAGAGGAAAATCGTTTATAAAAAAATACATAGCTATTAAATTGCCAATATTTAATAATTTGTCCCTAAAAATAAACACGTGTTTTTTTCGATACTGGTATGTTAGTCTACACTATTTTGTACAACAGTTATAATTAATGTATTATACCATTTAATGTAATTGAAACTCAACATGTAGTTTTATTTTGGCATCCACAGGAGATGGGAAAGTTTGTCCTCGGGCGTTTTGCGATACGATAGTAATCGAATGGTTTTACATCCGAGAAGAGTTGCGTTTGTTGATACAGTGTTAAGGAACATTAGGCATCAGCACCGGTGGTCACATGGTCAAAGGCGGTCGGCCTCGTATTGTACCAGAGTTTCGACGACGGAAAGCTCGAGGCTTGAATTTTATATAGGTTTATTTATTAATCAGATTTTACTCATTGAAACAACTTTCCTAATATTTAACCCTAATATTAATTTGTTAGTAACCCTTGTGTTGAACGTAATTATAGTGAAATAATTAAAACTAGAAGGTCCCTAAAGCTAATAACTTTCTTTTTTGTTAATGTACGTTTTATTTTTCCCCCTTCCACTAGTTTTTAAATTGGCCCAGCTTACAATATCCTTTCACTTCCACCTTAAAATTAAAGAATTATTAATATTTTTTGTTGTGACTTTAATTAAAAATAATCAATAGCTTATCCACTAAAAGGTTTATTTAAATAATTTTAAAACTTTCAATATAATTAAAATAATTAAGAGTATATCCATTAAAACTGTTTTAAAAGTATCACCTATAGTTAAAATAATAAGAGTTCCTATTCATTAATAAATGGAATTAACATTGTTTTAAAAGTATCACTCTAAAATAATTAAGAGTTGCTCCATTAGTATTTTGAAGCTTATTTCTTTAAAATTAGGTAATCATTGATGATTTAGTTCTAGCCCAGATCTACTTCACACCCTTTGAAATACTTGACCACATTACAGATCCTATTTACCAAACACAGATGGCAGCACGAATTATCACCCACGGATAGCAACAATAGAGAACAACAATGAACACCCCCATCCCGTTTCCGACATTCAAAACCAACCCTTTCTAAAACAAAACTGCAAGCAACCCCATGGAATGTTAATAACCGAGCCTTAATGTGTCCCAGTTGGGTCCCACTGAGTTTTATAGCCGTAAATATCTGGGACAGTGGGATCTCCAAAATATAACTATGATCACATAGAGGATAGGTTCGAAGGGAGGGGGATTGTGCAGTTTCGGGCCATTAATCGTGCGTTTTGTGCCAGGGTTTGCGGTATAGGCGAATAGGGGTGGGAGGGTGGGTCGGGAAGGATTTGGGGGCGTTCTACAGCTATAGCAGAGTTTAGCACAGCCTGACATTGTGATACAAATCACTGCTATTATGTTGGTAGCTCGGAAACTGCTCTTAGATGGAGTGGTGTTTAAAACGTGACATACTCGCTTTATCAACATAGCTGGAACTAGGGCAATACAAAGTAAGAGATCGCGAATTGGTTAAAGGTGCTCAAGCAACTGTTGAATATATTTAACATTGTTTCCCTACATACATTTGTACTGTACTTTCTGAATTAACCAACTTTTAGTTGGAAAAATAAATATTGTTGGGGAACTTTCTCTAATACTTTTTTATTGATATATTTTTTTATATTGGGTTTTAATACTCGTACGTGGTGTATGTATTTAATTACACTAATGGAATAGGGATTATGAAGGTAGACTTTATGGGAAATTTACCCTGAATTTGTGTGAAGGAAAATAAGAAACAATTTAATAAAACAACACCTCTATGTACACATGACTGGGTTTTGAACCCCGACCTCCACATCGCCGGAAAACCGGACTAGATTATTTGGCGTGTCTACCAGAGCAGGTCGTTGTTATATTAAAAGAAACGCCATGATGTTTATTTAAGGTGGGGATACATGGAAACGTGAGAAAAGGGCGGTGTTTTTTGCAGTTTTTTTTATAATAAAACAAATATATTTTTGCCGAAATAAATAGAATAATGTTCCAATAAAAACATAAACTCTAACTTTCTTCACACTGGGACATCAACAGCTGTTGAATATCTGTCATGAGCATAACAGCATTAGATAACAAACATTTTAAATTAAGAGAACAAGTTTTCATCAAATTCCAGAACAATCTTGATAGATATACAAGAACTGGTGATATCACCACATGAAGAAAATTAATATTTCTACTATCCAGTAGAAATATTAATGTTTATACTAGATAAATGTTCTATTTATTTTGGTTTAAATGAATTATTTACTGTAAAAACTGCAAAAACATCGCCTTTGTTTTTTTCGAGTTCCTTACACTCCCGTAGGCCTGTTTTATTTGAGCTGCCACAACTATTTAAACTATAATAAATATATTTATTCAATTCTAAATTATTGTTTTTTATTAAATTTGAATTTTTAAACATATACGATAGCATTAAATTTAAAACTATAACGTTTTTGATTCTTGGTGTTGTTTATAAACAAACTGAAAATCATATGTTTAGTGATTTACGCAAGAGCGAGTAAAGGATCATTTTACAAAATTAAATGTATCAATAAAGACACCCAGCTATTGAATAAGCATTTAGAATCATTTTTGCTCACGTCATTAGAAGGTAGAAACCGATCATCGTTAATGTAGCTGAAATGACCTCGATAGTAAATTAACTAATACATAATATATAAATACTTTACCTCACCACTCCAGATTACACTGAGACATTACTTCAAATGGTAGATATTAATATATGGTAAGGGCCATATTTGTAGTCCCGGGCCGCTTGACATTTGCCAGTCCACCCCTGACTCTATTTAAATTTTAATGATGTAGGGTGACCTGGTGGTCTAGGGGTAAGATGTCAGACTTCTATGCTGGCAGCTGGGGTTCAATCCCCGGTCCCGGCAAAGATTTATCTGATTACCAAACCCTTCCTTCACCTTGACAAGACATCTTGTGACTATGGGGAATGCCAGGCCTCCACCGTGGTTCGGATTCCACGTTAAACTGTAGGTACTCCATTTCATCTCACAATCACCCTACGATTACACATTAACGTAAGTGCGTATAACCCAAACGGGTAGTAAGACGCGGTGCTAATAATAAATATAATAATAATAATAATAATAATAAATAATAGTTATAATATGTGTATTAAACTTCAATAAATACTTAAAACGTGTTTTACAACAATTAAAAGTAAACCTCGATGGGCTTGGGTAAAGTTATCGCCTCAGGATACGATGTTCGTGGGTTCAAATCCATTCGGGGTCGACGTAAAAGAACCCTGGGAGGAATGTGAAAATATATTTCCGGGAAAATTGGAAGGCCCTTTCGCTCTCGCTCAAAGACATTCTCGCGTGCTGTCGGTTCAGAAAGTGCTCGTTAAATACCCCAAATAAATAAAACAAACCCTTATCGTGGGTTGGAAGACAATGAGAGCTAAGGTACATATTTTTACTATGTCTAAAAAATTTTTTTTTTGCCAAAATAAATTTAAATGTCGCTTAAGTAGATTTTTTCAATTTAAATTTTTGCACATGGTGGCTTCAAAAGTCCTTTCGCATTGCAGAATCCAACAAGGACGTTTTCTCTTCATGTATAATGTTTCTAACCACTTCAGGGCTGATGTATAAGGCGTCACTCTCGTGTTAGAGTGGCCTGCTGAAAATTGTCAGATTATAACTTTTTCAGATTTCAAAGCACAGAGTACACCATTGTTTGGATTACTTGGATTCTTAAATATGAAACAGCTATTAAATATAAGATGTAATACTTATGTATGATATCATAGCTGATATAAATACTTAAACTTGCTTAGATTTTAAATATGTTGATCGAAGCTTATCGATCAGAAATAAGACCACAAAAAAAAACTAATAGTGCCAAAAGCTAAAACTAATTGTTTTATATAATCAAGCTTCCATTGGAATGGTACAAAGATTTGGAACTCATAGGAACAAAATATTAGATATTAATCAAAATTTAAATCCACCTTATATTATATTATTAATGAGATTCAGAAGTCAGCTATTAGTATTAGTACTGATAGTAATAATAATAATACTAATCGTCTTAAGACTATTAATATAAATAACAACAGAAGAAGATCCTTATGCTTTTGTAATACTCGACTACACAATTTGTTTGCTACTATCATCTAGTTATAAAATAACACTTTAGTTTAGATGTAACAATACTCTTCATATAAAATTACTCATTGTGTTAAATTAACACCTTATTTATATAGTAAACAGTTTATTTTATGAAACAGCTTATCATTAGTTATGCAATTTATATATTTTTACCTTGTTTATCCACAAGTTTACGCCTTCAGCTCTATATTCTATATACACATTAAGTAAGAGGCGCATTAACAAGATTTTCTGTAATTCCTCTAGATTAGTACAGGTAATAATAGTGAATATCGCTAAACTTGAAATTAATATATGAATATTAAATGGTAGCCTAGTATCTGTAATTTGTATTGTATGGTATTGTATTAATTAATAATAATAAATTCTCTCAATCCCCGTCCACAGCAGGCCAGTCTAACACTAGAGTGATGCCTTAGACCATTCAGCCACTGAAGCGGGTAAGTTATATTAACGCAATTAATTTATTTTTAGTACCACGTATTATTTATTACCCTTTAGGATTATACGATTTTGTACTAATTACGCTAATGGTTTTATGGACGATAGATATTTTATGTAAGAAGTGTACCAGCATTTGCCTGGATGGAGAACGGAAAACCATTTTAGAAAAACCTCAGTACACCCGATCAAGATTCGATCTTAGATCTCCCGTCATCGGCAGTCTAGTCTACTGCAAGAGTAGCGCGTTAGAACATGCGACTAACGAAATGTGTTAGTTAGTATTGTTTGTTTTTTGTGCGCCGCATTTCACTAGCCATCCGAGCTATTTGTATACTTACACTTTTATATTAGGGATGAGGAAAGTAAAATTTGGAAGAAGTGTACCCACATTCGTATGTACGGATAGGTGGAAACAATTAAGGAAAAATCACTCCCTTGTACAGCCAATCAAGATTAAAAACCCAAGCTCCCTATAATAGGTAAGCCAGTACGTTGGCTATGTGATTACCGAAGCGAGTATTATTATTATTATTATTATTATTATTATTATTATTATTATTATTATTATTATTATATTATTACAATTTACTTTGCTACTTTTGACCATTTATATAGTAAAATAATAATAGTGATAAAATATCAACATTTTAAAGTAATGTCAGCTCCACTAAAATCACATTGCATGAAAATAGGTTGGTTTTAAAACAACAACAACAACAACAACAACAATTTATTTTTTGCAACACATTTTTCCACAAATTGTCAAGCAGGGAATACGATGCGTAGAGAAGGTGATTTGAAATCCAATCAAACGTGGAACAATGCAATTGTGTGTGTGTTTTTTATGTAAATAAAAACCATACATTGTACTCGTGCATGAATTAAAGGAATCACATCTATTTTTTATGGGGAAAAATAATTACATTCCAAATGAAAACACAACCAAAATAATAGAGACATCAATTAAAAAAACATTATGACTGCATCAATGTTTAATTTATTTTGAGCTCAATATAAGAATATTTTGTTAATATAAACCTACACGTTATTTCACGCCAACTTGATCAACGATATCGTCCATCTTTATATTTTTTATTTATTTCATGATAATTAATAACCACCCGGGTATACACATTTATTATTATTATTCCTAACGGGGTAGATATGAGGAAGGTAGAATCTAGAGCAAATTTACCCACATATGGCGTGAAAGAGGAATGGGAAAGCTTTTTATGAAAAAAACTACCCTAAGAACACCTAGCCGGGATTTATACCTTGACCTCTCCATTACTGGCAAACCTGACTAAAAGAGATTGACGTTTATTCCGTGTGCTCACTGGTATGTCAGATATGGCTAATATAAGTTTAAATATTATTTAATTCATAGCAGTTCTGGTTTAGAAACACGATATAAACGGCTGGAGGTATCATTTTGCTGACCACAGGACAACCTCTATCCAAAAATGTTGGAACTATCATCGCTAACAACGACAGCCGTTCGGTCGGTATAACTCACTTGCGGGCTCACACCATGGAGTTTTTTCTTATTAAACAGGAGTAAGGAGTGGAAGTTTAAGAAGATGTTACCAAAATGATAAAGAAAAATGTTGGTGAACGACAATGTGAAGAGGAAATAATCCCCCTCGGTGCACTTGGCTGGGGGTTCAACCCCATCCTTCCTGGTCGGAGACCACTTCATTAATTTCAAGATCAGCTCAGTTTTTTTTAAATTAATTTGTTCAACACTAAAAATTTTTAATCACTCAGTGGTTATACACACATATGATAATAATTACTCTAATGGGGTAGGAATTTGGAAAGAAATATTTTTAAGGTAGTCTACCCGCATTTGCGTGAAAGGAGAATGGACAAACATTTGGGGAGAACCACCCTCAGTAGACCCAATCAGGATTCAAACCCCGATCTCATCGTCTTCAGAAGGGCAGTCTAAAACGAAAGTGATGCCTTAGAGACAATTCAACCAATGAAGCACGTAGAAACTTAATAAATGAAGAGAAAAAGTCCATGTGGATTCCGCAATACGAAAGACTGTTGAGGCAACCATGTGTAAAAATTTAAACTGAACAAATCTATACTGAAGCAAATTAGCACACCTCAAATGTGGCCCGAAACTAAATACAAGACGACACCTACCTAAACTCGAATGAAACTGGCCCATTCCATTATGAAAGGGGTCAACAACCTTTTAGTAGTGATGAGTAGTAAAAATGTCGATCAGCGTGCCAACCAATCTAAACCCACCCAAATCGTTTATATGTCTATACTTGTTAACTAGTACGACTATTAAAACAAATTTAAGTTGATCTTGTAAAATGTAAATGTAACAACATGTTTCTAAATTGAATATACTAAACAGCTAATATTTCTTTAATATTTAATATCTTACTAATATTATAAATGCGAAAGTTTGTGTGTTTGGATTTTTGTTGCTCAATCACGCCAAAACTGCTGAACGGATTCGAATGAAACTTTGTACGTTGGTAGAATATGTCCTGGAATAACATATAGGACTATTCCCAACCTTTGATTTTAAATAATAATAAATATATGATTATAATGTGATTGAAATGATGTTATTTAAGAATTTGTGATTTAATATTTTGTTATTAAAGTAAATAGTAATTATTGTGACGTAGTTTCATACTAATAAATAATAAATATGTGATTATTTTAGCTATATTTTTCGAAAGAAATATTATTTCATTTATTTATTTGTAATACTAATTATGAAGGTAAAAATAAAAAATAATAATTTATAATTGATAACTTAAATAATATATAATTATTTTATTATTAATTATTTAAAAGTGAAAATTAAAATACGGCAAAATTATTTACAGCTTAAACTGAGAAAAACGCATAGATATTTGAAAAAAATAAAGTTTGATTTTTGACCAAAACAGTTTAGTTAAAAATTAAAAGATTTTATCAATTATTGCGGGCGAAGCCGCGACGGGTAAAAGCTAGTCTTAATATAAATCATAAAAATCAGAACAAATACAAAAGCTATAAATCTGTTTTGCAAAACTTAAGTTCTGAAGACACTATTTTAAGAATTTGAAACCAAACAATTAAATCATTTAAACATAAAACATGTTGTTAATAAAATTATTACTCGTATCAATGGTTTTAGTTAAAAATAAAGGTTTTTCTAATATTTTCATTCAAAATCACTCAGCGTTCCATTGAAAATCGTTCCGTGTGCTACTCTTGGCACGTGTGCCGTAGTAGGTTGCCGACACCTGCATTATGGTCTAGGTAGGTGTCGACTTGTGTTTGGTATCGAGCCGCACTTATTATTATTATTATTATTATTATTATTATTATTATTAGCACCGCGTCTTACTACCCGTTCGAGTTATACGCACTTACGCTAATGTGTAATGGTAGGGTGATTGTGAGATAAAATGAAGGACCTACAGTTTAACGTGGAATCCGAACCACGGTGGAGACCTGGCATTCCCCACATTCACAAGATGTCTTGTCAGAGGTGAAGGAAGGGTTTGGTAATCAGATAAATTTGTGCCAGGACCGAGGATTGAACTCCGGCCGCCAGCATCGAGCCGCACTTGAAGCGCACTAAGTTTGACTATGAATCTGGCCTTTATAAACTGGCCCTAAGGGTAAGGGATTGAGTGGGTGACTTCATCAGCATAAACAGGGGATGATAAATCTACATAGATATATGATGTATATCTGGAAGCCTCCTTTCACCTCCCTCCCTTCAATGCAACAACCCAAGGTTCAAAACTTAGATACCATTCGTTACAGGCAAGCCAGTCTATTGCGTGACTGACGCCTCAGACTACGTGAACACCATTGTGGGAATCCCCGCTTCTTAGTTCAGGGAAAATCAGCGCCATCCCCTTTTCAAGGTAATGTGGTTGGAACTATTCTATTCAAATTATATTTTTTAATTTTGCAGTTCCTCACCTGTTCTCCAGATCACTAAGTGAATGTTTTAATACGTTTCCCGAATTATAACCCTATGCTTCCTGGTGACCTGGTAGTCTAGGAGTAAGGTGTCGGACTTCTGTGCTGGGGGTCCGGGTTTCAATCCCCGGTCCTGGCAAATATTTATCTGATTACCAAACCCTTCCTTCACCTCTAACAAGACGTGTATTAATCACAACTTGTGAATGTGGGGAATACCAGGCCTCCACCGTGGTTCGGTTCCCACGTTAAGCTGTATGTAGGTCCTCCATTTCATCTCACAATTACCCTACCATTACACATTAGCGTAAGTGCGTATAACCCGAACGGGTAGTAAGACGCGGTGCTAATAATAATATTAATAATAATAATAATAATAATAATAATAATAATAATAATTATTATTATTTATATTCGGTTGGATTAGCTAATAATCAGCACACTGATTCTAAAAGACACACAAATAAAAATTAAACCCATATTATTTATTTCTTACCCATAAGGGTGGGCGCGCGGATTAAATATCAGGCTCATCCAGTCAGGGTTTGTCGTTGACGGGAAAGTTGGGCCTTGTATCCCGGCTGGGCGTACTGAGTTTTTTTTATTTAATGGCTTAACCCCTCTTCCTCCAAGTAATTTTGGGTGAAATTCCTTTAAATTCTTCCTTCCTCATTTTCATCCCATTAGTGTACATACATAACCTATGGGTGTGGAAATAGGTTGAGAAAATAACTTGTTTTTGTTAACAATGTTTTAGCACTAAGAAGATAAAACTCTGTCAGTATGTTTTTACACTGTTAGTGAGTGTGTGTGTGTGTGTACGTGTGTGTACGTGTGTGTGTGTGGTCCAGAGTAAATCCAACTGCTATTTGTGTTAGAGAACTGCAGCGTATTAAGGGATGAGCCGTAGAAGGAAACTTTGTCCCCGCCCACACACACATATACACATACACATACACATACATACATAGTGGATGTTGTGTTTCACAAAAGTTACAAATACAGTCAGACACGAGGAGAGCAAGAAGTTGGAGGGAATTAAAGGGACAGAAAGATGGGATAGAAAGAAAGATGTTGAAGAGGATAGAGAATTTGAGTTTTATACCACCTTCAGACCACGTCAGTGCTTCTAAGAAGAGCTTACTTTTGAAAATACTGGAGATAAATCGGAGGTTTCTTCATATACAGCTAAAAAAAAAAAAGTGGCGCTTCTCTCGGTCTAAGTAGTTGGTTTCGTCGCTGGTGGCGTCCACAAAAAGTGGCGCTGCTAAGCCTGAAGGTGCCCTTACTCTTTCCAAGTAACGTATGTCCACCCGTCCCAGCAGGGATCGCGATTCAGACATCATTCTAGTCTGGTAATGTTTGACTGTGCCGAGAAGGTCAGGGTTAGAATCCAAGCCGGTTGCGTTGAGGTTATTTTCCATAAATTGTTTCGCAATTTTCTCTAGCTTGCCTATATGTGGATACATTTCCCACAGATATTTACTCTCTTTATCTTTATCCTTTGTAATGTAGTTTTAGAGGGAATATACTCACCTAGCTTTAAGTGAATATGGGTAAATCATAGCTCTAAATCACATGTATACAGGAACAAACCAATGTACCCAGCCGTGATTCAAACCCCAAAACTCCCCATCAACGCAAACTGATCTTAAAATGAAGATAACGACTTAGACCTCTCGGGAGCTGCTTCTGATTATTTTTTTTGGGCCACATTCATTCTCAAATCTATTCTTGAATAATACAGCTAAGAGCGAAAATAGGACCCGTCCCACCAACCCTCACACACTGATGCTCAAGTTGTCTAAGATGTAAGGCTCGCGATAGATCGAATTGCCTATGATCAGGAGTTCGTGATTCGAATCTCAGATGGGTGTGCTGGAGGGTGTATTTCCACATCCTCTCTCCACATTGAAGTAAGCTCACGTCCTTTACAAACAATCATCCTCTTCACTTCCCCTAGATTATGCCGTTAATAACTCTTGTGCTAAACGTAATAATAAACAAATAAAATAAAAATATGCACGGTCCTATCGACAGTTCTTTATATATATATATATATATATATATATATATATAATATATATATATATATATATATCAGTATATTATGATAGTTCCATACACCATACACACTAATCCTTTACAAAAAATATCCAATTATTTTAAACATTTAGACACGTGACTAAGACCAATATAAACTGAAATTAAAAAATAATTACACTAAGCAGTGATTTTCAACCTATTTTCGGTTTGCAATCCCTCATAAAGAGTTATCTTAAGTACCCGATGAATAGATAAAAAGTATATTCCTCTAAATTAAGAGATAAACAAATTAAAGTCCTTTTCCCCTAATCATTCAGGTTTTCTTGTCAAATTACTTGACTTAGAAAGTTATTTTGTTTAAACCACTTCTTCGCATGGTTAGTTATTTCATGTGTCAGCATACAAAAATCAACATACATAATTTAGATTACTAAAATCTTTTACAAACTTCACATGTAAATTAAGCAAAATTTACTTTCATCTTGGAAATAAAAAGAGAGAGAAACTATTAATGAGAATATAAATGTAATCTTTGAATGAAAGTTTTGAATTAAAGTGAGGTGTGAGTTAAGTTTTTATATTATGTTCAAACCAGATTAACTTGGAGCGGAAATAAAAGCACTATCATGGTCAAATTATGTTGGTGCGTGCCTAATAAATATACCGCTTACCCCTGGGGATACTCGCACCACAGTTTGAAAACCACTGGCATAAAGTGAAACGGGAGTAGTTAGAAAATTAGTTAGCTAGTGAAAAAAAACCACAAAATTAGGTAAAAGGTAAAGAGAGAAAACTAAGTGAATAAAGACGAACAGTTAAAAGCAATTAAAAATATACTCTTATAGACGGCAGATTAGAAAGATGGAACGAAAGACAAGTAGATGGAAAAGCGTGTAGGCATAGTAAATAAAAAGGGGATGAGTAAGGGTTACAAATTGTGTGTGATAAAGCTAGAAGAAGAGAGACGGCGAGAGAACACAGCTCGCATAACAACAAACTCCAAACTTGTAATTACATTGAGACAAGTTGGTCTCTGTTGGACGATGTCACTGGGGACAAACACTGCGTAATTCCAGCATCTCAAAAAACAAAGCAACACAAAACCCCACTGCCGCTTCTTTTATGTATTAAAAAATCAAATTGATGTTTATATTAAATAGGATAAATATAAAAGTTAATGCGTATTATGTATTATGATTTATTATGTAGTAGTAGTATATGTATGTATGTAGTATGTAAGTATGTAGTATGTAGTATGTATGTATATGTATGTAATTATGTAATTATGTGTGTATGTATGTATGTAGTATGTATGTATGTATGTATGTATGTATGTATGTATGTATGTAGTATGATGAGTATGTATGTATGTATGTACAGTAGCCCCATGGCTTTTTGTGCTGACTGACAGTCACAGTGACTTAACGTAACATTTAGTATATACTACATTTTGACTGTCAGAAGTGACAGCTGCTAAACACATGTTTTGCAGATCAAAGTTGGCGTAAGATACATAATTTGTCTGTAACTTTTTAAGCGTCTCTGTGACTGTCAGTCAGCACCAAAGAACATACTGTTGTATGTATTGATGTAATGATGTATGTAATGTATGTATGTATGTATGTATGTATGTATGTATGTATATGTATGTATATTTATGTATATGTATGTGTGTATGTATTGATGTTTGTATATAGTATAGATGTATGTGTATATATGTGTGAGTGTGTGTGTATGTATGTGAGTGTATATATATGTATGTGTGTATTATATATGTATATGTATATATGTATGTTGTTGTTTTTTTGTGTTTTTTAACGAGGAGGGAAATCCTTTTTACGGAGCCTTCAGATCCATCTGAAAGACTGTGGGACTCCACTAGAGAAGGTGACTCTAGGTGTACGGCAAGAATATTCCATATTCCCGACGTACCGAACTACAGAATGTAGAACCCTACCCACTAAAACCCCCGGGGTACAGCCTTTACCCACCTCGAGAGTGTTCTCCAATACTCCCCACGGGGAACGGCCGTCAGGCATTACTTTGCGTGAGGCTGGATGGCTAACTGCCTATTCCGTCGTTGCCATTATCTAGGTGGTCTACTCCTTGTTCTTTCCTCTACCCTGAGGTTCTTCACGACGCGCGAAGCCATGTCCGCTACAGCCTTCCAGTTGTCCTCGTTGAGCAGCATCAAACTGACGATGCTTTCTGGGGTTGATCTCGTCTGGAGTCGCCTATCTAGCTCCTCCTTCTCAGCAGCGAAGCGGGGACACCCGAAAAGGACGTTCTCGCAGTCTCTTCCAACTCTGTGCATTTTGGACCGGATGGTGAATCACCTAGCCCGAATCTCTCCAGATATGACCTGAGCATCCGTGGCCTGCCAGGAGCTGGGTGAGGTAAAAGTCCGTCTCACCGTGTTTTCTCGTATTCCAGGGTGACACTACTGGAATAAGACGGTGGGTCCATCTACCATTCGTCGATGAGTCCCAGCGTCTTTGCCATATTTCCATGGTTTTCTTCTTTTCGTCCCTCACGATGGTTGTTTTCATGAGCTCGGAAGGAGTCCAGGTCTGGCGGTAAATCCTATTTCGCTCGTCTGCCAAGAGGTCGATAGGCGTCATATCTGCTATCACGCAAGCAGCATCGCCAGAGACTGTGCGGTAGGCACATGCAACACGCAGTGCCATTCTCCTATGTACCTTGTTCAATGTTCAACATGGCACCACTTTCATTGCCGGTGACCAGACTGGTGCTGCGTACAGCATAATGGAGCTTGTGACCGTAGAAAGCAGACGTCTGCGGCTCGGCTTTGGGCCTCCCGTGTTGGGCATGATGCTTGAAAGCGCATTTGCCACTTTGCTGCTTTTTGACTGACGTTCCGAAGATGGTCGCCAAAGCGTAACTTGGCATCTATTTGCACGCCCAGGTACCTCAGTGAAGGTTGAGATATAATGACATTATCTCCTACATTCAGGGTGATGGATTCTCTGATTTTCCTTCCTGTTACTAGTACTGCCTCCGTCTTGTGATCTGCTAGTTGCAGGCCAACAGAAGAAAGCCACTGACGGATGTTGGCGATAGCTCTGTTCGCTATGTACGTAACCTCATCGAGGAACTTTCCAACAGCAACTATAGCGATGTCATCGGCAAATCCCACTATCGTAGCTCCATCCGGCAATGGAAGCCTCAGCACCGCATCGTACATGATGTTCCACAGCAGAGGTCCAAGAACTGCTCCCTGCGGCACTCCTCCGGTTACCCGGTACATTCGTTGACCCGTCTCAGAGTCGTAGGTCAGGACTCTATCTGAGAAGTAACTAGCGATCATCCTCCGAAGATAGGCAGGTACCTCCATCTTCCGAAGCACTTACATGATGCAGCTCCATTTAGCAGAGTTGAACGCATTTTTCACATCGAGGGTCACGATGGCGCAATATTTCTTCGTGCCTTTCGACCAGCTTCTGCCTGCTATTGCGTCCCTGGCAATGGATACAACTTTATCTATCGCATCAATCGTACACCTGCCTTTACGGAATCCTAGTTGGTTTTCAGAGAGGCCCTGTGGTCCCTCACTGAATATGTATGTGAGTGTGTATGTATTATGTATGTATGTATGTATGTATGTATGTATGTATGTCTGTATGTATGTATGTATGTATGTGAGTGTGTGTATGTATATATGTATGTATGTATGTGTGTTGTGTATGTATTGAGTGTGTATGTATGTATGTATGTGTGTATGTATGTATGTGTGTATGTATGTATGTATGTATGTATGTATGTATGTATTTGTATGTGTGTGTATGTATGTGATGTGTATGATGTGTATATATATGTATGTGAGTGTGTATGATATATATGTATGTATGTGAGTGTCTGTATGTATTTATGTATATATATATGTGAGTGTGTGTATGTATGTTATGCATGTATATATGTATATAAGTGTGTATGTATTTATGTATTTATTTGTGTATGTGTGTATGTATATATGTGTGTGTATGTTCAGAGAATTTTTAGTAGACTATTTCTCAATCAAAGAAAAAGTTGAAATTTTGTGAAATTCAAACTTGAAAATTGATTAAAAAAAAAGTGGTTTATTTAATTTTTAATCATGTTATTTGCATTTTAAAATCAAGTAAAATCTAGAATATAAATTACAATCTCAAATCCAAAAAGAAATTGCAATCATAATATAAGTGACCTGTGTTTATGGTTTGATTGATTTGTATTCATATTAGATAGTAAAAAGTGTTTCTTTGGTCAATGAAAATATTACGTGTAAAATTAAACATATTTATTTAATTTGTGCTTACATTTACATAGTTTAGATGTATATTCATACAAACCAATTACTACTCTAATTAGAAGATTGCTAACAATTCAGTTTAAATCAAACTAATGTTTTATTATTGGTTTTTATGTGTATATGACGTACAAACGATAAAACTCCAAAACCTAGCCATAATTTTTTCTAAGCATCGCATTTTACTAGCCGTTCGGGCTATACGTCTATGTACTAATTACGCAAATATGTAAGGCATGAAAATGGTTGAATTCTAGATGAGATGTATCTGCATTTGTGGGGAGAGAGAGTGGAAAACCAACCTTAGTATACACGACCGGACTCAACCCCCGATCTCTCCGTCATCGGCAGTCCAGTCTATTGAGAAGTGATGTCTTAGACCATGAGGCCAACAAAGTGGGCTATTTCAAATTTAAATTCAAATATAAATTACAGGAAATATACACTATCATTTAATAGAGATTATTTGGAAGAAATTTTGTGATCCATTTACTAAAAATAAAATTAATTTAGTTAATTCTAACTTTAGCCATTCTTACTTAGTATAAATCAGTGACAGGAATATAATTTTATAACAAGCTCGCCCAACCTAACAAAACCTAACCGCTCATTCAGGAAAATTAAAGGTTTGTTTTTGTCAGGTTGGGTAATTTTGACGTCAGCCTGTCTTAGACAGGCTTAAAAAATTAGTATTTGAATAAAATCAAGACTATTTTTTCCAAAAGTGTAAAAATCCACATACAAATACGAGAATACTGAATATACTGAGCTTTATTGTTATTATTATTTTGTTAACACCATAATTACTAAGGGCTTAACAGATGACGTAGGGGTGAGTGAGGTTGCACCTGCGTTAGTGAAGAGAGCATATGAAAACCCCATTAGGAAAAAATCACATGTTTGAAACCGTCCTCAGTACATCCAACTAAAGTCGACCCTCGACCTCTCCGTCAACGGTGAATCCAGTCTTGTTTCGACTTTGACACCTTATACGGCGTGAACACCGTCAAGGGCTGATCTGACCTCACGAGATGGAAAAATCATTTACTTAACAACAAAGTGGTGTGAAAAAACATTTACAAATAGTTAAATTATATTAATAATCGGGACAGTTTATCCCGTGTTCACTGCGACTGGCTCTTACTTTAGAAGATTTAGTTCGATCCCAGTCTAATGCAATGAAAATAAATACAGCCACAGACCCAAATTCCTTGATGATACTATGTCATAAAAAATACAATAGTTATATTATATTTAATTGTGTTTTTACACTTCCTAACATAGAGCAATATTATTATTTAAAATTATTTTTATGAGCTCAAAAAGGCAAAAGTATAACTATTTAAAATTGATATTAATAATAATAATAATAATAATTAAATTTTTCAATAGTTTTTTGAATTTTTGAAACCATAAATATTAATATTGTAGAGTTAATATTTTGTATCATAACATATTATTGCACCAAGCACATAAATTGTTTCCAATCTTGGCCACAGAAAGATTAAGGGGAAGTTTGTTTAAATTACTAAAATACCTACTTTTCCGCTTAACCTCACTCCCACATCTCCCTGAAACCCTAATTTAAGAAGAAGTAGACATTATCTTTTGTTGCATGATTAGTTTAGCTTATGTTTAGTATGTTTATTGCTGCGTCAGCTACTTAAACATTAAAACATTCATTCTAAGGCTGTAGGATGAGAAATGTATTTTTTAAAGCGCACATGAACTTGCCTAGAAAGAGGATGGAAAATTACATTGTTAAATAAAATATTATTCAGTACATCCGGCCGGGAATATACTCCCGTTCTCACGAATACAACTCAGGCATACAGCAGCCTCACACCTAATCCTGATAGTCTAAGATGAACGTGTCAATGTAAATGCAAATTTCTTTTTGTTGAAAATACCGTTTTCTCTTTATCCTCCCCAACTTGTGTATTGATATATTAATTATCTATATTAATAAAAGTCTAATGGTGTTTGTATACGTATGTATATATGTTCAGAGAATTTATAATACTTCTCAATTAGCTAGAAAGGTGAAATTTGGTAATGTTGAAAAAGAACCACTCAAGAAGTGCGATAAACTTTCAAACTTGATAAAAAAAAGTAATTTAAAAATAAAACCCTGATTTATTTAATAATTTTAATTCTTTGACATGTTATTTGCACTTCAAAGGAAAAGAGAAACTACAATATAAATTCCAATACATTCCGATTCCATTTTCAATGATTTGGCATTGGAATTTATATTCTAGTTTCTTCTTGCTTTTGAATTATTGCAAATAAAATGCCTAAGAAATATATATTTTTATTTTTTATAATACTTTTTTTAACAGTTTTCAAGTTTGATAGCCAAGCGCATCCCCTGAGTGGTTTCTTTACAATTTCACCAAATTCCATCTCTAAAGTTAATTGAAAAGTACTAATTACTCACTGAACATATAAATATATATATACATACAGACACCATTTGACTTTTACTAATATTTATTAGCACAAAACTCGTAAGACTGTAAACAAAATAAAGTGTTCCGTGTGATAAATTTTATTTCCATTTGGATGAGATTGTGCTCCATATATATTGTATTAGTTTCATTTGTAAATATTTCATATTAAATCCTTTTGAAGCGATTTAAAATTCTGTGACGTATTTACTTTTTTAAAGTGGAGATAAATAATTCTTAACATGAAAAAACCCATGTTTATAGTACATCGTAAATATCTACAAAAGTATTTTTAGACAAAAACAGACGGTAAAATCATTCTTTAATGAAGTGATTTTTTGAGCTTTTTTTAAAAATATATTTGTATAGGGACCCATTACTTACAATTTGACAAAAGTTTTGGAAAAAAAAATAGCACCCACCATTTTTTCCTCTCTATACAATAATGTACTGTACATCGTTTAGAATAAAAATAGATCCTAAGCATTGATATTCACGATGACTTACGAAGTACAGTATTTTAAATAATATATGTTTAATGCCTTCAGGCTTCTTCTACATCATTCGTTAAACTAGGAAAAATTGAGAAATTGAAAAATAAACGTCATTACTGGTTAATTATTAGTTGTGTGTAAAAAATCTTTTAATGGATTCTAACAATTGACTCGTGGAGCAAAAGAATAATCATCCGAGCTCAAAGGTAAGTTATAGATCGGCTTAGGCGAGCTTTTAGCGCGAAAAACTTATCCAGAAGTTAAGGTATCGAGCCCAACTGGTTGTAGCGAGGTTGATTTTTCATTGTGATTTTTACTTTCACATATAAAAAGAAAGTATAATGATCATGAAAATGTTAGAAATCGAGATTATTATGAATATTTACCTTTTAAGTGTTCCTGGACCCAAAAAAATGGATTATCCAATTATGTCTGTTCTCATGTTTGTCTGCTGTCCTGTACCTAATTTAAACAGTTTAATGGATTTTATTATTACACCGCGTCTACTACCGTTCGGGTTATACGCTCTAAGTACTAATACACTAATGATTAGGAATTGGGAAGGTTGAATTAGAGGATGAACCCGCATTGCGTGGAGGAGAGTGGAAAACCATTAGTAAACCACCCGTTCACCCGACGAGATTCGAACCTCGATCTCCCGTCCAGCAGTCGGCTCAACAACTAGCGCGTTAGCAAACGCCACCGAGGGTTAGGATTTTTGAATGATATGAATGCTATTGGTACCCTCAAGACTGTTTACTTCTCACTATCTTACAGGTAGAGAAAGTATTGTGATCGTAAAAAAATTGAACTCGAAATTTTGATGAATGTCGACGTTTCATGACCCCACGAATCTAAAAAGGTTGTTTTTGACTCTCCGTCTGTCTGTCTGTACCCCTGCCCTAGAGCCTAAATTATTTTACCGATCGGGCTAAAACTTGGTATCTATGGTTTTCATAGGGCTGCACCGGGGGGTTTTTAGAATTGGATCTATAACCCTAAAATTAAGGTTAGTTTACTGAAGGGCAGAAAGAGAAAAAACTATTTTCTCAAAATTCGCTATAACGTATTTTGATTAAATTTTACATCTGGACATTGTTTAACATAATTAACAAAATGGCGGTCCTCGTTTTTTCATGAAAATGACTTTGAGGGTACTTTACGTGAAGTATATTTTCCAATTTTCGTCATTTCTCGGCAATTATTTGTTACCTATATTAAATACTATTAAACATAAAAATCTTTTATTTGAGATATATTTTTATAAAATTAATAATTTTTGAATTAAGCAAATGTATATTCTTTTTGATTTATGTCTTTGAAAATAAATTTGATTCTTAAGCTATTTGGTTGATGGAGATGTTTCTCTTTTTTCGATTTTTCTGTAACAGTGTTCCTAGTCCTTAATGCCATAGAGAAAGTAACAGTGTATATCTTTAATTTATGATCTTTGATTAAGTGTTTTTACAAAAATGTATAGACTTATTATTTGGTTTCACTTTTTTTTTATTCAAGTCAGAAAATTGGATTTATTTTATGCTCTTTGGTGATCACAGAGGTTCTTATTTTCTTAACTTTTTTTAGAAGTGTATGCTATTTGATTTATTATTTTTGGTTAAATGTAATTATGCTCTTTTTAATTTTTCTCGACCCATTTATTCATGTTCTTATGTGACGTGTACATGCTACAATGTACATTATTCGGTTGAAAAATCATTCGAATTTTTATTAAATGTACCTTTATTTTAATATAAAAAGAGAGAGAAAGTTTGTGCAGTGCAGTGTACAATTTATTTTTTGAGCCTAGACCTTAAATTAAGAATAGTTTACTGATGAGTGATTTTTTTAGTTTAAAATTAAAAAAAATGTTTTAAGGATTTTGTTTAAAATGTATACATGAGGTGTTTTTGATATTACTTAATAAATGTTTACGCATGTTACGGCGAAAAATTCGTCTAGTGGCCGTTTACTTATGATTGAGATTTTTTTAATTTGAAATATTTTAAAATCTACCTCAATGATTTGGTTAAAAATGGGTCTTTGGTAAGCTTTTTTACAATAATCAATTTTATTTAATTGCTTGAAATCATTTTATATTTGTTTTACTGGTAAATTATTATTATTACTATTATTAAAAACCTTTAATCATAGTTTTAGTAATTTTGTTAAAATTTGGTATTTAGGAACAACTTTAAATTATACATAATAATGTTTGTTTAGTTTTCTAGAATATGTATATTAATTTAAGGGTAGTTTACATCAAATAAATTTTAGAAAATTTAAAAATCTAGAAAATGGCGTTTAAAATTTTTATTTAAAATTTGTTTCTAGTATTAATTTATAAGATGAATATAAATATATTGATATATTTACAAATATAAATAATTCAACGGCAGTTTACAAATTAGCTCGTTTTGAATATTTTATATTTTTCTAAGTAGGTTTAAGAATTTTATTTAAAATGTAGAGAGTATTTATTGTGATTAGCAAAATGTTATGTTTGTTTTTCTAAGGAAAATTTACTTAAGGGTGGTTTACTGAAATAGTCTAGGGTATATTGAAAATTTTGTTTCAACATATAATACATACACTACTGTATATGAGAAAATGTGTACGATTGTGTCGTATCATTAATATTTATTCTTTTTGCAGATGATCTAGCGCACAAATATTTAAAGCTACCTCTTATGGTCTTATTTTCTTGTATTAGATTTTTTAAGCTATTAAATTTAATAACGTAACATAAATATTAATACTTCTTAATTGAGAACCTATTTAGTTTGTTGGATTAGATATAAGTGAGTAAAAATTATTGTAAGGTGTATGCTAATACACCGGTATATTGAAATCACCTGCATAATTATACGATACATTTTGCCAAGCATTTGAGTTTAAAACCTTGCATATCTGAACAATCTTCAGGCGCTTACTCATGAAGAGCAATAAATCAGAAGGAGGTGGCAAACAGTTAAAATGACTTCCTCCACACTAATATGGATGGACTGCCTCTAAAACACCACCGTTCTCATCTCTACACTACCAGTGTAGATATTCAAATAGGTTTGATGGGTAGTAAAATGAAGAAGGGAAATAAAAGTTCGATAACAACAATTATGTGTATCCAATGTTGACATGAACGAGGTTTTATAGCTGTATTAACTAACGTGATCTGTATCATGCAATAATTGATGACGTAACATAAGGCATAACAACTGTGCCTGACGATTCCTCGAGAAGAGCAGTCAAACCAATATTTTTCATAAATATTTCACTGAACAAAGAGATTCATAAAGTTAATTTTAGTAAATTATATGTTTATTGGTGGACTTAATGCTCTCATTTTAAACACATACATTATATAAACACACTTACATAATTATTAAATTAAGATATTTTATCAGGCCTAATACCGTCCCTAGATATTTACTAATTAGGTAATAGGCCAAATATTTAAACTAATAGTAAATAACCTTTTTTATCATCACATGGAATCAAAATAACGACCCTTAGACTTTTAGCCCGACTACTCCAACCAAATATAGCCACAATAACGGGCACACAAAAATTCGAGCTAGGGTCATGTGTAGTTAATATAATTAAAGAGGTGTGTGTTAATCCATAGTTTAAATCCTGAATCGCGGCCGGGTTCAATCCTGGTCCGCAAGATTTATTGATTACAAACCCTCCTTCACCTCTGACAGACATCTGTGAATGTGGGGAATGCCAGGCTCACCGTGGTTCGGATTCCACGTTAAACTGTAGTCCTCCATTTTATCTCACAATCACCTACCATTACACATTAGCGTAAGTGCGTATAACCCGAATGGTAGTAAGACGCGATGCTAATAATAATAATAATAATAATAAATCCTGAATCCCGTATCAATGCAGGCAGTTCATTGTTATCGATGTACTCCTCGCTAATCCTGAAATGTGATTTATCAATTAGTCGCCCACTAAGGAGCACCACGCTGAACCCGCCAAGCCACCGTGTGGAGCATTCACCAAATTTTTGTGGTACATAGGATCATAAAGGCCATATAGTTTGGAATATTCTTTAACCAATAATACTAACTCTTTGTCATTCAATCTGAGAATTTGAAAAACTGTGTAATGGTATTGGTTTGAATCAATCTAAAATATGAAAAAAGTCACGAATGAAGGTAATTTTTCTTTAAAGTAACATATGTAGATATGATTCATATATATGATTCATCCATGAAGAAACACGCACTTTTAAGAAATAACGTGAAAAGGATTACACCATTAAAATATATGTTTATATATAATTTTTTCTGTCAAAAGAACAACTCCGCAGTATTTGGCAAAGGACGCCAATTCCTATACCAATAAGAAGCTAGCCTTCACAGCACCTGTCGCCAGGACTCTCTCTATTAGTTAGTTTTTAAACTGTTGACGAATGGACCAAGAGGCAAAGGGTATGTCATATATAAGCCGCTTGTGCGTATGTTTAAGGCACAGAAACGCACCTACCACACACACAAGTCGCTCTAGCACAAGAAAGTCACACAAGTCGCTCTCGCACAAGTCCCACACACTTGAACTCGCAGTCTAACACAGAATACAACAATTTACGTTAATATCAAAAGTGTGCATTGATATCAAGCATTTAATTGGAGTATGTATCAGTAACTAACAGATGTCATTTGAATAAACCGTGTGTGAATCAACAGCCACCAATAGTTCTCTTTCTTAATTTTATTAAATATACCGATTTAATTAGTGCTCGACCACGGAGCAATTAACAGCTAGTTAAACGGTATTTATTCCGTACAGTAATGATAGGCGCTCGACCACGGAGCTATAGACAACCGAAATATTATCACAGCAATATTATATCAGGAAATAATCCGTAGTGTTACAATTGTAATAGAGTGTATATAAAGTACAGTGTAGCGTACTTTAAACTTATCTTAAATGACCAAATTCGTTTGCATGTAACAATATTTTGATTGAGAAGTGATGCCTATTTTTTTGCTAAGGTAAGTTCTTTGGAGTTGATAGGTTTAATTTGACCAAAATGTTATAGTAAACATTTACCTTCTGTTTATCACTTTTCTTTTCATTTTTAACTAACTAAATCTACAAAGAAAAAACAATGAAAACATGCTGTCCGACTTCAATGGTAACTATATGAAATGCTACCTCAATCTAATGTGCATTTTACTTATCAAAATTAACAGTAAGAATATAATATAAAACGCTTATAACCCACAACACAAATTATAATGTGTTCGAGACATACCGGCACTAAACCGATGTATCTGAATGGTGTCGTACACGAGAGCACATTATCCCCACAGTTACTTCCATTCCCCACACAGGTGATTCTTCTCTATAAACCTCGAGAATTCCGGCACGGAAATTCCACAAGGTGGTTCTGCACGGTGAGAAGCGTATCACTGTAGTGGACGTTACATCATTTGATTTCCTAAGAAGCAGACAAAAGAAATGTCTTCCCCAGACGGCGTGGCGCACTTTACTGGACAGCAAGCTTCAACCATACCTTTCATGGTTCTACTATGGCAGAGGTTAAAAATAGGGGCCATAGTGTAGTCCGTCGAGGTAAGGCTGATAGGGTAAATGGAAGGTATTACATACATATTTTCAAGAGTATAATATTTTTATGTAAAAATTATCGAGAGATGGTTGATTTATGAATTAGTAAAATATCTCTTATTATATCGTGTAAAAAATGTCAGGTAGGTGTGGCATCAAATCTAGGCCATCGTTTACAAAACTTTCACCAGTCGCATACCCCTCTCATGACTATGGCTTTGCCAATGTTTTACTTTAAAATCTTTATATAAAAAGTATACAAATACCTACTATCCAGTAAACATAAAAGGTATTTTCAAATTTTAATAAACCTATAGTTAACTAATATGTGACAAAAGGAGAGAAATAATAGTAAAATTCCATTATATAAAGTCAAAATCTGATTTAATTTGTTCTTAAGACTTACTGTTATCCAAAAAATAGTTTATGATTACTTGATAAAACTCAGTCAGTACGTGTAACATAGTTTGGAAAATACTTTCTTTTTAGCACCGCATCTTACTACCCATTCAAGCTATACGCCTATGTAGTCCCCTCCAATTTATTTTCTGACCGAACTGATTATATCAGCACAGGCCTTATCAACTAATTTAAATCTAGAACAGACACAACATCCAGCCTCCAGCCGTTAATTCACCACTGTGAAATAAGAAACCCAAATTTCACCAATGATAAATTAGTCAGCCATTCCGAGAATCGAAACCGTTAGGGCTTTGGAAGGTTTAATCGAGAGGAAGTGTACCCACATTTGCATGAAGGGATAGTTGAAAACCATTTATGAAAAACCACCCTCAATACAAACGACCGGGATTGAATCCCAATCTCCCCGTCATCAGCAGTCTAGTCTATTGTGAGATTGGCACCTTAGACCACGCGGCCACCAAAGTGGGTTTGGGAAACACTGATCTAGGCCAGCTGTGAAGAATATTACTGATACTGACGAAATTTAATAGCGTAAATATTGCATCATATAAAAAGGGTTTGTCTTCTTCTGACATACTGTGTTTTACTTGGCTTGCTCATTTGCAACTTTCAGACCTTTTGAAAAGTATTTTAAGTATAAAACACACACTATATTTTAGATCAAAAATAGACGTATCAATACAGCTTTGAAAAGAGTGCTGTGAGTATAATAAAATATATTTTTATATGTAAGTCTCAAGTTTCATTTACAAAATAAATCCCCCGTGAGCATTTGAAAAGGTTATATTGAAAAGTAGATTATTTTGTTTCATTCTCATTTTTTAACATTTCTTCAACCAAGTTTTAAATTGTGTGGCTTTCAAAAATATTCCTTTGATGATATTTTATCTCAAGTATACATAATGCAAATTCACGACTGTGTGAGGTATTAAAAAAAAACATTTTTTTAAAATAATTTTGTTTAGAAAAAATAATATAGTAGGAATCCATTTGTGTGTTTTCAAAAACCAACCTTTCCCATTTAAAAAGAGGTAAGGCTTATTCAATTTTTTTTACAAGTATTAGTAATAAAGACTTTTTCTGTTTGCATGATTCGATAAAAACAAGCCTAAGGACAACTCTTAAAGGTCAACGTAAGTAATTTTTTAACCACCACGTCTTACTACCCGTTTAGGTCATACTCTTTTAAAATATGAGTGAAGAATGACCCTGGGCACGGGACGAATCCTGGATAGCTCAGTGGTAAGAGCAGTGGCGTACTAAGCCGAAGGTCCCGGGTTCGATTCCCGTGTCCAGGTGTCATTTTTCAATTTTCAGAATATACTCTTATTTATTAACTACGCAAATGGTTTTAGAGATTAGGAAGGTTATATTTATAGGGAGTTTACCTGCATTTGAGGGAGAGTGGAAACCATTTTGGAAAAACCACCCTCAGTACACCCGACCGACATTCGAACCTCGATCTCTCCGTCATTAGCAGTCTAGCCTGCTGCGATAGTAGCGCGTTAAGACCACGCGACCACCGAAGCGGGTCTTAAGTAATCGTTATCATAATAACAAATCAATAATAAAAAAAAACGTACGCAAGACAAATGCAGGCGGGAGTGAGTGAGTCTCCACTAACTACTTAGCCAGGTCGTCTCCATATTCAAGTTCGATAAATGTTCTTTTCTTTTAAAGGCATAATTATATTACGAAATATTTGGAATTATAGGATACATTATAAATAGCTTATTAAATACTGCATTAATAGTCCTCACTCATTAAACATCACAATTATCGATTACATTAATACAATTTTATATTCACAATTTTATAGCCGTTGGTTTTGTACTTCTAAAATGTAATGGTAACGATACACAGTACAGTATTTCCCACTCCTTTATCTAGATCATATTTATAACTCGTAAATTAAGGGAAACTAAATAATATAGCTTACATGGTTATAGACTCAATGGTGATAAAAAAGAAAATAGCATTTCACTAAAGAGCATATATGAAATAATAGACACTGTTACAGACACATTTAATTTGTTCTGTGAATTTTCAACTCACAACTTCCCTAAGTGCTACCTAAAAATTAATATTTACCTATAGTTCGGAAAATATTATTTTAACTAAAAGTTTATTTTTAAAGGTCCTACAACTTTGAAATGATAAGTTATTTCGTACCACAAAAAGTTACGAAGATATGATCAAAATTCTAAATTCCCGCTTATGTAAGGTACTCTAAAAGTCGTTTTCAAGGGGAAATGAGATGAACCATTTTGTTTGTAATGTTAATGCATTATTACAAGTTTTAATCAAAATAGTTATAGCCAATTTTGATAAAATTGTATTTTTTCTGTGTTCACACTTACGTAATCTACTCTTAATTTTTATGTTTAAATAGACAATTCCAAAAACCCCTCTGGTTAACCATACGGAAACCCTAGATACCAGCCTTATTGAGTGGCCACAGGGTCTAAGGCGTCACTCTCACAATAGACTAGACTTTCGATGACGGGGAGATTGGGGTTATAAACCCGTTCGGATGTACTTAAAGTGGTTTTCCCTAAATGGTTTTCCACTCTCCCTCAACACAAATGTGAGTACACTTCCTCTAAATGGAACCTTTATCGCCCATAACACACTAGCGTAGTTAGTATTCAAGATTATAACCTGAACAGGTAGCAAGACACAGTGCTAAAAATATTAGATACCAATTTTTTGTTTGATCGATAAAAATTGTTTCGGGCTCTAGTTCGAGTAACAGACACACAGTCAATGACTTTGCAAAAAACCACTTTTTGGGCTCGTGAAACGTCGACATCCATCAAAATCTTGAATTAAATTATATTTTCTTAGGTTCATCATAATTTCTCTACACAAGTGGTCACGAGAAAGTAAAAATGGACTTTTACATTTTCTCGCAAGAAACTAGCTTGGGAAATTAAGACTAAAAATCTGTTTTGTTTTATTTTATTTAATCCTTTTTATTTTCTTAGTTCCTTGTTAAACAATTTTTTTTATTGTTCAACTATTGCCTTCAACTTTCAAATAGTGACAAATGTTAATAGTTACTAATAATAAAAACAATATTAAAAATCAGCTTACTAAGTTAAAACATTATGGTTTTGAAAATGTACACTTTAAACACAGAATAATACTTATAAACTGAGTTAAGCTCAAAAAATTATCAAATAATAAATTATTATAGATATCACCTACAACTTTATTGACCTTTAGATAGTAGGATTTTAGTAAGAAAAGATTTTTAGAAAACATAAACATATTATTTTATGGCAAACCTTAATAAGTTTTTGTTTTATTACTGGGATCATTTTATAAGTATGGCTACTGATAATATCTATCAAAAGTTTTAATTGATTATTACACCCTTTGACGTATTAACATATAAAAATTGTTCAAGTAATTTTAATAACAATCAGAAAAGTTTCTTTCTATCAAAACCGTACTTTATATTCGATTTAAGGAAACTTTATTTTCTTCTCAAAGTTGAACAAGTCATTTAAATACAGTTATGTATGCACCCGCCTCGAAAATATATTTTATTACTTTGAAAAGTGACTTCAATAATTGAGATCATTTCTCAAAATATACACACAAAAAATAATTACAAGGTGGATGGATATTCATTTGTTTTAAAGTGAAATTTCTTCTATCAAAAATTCTAAAGTTACGGTGAGCCATTTTTGAAAAGGTTTCAGAATAAAAACAAAAATTATAGCTCTTAAATAAGAAACATAAAGATTTGAAATATCTCCCCGTGTAATTCACTTGACCCCATGACCGTATCTCAATATTTCTCGAGCAAGTAGACTTCCATAAGAGTCTGGCTACAGCCGATATGAAGCATGATATACCTTTCAGATACAGCCAGGCCGACAAGATATACAGGAATGAAAAAAAAAACGTTATGGATGGTCATTTACTAAGTGATATTTATTGCCATGAATGAACCAAAAAGAATTTCGGTGGTTTTCGAGAGGTTTTTTGCTTTTTTAAATTATAACTATATAAGTCATTTTATGAAAGACAAAATCGTGGATTGGAAACTAAAATATGGTTTGATTTAAGATCCTACCCCTGCAGCTATAAATTAAATTATTACTATTACTATTATGTGCGCTTAGGATACAGTTTGGTTGTACGAAACGGTAGTTCTATGCATTGCTCAAGTAGATTTACAACTAACGTACCTCTTTACGTGAAAAAAAACTGTAAAAATTACATATATCATTATATCTAATCTAAATATTACATTTACTACTTTACACTCCTAATACTATGCTTAATCGCTTATGAGCCCACAGGAGCTAAGGCGTCAGTCTCGCAATAAACAAGACTGCTGATGACAGGGAGATCAGGGTTCGAATACTGGTCAAGTGTACTGAGCGTGGTTTTTCCCGGAATTATTTTATATTATTCCTCCACGCAAATGTGGGTTCACTTCCTATAAATCAACCTTCCTTATCTTTAGCACGTAAATGATAAATAAACGTAAAACCTGTACGGATAGTAAGACGCGATGTTAAAACAAAAAACAAAAACACTAAGCTTTAACGGAATTCAAGAGGAGACCAATTTTCCTAGGTTCCCCATTGTAAATCATCTTGTATTTGAACTAGAGTCCCCAACTTTTCGTGTGGAGTCAGACACGAGCCAATTCGGTAGTCGAGATCGATTACATAAAGAAGGAAGGTGTTAATTCCTCTCCTCGTTGTTCCATGGAATGCACCTTATAAAATACCCTGTGCTGTGCACGCACGCACAGAGGTTTCAGAGTACTTGTCGTTACCGTCAAGGGGGGAGGGAGGTTGCGGGATATTTATCAGCCAGCTGACGGGACCATTGTGTTCCTACATGAGTTATTTGCTCACGCAATCCGCAACGATCTGGCAGGGCGATTAAGTTCCGACAGTCACATTCCAACCAAATGTTACCGAATGTTTTAGTTAGAGATACCACCCGACATTGTCTCTTCGCTTTGCAATCAATAGATATATTTATATTTACAAGCGTTTCTATTAGTTGTGTAAACATAATTTGGTCTTTTTTGGACTTTTTTTTTACTTCAACTTTGCAGCACTTAAGTAGGCCTATTGTTTATCACGTTTTATGGAATACATATTTTTAAGGCCTAGAACTACGAGTATTACCATACCAATCCTTTATTCAAAACTTTGTTCTCAAGTGGTATAAGTAGGTATACCTTGATTTAATTTCATATGAACACCTAGCAACCCGCATCGGTGGCGTAGTTAGCTAACGCGCTAGTCGTGTTGAGCTCGAATGCCGAGGACGGGGAGATCTAGGTTCGAATCTCGGTCGGGTGAACTGGGGGGGGGGTTGTTTATCCTAAATGGTTTTCCACTCTCCCTCCACGCAAATGCGTGTTCACTTCATCTAAATTCAACCTTCCCAATTCCTAATCCATTAGCGTACTTAAGGGTATAATGAGCACCGTTTAGAAAATACAAACACATTATTTTCGGTAAATATTGATAAAATATTCCAGTATTAAAAGAGTTGTTTAATAGGTATTGAAAGTATTTATCAATGGTGACCGTTGAGGATCAAATGATTTTACTTATAAATATGTGGAATTATATCCAGTAGCTTTTTTAGCTGTCAGATATGTCAATTTTTAAGAAAATTGGGGATGAAATGTGTATTCAGGTAGGCCCTTTTAAATTAGTTTTAAGTTCGTTTATCAATAAGATATAAATTGGCAATACAATATGTTATATAATTCAAAAAATTAAAAACTAGCTTTAGCTTTTAAAATTAAAATCAAATAATTTGCAATCAAAATATAATCTGCGTATATCTGTCAGAGGTGCAAGGAAAACCAATTTATTCTGTGACAAAGAGTGTAAAAATGTCACGCGGCGAAGAATCTCCCAAGCGACATGGAAATTCACTCTGGGCATGGCATTAATTGAATCGATTATAGCTTTAATTCTGATATTTAGGACGTTTCACATACCGTATGTGTATCATCAAGGTGTGCGTGTGGAGGTAGCGAGGCCAAGGGCAGTGGGTTTTTTTTACAGTTTTTATAGCAAAACTTTTTTTTGACAAAATATATAAAATTTGGCTCCAGTAGACACACAGAGTTTCATTTTATTCACATGGTGATATCAAAAGTTCTTGAATATCCTTCATGAGCAAATTATAATTGGTTGAGAAACTTTTTTAAACGAATAGGAAAAGTTATCATTAAATTTTAGGACACCCTTAATGGAAATTGAAGAACTGTTGATATCACCTTGTGAAGAAAATTAAACTATATGTTTCTACTGGAGAAATATTTGATTTCTTTTGACCAAACAAATGTGTTAATATAAAAACGTCGAAAACACCTTATTTTCACGAATTTCCTGCACTCTTACCGTAAAGAGTGTTAAAAAGAGTACGTTTCATCAACCCACGGTATGTTTTATTCTACTGCATTCCAAGAGCAGAAAAGAGTATTTGAACAGAAAAATTCCTCCAGGTAGAAATTAATATCGTTCAATGTTGACAGCAACTAGACTGAGGGGTTGTGTCAAGAAAATATACTTGTATTTGCGTGGAGGGAGATTTATAAACCATTTAAGTTAAAATCACCTATCCACTGTACGTCCATCCAGGATTCGTGCCCTGACCTCTGCACTAACGGTAAACAAGACTAGGTATGACGTATTTGCCCACATGCACACCAGTGCGGGTTGATTGGTATTGGCTGGAAGGATAGTGTGTCTGACTCTTGATGGCTGTAAATCAATATCAACAAGTCGCTCCTAGGTTAGATTTTTTTTTAAACTGATTTACGTTATTTTATTTTTGTATTCTTATCTCATCTATCTCGAGCTAAACAATTAGTGTGTGTCAAAAATGCTTACTTTTATGAATAAATAATTATTGTAACTAATTGTGATTGCAAATAATAAAATAAAATTCTAATTTACTACTATTTTAATAGTCACCCTAACCCTAGAACAACTATTTGCTATAGCAGCAAAAATGTTTAATTGAATTATACGGCGCGTAAGACGTTTTACACGACCTGGGACTACCCTAGCGGAAATACACAGGTATTTTGGATCACGTTGGTCATTGGACGTTTGGCACTGTTGTGAAAACACCTGTTAATCATCTTACCTTGTTTACTTTTGACTCGTGTTTCTATACCGAGTTTCTTCACTTACCTGATAGATACGTTAGGTTAGATTAGATTAGGTTAGGTTTGCGAAAGTGGAAGGTTATCGCTTGATGATTAGTTTAAATTATGTTATGGTAGGTCAGATTTGCAAAAAAAATTAAGGAATTAGGTGAGGTTGGAATATGTTAGCTCTACATAAAGTAAAGGAATAATTATATTTATCTTTAGTCCATAAGTACTATCTCGGTTGGTCTAAGGTACTTACCATTTACTTACTAAAACTGCGCTCAAAGACCTGCCCAGAATCCAAATAGGTAGCTTCTCCGGGGAGTGTGCCAAACGTCCTACGGCCATTTTGGTATCCCTCCTTCTCGTATGTATAAGTTTCATTTTTGAAAATCGTGCTCAACTTTTATAAATTAGTCAATATTTTACTTTCCAAATGAAGCAACTTTCTTTATAGCTTATTTTATGTGTTTGTTTGTTGTTGACATTCCTATTAGTATATTAAGCTTTTTTTGAAATCTGCTAAGTCTCCTTGAAAATCGGAAGAGAGAGATAAAAAATAAATAAAAGAAGCAAACTTTTTTTTAACAGAAAGCTTTTTCTCATATTTTTAAAGAAGGCACTTTTTTTTTTTTTTTTTAGCTTTTCCTATCATTAAGTTTTTTTTTATTTAAAAAAAATTCTAAGTCTATTGGCACGTGCTCTAAGACGACTTGTTGAAAGAATAATGATTTTTCTTGCTTCAAGAAATTCAATTTAAATTTCAGAGGAACATATTCATCCTATACAAGCCCCCAACCTATCTTTCACCCAAAGTCTTTACCTGGAAAATCCTTTCCATTTTTTTCCCCCTTTATTTTATTTTTACTTTCCACGTTAGCTACCAATCCGCTTGCTTCATGCGCCTGAACCCAGAAATTGATAACGAGATGAAATGAGAGAAGAGAGTAAGTTTTCATAGGGAGCCCCTTCAATAAATCGGTTTATCGCTGTCAGTATTACAATCATTGGGTTGGTTTGTGGGAATATAAAGGGAAAAAGGAGACTTGTTTTTAAGTTGGCGCGAATCCAAGATTCTAAATTTCGAACTAAATACGAATCATTTTTTTACTAACTCGTATCGAATTGGAATATTTTATAGGGAAATGGTTTTGAATCTATTTTAATGGAATGAAACCGTATTTAAATAAAAAAAATACATCGTAAATATTACGAAATTTGATCATTTATATTGCCAAGACAAAAATAATAGACCCACACTAAAAAAAAAATTCACTTTTATATATGGGTTTTGAATTAAATTCCATAGAATATGAAACCTGGATTTATTTGTAATTAAAATTTTGAATTCGATTAAAACCTTTCAAATTTTAAGATTAGGGGTTTCGAATCGAATATGAATCTTATCAAGATTCAGATTAGCGTTCAAAATTTCAAAACTTGGCAAAAGCTCGGGGATAGGTTACTTGTTTTTTAAATTTCGTATATTTAACGCTCACTTTATGAACCGGCTGACTATATCAGAACACGACTAACAAATTAACTTAATTCTGGAATAGATAGACTACAACAACCAGTTCCACGGATCATTAATTTATCGCCGTAATAATTTTGTTCTGTAGGCAGAAACGCTTTCAGATGAACAGAGGTGCCTTACCTAAAACCTGTTAAAATAAATAATGGAGTACCTAAAATTGGTTGATAATACTCTATATATACTAACAGGTAAAGAATCCGGTTGTGGCCGCATGGTCTATGGCGTCACTCTCAGAATAGACTGGACTGCCAATGGCGGGGAGATCAGGATTCGAATCCAAATAATTTTAATTCAACCTTATTTATTCTTAACAGCCTAAACCATTAGATTAAAATAGTATATAGGCATATAATCCGAACGGATATTAAGACGCGGTGTTAAAATTTAAAAAAAGTGTAGGCTTAGTTGGAAGGGTCAAGGAGTTGTGGATAAGGGGAGGATGATTTAACGTCCAACACGTCTTACCACCCATCTGAGCTATGTGCAAAGGGGAGGTCTTAATGAAGGATTCAGCCATCCTTCATAAAAAGAGGTGCAGATGGAAGATATGTATAATAAACCTTTTTATGCCCCACTTACCCAACACCGCAAGAAAACAGGTGTTGATACGTATGTAATAAGAAAAGCATTGCTAATGAGTCACAAGGAGGTTAAGCTGTGTTTAATGAACAAAAACAGCCGAGCCGACCCGTTGCAGAGCGTGGTTTGCAAACGAAGTGACATGCAGAACAGTTGTATATGCAATCTAACATAAAACTACAGTTGCATTTTATAGTAGAAGACTACTTTCTTTTTATCGTCGATATACACAAAATATCTTAAGGCGGCCACCTCAGTCAATGATAAAGTATCAATCGCTGTCAGGACACACGGCTTGAAATACAATTGTCTGTATCGTTTTCTGGAACTACTTCTTGATTCTGTCTTAAGTCTATATACTATACCTCTACACCCTTCCCCAACAACCACCCTTTGTCATGTCAATAAGAAAGAGGGGAAAGAAAAATAATAAACTTTTTATCTCAAGGTAAATAGGAAAGCTCACTGCTAGTTCTCAAATATCTTAAAAAAATTCTATTCTGAGCTTATAAAAAAAACTGTATTTGTTAGGGTATGGCTAAATCTAGATAGACCCCTTTTTCATCAAGCCTAGTCTCACAGTTCATCAAATATGCTTAAAAAGTCGTTTATATTAGCTAGTGTTACATTTCTACTTTTTTTTTTTCTACTAACAAAACTCAAACTATTGATTTTATAACGAAAATAGCCTGTTGGAATCTTTCAACTTTATTTTGGCATGAGGTGACCTGGCGGTCTAGGGGTAAGGTGTCGGACTTCTGTGCTGGGGTCCGGGGTTCAATCCTCGGTCCGACACAGATTTATCTGATTTCCAAACCCTTCCTTCACCTCTGACAAGACATCTTGTGAATGTGGGGAATGCCAAGCCTCCACCGTGGTTCGGATTCCACGTTAAACTGTAGGTCCTCCATTTCATCTCACGGTCACCCTACCATTACACATTAGCGTAAGTGCTTACAACCCGAACGGGTAGTAAGACGCGGTGATAATAATATTTTGGCATGAACTATATTTTGAAATAAAGTTAAATAGTTAAATATTGTGTTAGACTTGAACGTCTGTGCTGGAATTTCTCGCTTACCGAGCCGGCTTCCTTAAGAAGTCTGGTGTGACATATAGCAAATCTTCTTTTTTGAATGTGTCATTTTAACCACCCCACGGTTATGTTAATTGTCTCAAGGATTATTTATACACTCATTGGAAGAAAGTTTACCTTGCACATAGCTAATAATCTAAGGTCATAATGAATGCAATCCATCAATCCATCCTTTTAGGGTAAAATTAGTGTCCATGATATATTATTATTATTATTATTATTAGCACCGCGTCTTACTACCCGTTCGGGTTATACGCACTTACGCTAATGTGTAATGGTAGGGTGATTGTGAGATTAAATGAAGGACCTACAGTTTAACGTGGAATCCGAACCACGGTGGTGGCCTGGCATCCCCACATTCACAAGATGTCTTGTCAGAGGTGAAGGAAGGGTTTGGTAATCAGATAAATCTGTGCCGGTACCTGGGATTGAACCCCGGCCACCAGCACAGAAGTTTGACACCTTACCCCTAGACCACCAGGTCACCCTCCATGAATAGCGAAGCTGGGAAGATATAATTTATCTATTAAGTTACATATGTAACCGCATCAAGTACCATAATAATGGGTACAAGGGGAAAAGGTGGGAAGTTACATTTTTGAACTCAAATTAAGTTAGGGTTTACCTTCTTTTGGACAATCATGCGATCTTTTTAATGAACTTTAAATTATGTTTAAAAAATGTCTGTCATATTTAAAATAATTTAATAAAATAGTTTTTTTTATCACCATGTCTTACTACCCATAAAATATATTTTCTGGGGTCTTTGTGGGGTCTGAGATATAAATGTTGTCCTGGGAAAAGTGTGTAGGGTGACTTTCCTCCTTTTCCCTTGTACCTTTCATATTCAACTCCTGTATTCGGGTGTCTTTTTTTTTAAATTACGAAAATATACATTCATTAGTTTACTCACTATAACCGCCTCTGTGGCGTAGTTGGCTAAAACGCTTGTCGTGTTGAGCCCGACTGCTGAGGACGGGAGATCGAGGTTCGAATCTAGGTCGGGTGAACTGGGGTGGTTTTTCCTAAATGGTTTTCCACTCTACCTCCACGCAAATGCGGGTTCACTTCCTTTAATTCAACCTTTCAAATTCCTAATCCCTAGTGTAATTAGTACTTAAGCGTATAACCGAACGGGTAGTAAGACGCGTGCTAAATAATAATAATAATAATAATAATAATAATAATAATAATAATACTCACTATAAGAACTAGATACTTGAGTCTATGACTTAAAATGATTAGTAGGTATATTATGTAGTATATATATTAACACGACTTACTACCGTTAGGTTTGTATGCCTATGTACTGATTTTAGTCTAATGTGTTAGGGATGAGGAAGGTTGAAATTTAGAGGAAGAGTGGAAAACAACTTAGGAAAAATCACTCTCAGTACACCCGACTGGGATTGAAACCCAATCTCCACGTCATTGGCAGTCTACTCGATTGCGCGAGTGACGCCTTAAACTATGCGGTCACCAAAGCGGGTTTATGTATTATTCATTAATTACTATGGCTCTTTGTTTTGTTGTTTAAAGATTTTTTTAATATCGTAAAATTACTTAGAAATGTGTTTGTTAAAAGTTATTTAAATAGTTTGTTACCTGCTTCGGTGGTCGTATGGACTAAGGCGTCACTCTTGTGTTAGACTAAACCACCTATGACAGGGAGATAGGGATTCGAATCCGAGTCGGACGTTACATAGGGTGTTTTACCAAAATTGTTTTCCACTCTCCTCCATGCAAATACGGGTACACTTCCTCTAAATTCAACCTATCTCATCCCTAGCTCATTAGCGTAATTATCACATATGCTTATAACCTAAACATATAGTAGTATGCGATGCTAAAAAAAACTATTCAACTAAATATTACTACCCCAAGTTACACTCGTTTATAAATCTACTGTGGTAATTACGGATGTAAAAGAAATGCATATCGCTCTATAGCACATTTTCATTGCTTAATCATTTTTGACAGCTCACATAACACATATACACACGCGAAATAAAATCTGTATTTTCCGCGCCAAGGCCCTGCCATCACTTCCAACCGAACATGACTGTATGTTTCCTAATCCAGCCACTAGGAGCACTGACATGGAAAAGGCGTGCAAGCAAACAGGGTATCCGGCATGTTAAACCAACCTCTCTGGTTCGTCCGATATCACAACATACTTCAGTCGAACCGGTGGTAAAAAAAAAAAAAAATAATTAAATAGACATGCAGCCAACCGTTCAAAAAAAAAAGGTAGATAGTACTATTCGCCCTCGCAGACTTTCTTGCTCCTTTACCTAAAAATGGAGAAATTTACTTAAAAATCGTGATACTTTGTTTTATCCCGGCCGATAAAATATATTCGGTTTTAGTCCCAGACATCGTGAAAACGTCATGGAACGTCGACATCCGTCAAAACATAGAATTTGATTTTTTTTTTTTAACGATCGCAATTCTTCCCCACCCCGAGTGGTCATGAGAAAGTAAAAATAAACAATGTGTTATTTACTCATCGTTATTAATCATATGTTTTTAAAAATACAATGACCACCTCTGTGGTTCCAAATTTTCTGTGGGTCTTGAACAGGGTAAGTTCATATTCATGATGACAAATGAAGAGCTACTTGAATAAAAAAATAAAAAGTGGTTCTGTTCAAGAAAACTGAGATTAACAACCAGAGAGTTGGTTGTACTAAACCACATGACACCTACTGTCCACAAACTTTGGCACTATCTTCCCCATCAAATGGCGGCCACTCCGTCAGTATGGCTTTATTATGGGCTGACGCCATGGAGTTATTTTATTATTAATAATATATTATCACTATTATTGTTGGTAGTAATAGTAGTAATAGAAGTAGTATATATTTATCATGCTCCACTCTAGTGATTTTTTAATTAATCCTTTTGAACTAGGTAAATTAATAAACGATGATGATGATGATGAAGGGAAAATAAATGAACCATCGTTCACCTGGAGAGAGAAAGATCTATCCACGTGATCTAGAAAGCCCGTTTACTCTAAATAATATATCTATGATCCACGTATTATTACCCATTAGGTCTATACGCATTTAATTACACTACTGGTGTAAATATAAGTGTAACATTACGTGGTATAATGTTACAACTAGACCCCGCCCCATACTGACGTGATTAGAGATTTGTAACATTACGTGGTATAATGTTACAACTGGACAACAAGCTTACTACCCGCTCCTATAAATTCAACTCATTTAGGATCCCTACAATAGTATTTTTCTCTGTTGTAGTTCTTGTAGGCCAAGAAGACATAATAAAAACAATTCTGCACAATATGTTTCATTACTCGATCCAATTCTAAGTATATTTTTGTTCATGTACTTACAATACTAATCTGCTCACAATAGAATCCTGCAAGGCTGGCCGACACCTGGACTCCTAGACTGGCGAGTGGGTCAAGGGAGATCCAGTGGGTCAACAAAGCGACCCGGCACTCCGACTGTACTAGCGTGAAATGAACCAAGAACTATCAACATCAACTAGAAGAAATTTATGTATCCGACCCCTGACGGAGACTAGAGGAACCTCCTTCAAAACATCGGGTGATTGGAGATATTCACGGATATTCCGATGGAGCAAGCGGAATCAACAATGGTGTACGTGACTGTTTGAAGGCATCGTTGACGTCATCATATGCGTGTTTGGTGAATTCCCACCCCCTTCCATAACAACGAAATCCCTATATAATGGCCGTGCAAGCTTGCCATAATGGACTATCCTACGATCAACGATCGACGACAGACTATTGTCATGACCTGGACAATGGCTGGAGAAAACTTGTAAAATGTATCAAAATCGTCGCTTAGAGGGGTGGAGTTATGAACTCTAACTTCTTTATAAACTTTAAACTTTTTGCATATAATATTCAGTTTCAAAATCTAACGTATTAATATTTTGATCGTCAAACAATGTCTAAATATTCTATCTTAGATAGGTCGCCGCTCGGGCGCTGTAACTTTTGCTTATATTTTTATTCTCGTAAATATCCTCAGTTATGTGCTGATTAGAAGTTTGACTTGTTAATATTATATTGTTTGGAATTGTAGAGTAATTTTTTTATCGAAGTAACTTTTCATATTTAAAATTATGTTTGATTTAACGTAACGTGAAGTAACTTTTTATTGGAATTTGAATTAGGATGACTTTAATCTTTTGTAACGTAAGTTCTGTTTGAACTGCTAAAGTTTTGTTAATTGATGGAACTGTTTGTTCCATATTCTCAGTCAGATCTGATAGTCCCGTGGGTTGCTTATGTCTGGTAGTCAAACCCTTACGTTTTGTAAACTCTGTTGTGTAGTCGTCAAATTTAAATCTTTATATTTATGATATCGTTTTCTGTGATTACGAAACCTTTGGAACCATATCAAGGTCCCCATTAGGCCCTTATAATTTTGTATCGCATTTAAAAATATACGCTTTGTTATTGTCTCTTATAGACTGGACTATCAATATCATGATAGATTTCATGTTTCCTTTTGTTAAAACACTTGCGCAACTTAAATGATATAAAGTTGTTGGCTTCGAGCATAATTTCCAACTGTACTCATAATGATATAATGAGACCATTTTGTTATCTGCGCTATTGTCATTTAATTGAATAAACTGCTCATTTTGTTGAATCTATATATTTTTTATAATTTCAATTTTATGTATGTTAAGTTCATCCTCTCCCTTTTATCCCTTTTTATGGTCGGGGGTACAGACTCAGAGAGAGTGCAACATGAGGAAGGTAGAATTTAGAAGAAATGTACCTTCTTTTGTGCGGAGAAAGAGTAGGAGAACCATTTATAGAAAAATACTCTCATTTAATGACCTCCTTTGTCACCGTAAAACTGGACTAGACTAGTTTGTCGATTGATGAGGGTATCCACTAATGTGGCTGTAATATGATTCATGGACTTTCAAGTGAAACGGAAGAGGATACGAGAAAAAGTCAGTGTTTTTTTTGCAGTTTTTATGGCAAAACATTATTTTAGCCACTATAAACCAAATATTGCTCCAGTACAAACATAGCGTTTAATTTTCTTCACATAATGACTTCAAAATTCCTTGAATATTTGTAAAGGATGTCCTGGAATTTAATGACAACTTTTTCTTTTCATTTAAAAAGTTCCTTGTCTAATGCTGCTATGCTCATAATGGATATTCAGGAACTGTTGATTTAAACATGTGAAGAAAATTAGATTTTATGTTTATACTGGAGCAATATTTGATTTATTTTAGCCAAAAAGAGTTTTGATACAAAAATTGTATAAACATTGGCCCTTTATCGCGTTTTCTTCCATCCCATCCCAAATCTATATTATACTATCTATGTTCCGTGCCATACTACCCATCAGGGCAACCCGCATCTTTACACAGATGGGGTAAAATGAGCTAGGTATAACTATGCGGGAAGCCAATTAGGATAAAATACTTCAGCACACTCAGCCGAGATTTGAAACCTGACCTCCATGTCACCTGTAAATTTAAACGAGACTGGCATATTGGTTCACGTGACCACCTGTATGGAGGGGGGGGGGGTAATAATAATCAGTAAACTTTATTGTACAAGTCAATGTAAAATTTATCAAAGTAAAAAGAGCACAGTATTTTGACTAATTTTATCATATTTATATTTGGCAATCTCATAGCTTTTTAAATGTGAGGTTAGTAAGGCAATACAATTAGTTAAACATTATTCTAATAAGTTTTTTGACAAAATTCAAATATCTAATTTAATTTTAAGTAAATCATAATATCGTTTGCAATATATTAAATAATTTTGATCAACTTCCAGAAGTTTCTTCTTCGATTCTTAGTAGAAGGTAGTTAACTATATTTAGACAAATACATGTGTATATTATACACTTACACTTAACATTCCTTATACCATGTTTTGGTATGAAATAGATCCATTAAATATTGATAGCCTCGGTTAAGTTAGTTTGAAAAATGTCTTCTAAGATAACTTGTGTTTCAAAATCTGAGATACTGAGATTCAAACCTCAGTTCACCATCACTGGTTAGATCAGTATAATTTGACGTCTTTGACTGTGTGATCACGGTGCGGTTGCTTTATCCCCTTTCCTTCTTAATGTTTTTAAAATCGCGTCACAGAAACTTTGGTGATTAGTTTATTAGTTTTTATTACTCATAATTCGCTAACGTTACGAGTCTGACAACATTGTAAAAAAAAAACTTCTACTTAGAATAAATACACAATAAATTAATTAAGTCTCATAAAAACATTTAAATAAAACATTATTTTCATTAACGTGTATATTAAATAAGCTTATTTGATTTAATTTGTGTTTGAACGTGTTTATAAATTCAATACGATACACCCCTCACCAACCCTTTTCCTATCCCCTTTCATAAGGCCAACCAGTGAACATTAACACCCCCAACATGGCGTCCACATTCCTAACAGTGGGACACCGAGCTACAATAGACGCACTCAAAAGCGGCGAAGGCATCAACCATAAATTTAATGCCCTCCTTTCAACCAAGTTGTTTTGTATATGGCAATACGCGAACGGACGATATTAATTAACGAAGCAATACTAAGTACTTGGTAGAGTGGGGAGTAAGCTCTAATTTTAGTTTGTTCCCAAGATGTTCTTCTTGCGTGGCTTGGTAGGACAGTCTATAGGAATCTAGGACAAAAGACATATCAAGCTGAGTAGAGACAGACTTTGATTATTTCAACCATAAACGTATATGGGGGCATATTGAAAGGGCTGTCTCAGTAAGCGAGAGATTGCAATTAAGATGTTCCTCTCTTACGCAATATTTAATAATTCTACGATGAGTTTTCAAAAATATTTGTTCACATCTATACTTATATTATAAAGAGGAAAGATTTGATTTTTGTTTTTTTGTTTGTAATGGATAAACTCAAAAACTACTGGACGGATTTTAAAAATTCATTCACCAATATAAATCTACATTATCAGCGAGTAACATAGGCTATATTTTATTTCGAAAATTTAATTTATTCCTCATAAAAATGTCGATAGTATATTATATAGTCGTTAGAAAAATAAAGTTGTTGAAGGGAAAGTGGGGTTGGTGAAACGGCGGTGGGTGGGGGGTGAGGAAAGAGAAATAGATGTAGTGACGAGGAACGCAAAAAAAAAAAAAAAAAGTTAAAATAAAATTTGGGGAAACGAGGGGAGTAAATGAAAGTGGAGGAAGCTGAAAAATTAATTTGATTTTAACAATTTGTTTGATTGGTGTATACACAATCCCTTTCGCGCCTAGAGCAAACAAAATTATAGAGGAATGAGATGAAAATAGGAGGGAGGATAAAAAGAGGGAGGGGGCTATACAGTGATAGTAGGACTGTATTTAAAAAAAAAAAAAGTAAAAACAAGTTTTGTTTTTATATTCACATGATAGATGATTTGAAGCTTTGTTTTACAGGATTCTTTACAATATTTTTTTACGGGGAAGGGGGCTAGTGCCAAAATAAATTCGACAGATTCTTTGACAAACCTATAGTTTGATTTTTATTAATAGGTAAAAAAGATGGAAATGTGACATTAGCTCAGTTTAAACAACTTTTTAATCATCTCTACAGAGCCATGAGACTAGACTTGATGTAAAAGGGCTCTAGATTTAAACTTCCTCTAAAAAATAGACTATAATTTTGTAGGCACATGACGGAAAATTTAAAGATATTAAAGAACTACTAGCGAGCGAGGTTTCTCCTTTATCTTGAGATAGAAAGTTTCGTAGTTTTCTATCCCCTCCTTCTTATTGACATGACAAAGGGTGGTTGTAGGTGAATGATGAAAGGGAACAGAATAGAAAAGTAGTTACAGAAAACGACAAAGACCATTTTATTTTAAACTGTGTTGCCTGACAGCGATTGATACTTTCTCGCTAAGCGAGGCTACTTTCTCGCTAAGCGAGGCGGCTGCCTTAATTCTCATTAAATAATTGGAAATATTTATAAAGTGCAAAAAGAATAAAGTACAAAAAAAAATTCGCCAGGCATGTCTTTACAAACTATTACTTATTATAAAGGTGGGACAGAAGAAAGTGCGAGTTAAGGTGCGTAGTTAAAAAAATAATGTCAAAATAATAAGATGTTTATTCAATAAATACTTTAAGTTTAATTTTCTACAAATAATCCTTTAAAAAGTTATTTAATATTTGTCAAGTGCAACATGTAGTTTGACTAGAAACTTTTAATGAGAGGGAAAGGTCCTTTATAAAATTCTGCGATGTCCTTGATAAAAATTAAAAGCTGTTAGGATGATTAAATATATATTTATAAAAAAACGAATGTATTCACTTAATAATAAATTATTTATTTTGGTCAAAAACTGCTAAATTAATTACTTTAACTCGCATTCCATTCCACTTCGCCTTAAAATTACTATAAACACTTTTTTAAGCATCGCTTCCTAGTACCCTTTCTGGCAGAACGCCTCTGTACACTATGTATTAGAGACTAGGAAGGTAGAATTTAAAGAGAGTGCACCTAAATTTGCGTGAAGAGAGAGTGGAAAACCACCCTAAGTAGATCCGACCAGGGTCGAGCCCCAATATTTCCGTCTTCGGCAATCTAATCTAATCTGAGAATGATGTCTTATACCATGCGTCCATCGAAGTTTAAAACACCTATTTAAATTTAATTGTATCTCGTTTTGAAAATTAGAAAAGACTACATACGTGATGTAAAAAAGAAACTTAACGTTTTTACGAAATTATTTGGTTATTTATTTATTTTTGTAAATAATAAGCTTGCACTAAGTAATAGTAGGCCCTAGTATGAAAGTATTTGTATAATGGCTATTTTTTAATGATATTTTCTTCTTATAAAAGTTGTGCATCCAGTTCTGCAAAAATTGTTAAAAATATATACATATTTAAGCTGTAATTTTTCTATTAATAACCCGCTTCAGTGGCGTAGTTGGCTAACGCGCTTGTCGTGTAAGCTCGACTGCTGAGGACGGGGAGATCGAGGTTCGAATCTCGGTCGGGTGAACTGGGGGTGTTTTTCCTAAATGGTTTTCCACTCTCCCTCCACGCAAATGCAGGTTCACTTCCTCTAATTCAACCTTCCAATTTCTAACCCATTAGCGTAATTAGTACTTAAAGCGTATAACCCGAACGGGTAGTAAGACGCGGTGCTAAATATTATTATTATTTCTATTAATAGCAGTGAGTAAATATGAGACTATTTTTAACACAAACAAATATTTTATTTAGCAGCTTCATACGCTAAAATACAGCTTATTAAATAAATATATTCAATCATTTTACCAACCATTAGTCAGGATATTTGACAATATACTGAGTGATTTTAACTCAACAACTTAGCTATGCTGGCAGCGCATTTAACTACTTAGTTCAGAATCCAGGATTTATTTCCCGACAGGGCGAAAAAGTAAATTATTTGTCAAAATGTTTTGGTTTCTTTTAATGTATTGATTTATTGGCTGGAAGACTAGGTGCTGAGTCTTTCAAAAACCAAGCCAATTTTTAAGTGTTTTCGTATATTAAGTTGGTTTCAAAATACCACTTTAAAAACCTTAATACCCACATCTATGGTTGAATTGTCTAAGACAGGGTTCGCAAACTCACGACCCGTGAAACAAATCTGACCGGCCCTCTTGTTTGCAAAACCACGACATAAAATGTATTCAAGCAAACAAATTTTCTAGGCTGCCGCCCGCAACACTCCCCAAATTTGTGAATTTGGCCCTTCAACTAATTTGAGTTTGAGACCATTGGTATAAGTCTTCACGCTTGCAATAGATTGGATTGTCAATGATGGGAGGTCGGTGTGCAATTACTGCTAGTCTGTCTAAAGGGTGTTATTTATTTATTTATTTTCCACTCTTTCTTCCTGTGAATTCATGTAACTTTCCCTTAAATTCTACTTTCCTCATTTCTAACAGTAAACTAAGAGATTATGATTAGAATTCCGGTCGGGTACATTGAGGACGATTTTTTTCCTAAATGATTTTCCACTCTTCCTTTGGGAAAATGCGGATTTTTTCCCCTCAAAATTCTACATTTATCATCTCTACCCTATAAGTACAATAATGCGGATAGGCTGAACGGATATTGAGACGCGGTTTACAAAAAAAAAAAAAAAAAAAAGTTGGGTTATTAGCGCGAATGTATATAGTATTCCATAAAAGACCAAAAAAAAACCCTTAATCACCCCGCAACTTACTAGACCCCTAGAATATACAAATATTAATTGTGCTAATGAGTGAGAATAATAAAAGTAAATTTTATAATAAATTAGCCCCATTTCCGTTAAGGGAAAGCTGAAAATACTTTAGAGAAAAAAAACTTCACTCGACCGTGATTCGAACTCTAACCTTTTCATTACTTGAAAAGAAAGACTAGGTGAGATTGACGCCTTAGCCCACGTGCCCAGCGATTCGAATTGCTAACGGTTATATTATCCCGTAGGTAAAATAAAGCCTTAAATAACCAAGTACCAACCTACACGCAAAACGAATAAATAACATACACACACTTAAAAAAAAAAGTGATCCCATAACTTTACAACAAAGACAAAAAAAAACACAACGTTAATGCCGTTAAGCTGGTTGCTGTAACAGACCATGTAATCTTGTCCTTTCCCAAGCTCCGCTCCGGGAATGATGAAGTGTACTTGGTCACGAAGAACGAGAGATGCGATCGGGTAATCAGTAGGAAGTAGTGAAGGGGTCGTCGGGGTGGAGATAAGCTCTAACACTCAAAGACTTACCATCATTCATTACCAAGATTTTTTTTAGCACTTTTAAGTCAACTCCCCTACCTCTAAGCCTTTATCCCCTCCCCTCTTTATGGCCAGAGAACATAGAAAGCACACAAGGAGAAAATTCATATCAAAAGCACGGAGATACGGATCAAAAGCGCACCTAGACCTTGTATCGAAAGAGCACAAAGAAAAGCCCAACTTCCTAATGTGGAACCAAACATAGCAAACATGTATTATAACCCGCCCCCTTACTCTCTCCGATAATTAAAACGATAAAATAATAAAACTCAAAGAGCAGCCCGCTTACTCATTACACTAATTACAACAATAAATTATAAAACTACAGAAAACAATCCCTTTACACTTTAGAATAATTACAATAATAAAATCACAAAAACAAACCCCTTAATCTTTAACATGATTGCAATAGTAAAATAATAAACCTACCAGGAACAACCAACCGTTGAATGTAAATATATATATATATATATATATATATATATATATATATATATATATATATATATATATATATACATATTCAACGCAACCAACCCCCTAAATCTTTACAATATTTATGATAATAAAACTAAATAGAACAACCCTCTTACTTTGTGACAGCCTTACTATACGTTTAAAACTAATAATTTATTTTTCGCGAAAGAAAGTATTTGTTATTGGATATAATTTTGTTTTAATTGTATTGTGTGTCAAGTATTAACTTTTGTAAGGTTTAAACTTTTTTTTTTTTTGCAAAAATTATCGAATTACCTGTTAAGTACTTTGAAAATATTTTAATTAAAAAAAAAATTGTTTAAGACTTCAGGGCCTGGATTCACTAACGGGAGCAAATAGTTGCGCCAGCGCAAGTTTGAAATATGTTCCAAATCCCTATTCACTAAAAGGAACAGGCGCAATTTGAGAGCAAAGTTGCGCCTTTTATTTGCCACCACTCAAGAGTAGGCGCAACTATTAAATCATGACTGTCACTTCAATAAATTTAAATGGTGGCATATTATTGTATTGGCTTAAAATACAATTAGTTACATAACTGTACTCCATTAATAATGAATTAATTAAAATAACAAGCACAAAATTTGTTTCAATTTAGACAGTGGTAACAAAACAATTACGTACCTTTTATTGTTGGATTTTTACATTCAAACAACGCAATGGCATTTCTTGCAGTATTACAAAACAAAACTACGAACTGTGTAATCTTCGTCTAGATCCAAAGAGGTTTGTATTCCTCCAAGTCCAAAGACATCTCGTCACTAAATATGGCAGTTAGTATAACTTTAAAATAAGTTTTAAAGTTTCTATAAACATTAATGTTTTATTAATGGAACTTAAACTTTAAACTAATAATATAAATAAATACAAAATATGTACTAATATTGTTTTTCTAAAACATCCAGAAAGAGGCCGCTTCTAATTTTATAGCTAGTTTATGAGAAAAATGTTTAAAAATCTTTGTATATGCTGTCGTTTTCATTACAAATTTAAAATAAAGTAGCCTTGACTTTGGAAGTAAATTCTTCACAAGGATTGGTCGAAAAGAGAGCAATTGATGACGTTTATGATGACGTCACCCTATTCCTGCCACCAGTTTGCGCCTTGTTTAGTGAATACGGAAATGGTGCAAATAAATAAGGCGCATCTTGGGGAGCATCTTGGGCGAAAAGTTTCGCCATTTATATACTTGCGCCGGAGCAGATTTACTCCCGTTAGTGAATCCAGGCCCAGGTTGTAATGCAAGTATTGGCCATTAGCTACCTAAAATATGAACCCTAAAAGGACAAGGGAGAAGAAAATTGATAAATAAATACTCCAGCATTCAAATTTGAAGTAAAATAGCATACTTTCTTTTCCCACCCGTCCGGGACGCGAGCAAACATTTTAATTACTCGTTTTAGGTAGAATTTAAAGGAAATTTTTCCAAGTTTGAGTGAAAAGAGAGGTTAAACTATTGAGGAAAAACTACCTTCAGTATACCAGGCAGGAAATCGATCCCTGACCTCCCCGTCATCAGCAAAACAGACTTAATGAGTCTGATATTTACTACGCCTGTCCACTGATACAGGTAAAAATAAACTAAGTTGGGCAGTACTGGCTTTGAATTAATTTGTGAAATTTCGTTATATTAATATACTAATCACTCAAATATAATGATAATGTAAAAAAAAAAAAGATTGTCCTCGCTTCAGTAGCCAATCCTTCACCCACATATTTATTTTCCGTTCCCTCTTTTGTTTATGCTTTCTAACAATAAGAACAATTGCAGCACACAAGGTTTCATCCATGTTAAAGACTAAAAAAAAACACGTCCAGCATAAACACGCTCTATTTCGTGTATGCAAATTTTCAGTTCAGTCCAAACACACAGAACTTGTGAAAGGCCCTTAAGCAAAAATCGCCTTAAAGCAAATCAAACACACTTGCCAGTATACATAAAAGCCAAAAATATATATTTACACTATAATTTATTAAGAGCGCGCGATGGCGCTAACCGTAAGAGAGATGCTAAAGTTAGAAACAGTATATAAAGAAATGCTAGGACTACATACAGTATTGTATTTCTAACCATAAATCAACCGAAAACCTCAGGTGATTCAATTACCTCAAATCAATACAGTTCAAGAGATATGTTATGCTTTTTGTGAACCATTGTTAAGATAAATTATCTAATGTATAGAGTTATTGATATTCAATCTGTCAACAAATTTATCACAATCGGAAAATAGCTAAAACTAATTAATTCTAGCTCAATAAAATAAACCAAATCATGGATTAAAAAATTAAAACAAAATCTAAATAAAATTAATATAACTAGTGAGAAAATAAAAATAAATATACACAATGATACTCCAAGTAATAATAATAATAGTAACAACAATTGCACTGCGTCTTACTACCCGTTCATATTATACAATTGAATACTAATTACGCTAATATGTTAGGAATTGGTAAGTTTGAATATAGAGGAAGTGAACCTACAGTTGCGTGGAGGGAGAGTGGAAAATCATTTAGCAAAAATCACACTCGGTTCATCCGGACCTTTATCTCTCCATCCTCAGCAGTCTAGCTCAACACAAAACTAGTGCGTTAGCTAACTACGCCACCAAGGCAAGTTACTACAATAAATGAAATGACCTTATGTATTTAAACATACACCTATGAAATCACAATTCATTAATCTAACCAAACAAATTAAGTAATTTATAGGCATAAAGAAACATTATATTAGTAATAAATATTAATATTTATATTAGTAGTAATAATATTTAATTCTTTAAACCTCACATAAATGTCTAGTTATACTAAATTTCAGTACTATACATTAAATACTTACCTTAACAATGATACAGTACGCAAAAAAGATAACATAACAAATGTGACTCTTCATAGTTCGTTAATTGAAGTGATTTGAAATAATTTAATTACTATATATACCTTATAAATTAATCATTGTTAAAAATGTACAATACAATTTTCAATTTACCTTAAGAGCAAGCACTAATAAATTACTGAAAAGACCGTATTAGTGAAGAACTTTAAAGCGAGGTAAGCCTGTATTTATCTCTAAAAAGCATATTTAATATTTCAATTTCCAGAAAACAAACAAATAGGGATTGCACAATACCAACATCTTTAGAAGAAAGGGCAATTATTATTATCACCAAGTCTTACTACCCGTTCGGGTTATACGCACTTACGCTAATGTGTAATGGTAGGGTGATTGTGAGATGAAATGGAGGAACTACAGCTTAACGTGAAATCCGAACCACGGTGGAGGCCTGGCAGTTGTGATTAATACACGTCTTGTCAGAGGTGAAGGAAGGGTTTGGTAATCAGATAAATCTGTGCCGGGAGCGAGGATTGAACCCCGGACCCAAGACAGGACAAGATGACACACAATTTTTTTAGGCAAATTTTCAGGATTTACAATACAAAATAAATAAACGTGAATCTTTTCTCTATTCTTAGCTACATTTTCCGTCAAAAATCTTCCTCCCGATTTGCTTCCTTCATCCCCACCCCCCACCCGCTTTTCCCCGACCAATACAAAGCTTCTAGTGTCGGAATCACAATAAAGTGCGCAATCGATATGGATCAGACCCACTTAAAAGTTTCAGATGAAACAAAATGGGGAATAAGAATAATAATGAAGAGTTTAAACACGTAATAAAGAGGCTTACAAAAAATTTTTTCTTTCTTTCTCTTCTTCTTTTCTCTTTCCCTTCTAATTCGTTTTGATGCGCTTACAGTGGCCAACATTGTATTATGATAGATTTGAAACAAACATCAAATAAATATAGTCGTCTAATTTTAATAGGAAGGCCATTATTTAGCTGCTAGAAAGCTAATAGATCTACTTTCCGTTTCATAGTCAGGTCACGTGATCGTATCTGTCAATTTTGATAGATATTATCAATACCTATAAAATAGCACTAAAAATATTTCATGTAATCAATTTTGGCCATCGAGTATTTTTATATTTTCTAAAAGTCCCTTTGGTTTGATCGAAATATTATAAACTGGTAGGAAATCTGCTCGACTTAGGAGATAGGTTATAATTCAAATAGCTTCAGTAGAAAGTATTCTTTAGTCATTACAAGTTTCCTATTTCTCAAGATTCGTCCTAGTTACTCATTATCTTAAGTTGTATATTTAAAAGCATTCTGATGGCAAGTATTGCCCGCATTAAAACGTAAAAAAAAGGATTAAATGCTTTTCCAAAATCTCATCTGTTTTATTTTAACTGAGTATTTAATCTGTAATTTTTAAGTACAGTTTAATATCCGACTCATTTACTCATACCCACATAGGAGGCCGCATGGTCTAAGACGCTACTCTTGCAATAGACTGAACTGCCGATGATGATGAGATCGTGGTTTGATCCCGGTCGGGTGGACTAAGGGTGGGTTTTCCTTAATGGTTTTCCACTCTCTCTCCACACACCAATGCGCGTACACTTCCTCTAAATTCAACCTTCCTGATCGCTAGCCCATTGTACTAGCTATAAGCGTAAAATCCCGAATGGGTAGTCAGACGCGGTGCTAATATATGTATGACTCACAAACTAGCTTAACATCCTTTTCGGTGGCCACGTGGTCTAACGCTCTAATCGTGTGTTGACTAGACTGCTGAAGATTGGAGATCGGGGTTCAATCCCAGTTGGGTGCAAGGAGAGTAGTTTTATTAAATGGTTTTTCACACTCCCTCCACGCCAATGTGGGTGAATTTTTTCTAAGTTAAGCATTCTTAATGCCTAACACATTGTAATTAAGTACCCAAACGGGTAGTAAGACGCATCGCTAAAATATTTAAAAAACTAGCTTAACCAAGACAGCACTTTGCTTCAACACAAAATATTATAAATGTCTTGTCATTAAGAAAAACGTCCAATACATTAGTAGACCGTGTGTTTACTGAACTAAGGGTCCAGTAAGTAGACTAATTTTAACAGTTCTCGAATATTTGTTATGGACATAGTGAAATTTGACCAGGATTTTTTATGTCATTTTAAAATATCACCATACTCTTGACCAGTGTCGTGAAGTGTTTCCATGATAAGCAGAGCTGGGTTAAACTGTACCTTTGATATGTAATTATCACTCGGTTGTTCACTATTGGCATGATATCAGCGAACATTTATTTCTCATGCGAGATGTTCAGGAGACATTTTGTCAGTGATGTTTAAATGTTTAGGAACCGACAGTTTGTTTGTTTCCCTTTCCTGTGGGGGGAAGGGGTGTGTCAACAAGATGACAAAATAGGGTCGCCAATCAAACCGCCAGAAGGGAGAAACAAAGAATCTTCGATTACCTTCGCAGTTTGAATTTGTCACGTTCCCATTGGTGTAAATTCAAACAAGGTGAAGAAGGTTGGGATGTAATGACCGGTAAGTATCGGTCCAGCTGAGGTGTTAGGTAGGGTTGAGCCGAGAAAACCCGGAAACTTTTGTTAAGGCCCTTGGCCCCGTCGAGTGCAAGTCTAAAACCTATTTTGTGGGATGGTGGGTGGGGGGTGAAAGGCGTGGCGTAGTCGACCAAAGTATCCTTACGCGCCAACAAGAATAGATGGATCACGGAAAGCGTAGATGGCGCCAGCTACCGGACAGGTCTTGCGGAAAAATCATACGTTTGGAAATCTCAATTTCTCGAGAAAGAGTGAAATTTATATGTTAATATTTCAACACCCCTTCTAAGATAATTGTATAATGTTTATTAATTGTTACATTTTCTTATTTTTTGTTATAAGCCAGCAGTTTTATATTGCAAAATGACAATTTTATCAATATTTGATCACTGTTAAAATTATATAGGAGGTGTGTACATAATAAATATAACTTAATAAACATGCTTATATTCTTGAACAAACCGTTTCCGAAAAGAAAATTGCAAAACAATAAAAATTCTTGAAGATAACCAACCGTTTGTTCCATGGCTCTGCATTTCCACCCAATGAAAAGGGATACTCGCCTTAAGACTCCTGCAGGACTCAGGCGCTATTTATAGACGCTTGTGTGGCAATAATTGTGGGAGGACTTTGTTTACAATGTAGAACCAATAATCTTTTGCAAGTGTAGTAGTTGTAATGTTTATATTAAAATTATAATTTAGTTAATCAGGTGTAATTTGTTGAGTATATTATTCTTAATTTATTAAATCAACGATGAAAGGTCTAATTTACAATGTATTAAGTATCAATGAACCCACCACACAGTAAAAGTTTAATGAATTAAGCTTTGCACTATACTATCACTATTTTAACGGCGGAAAATAATATAAAAAATTATCGTAGCAGTGTGTAGAGCAAAGCATACGTATGATTAGTCAAGGTGACATGGCGGTCTAGGGGTAAGGAGTCGGATTTCTGTGCTGGGGTCCGGGGTCCAATCCTCAGTCCCGGCACAGATTTATCTGATTACCAAATCCTTCCTTCACCTCTGACAAGACGTGTATTAATCCCAACTTGTGAATGTGTGGAATGCCAGGCCTCCACCGTGGTTCGTATTCCACGTTAAACTGTAGGTCCTTCATTTCATCTCACAATCACCCTACCATTACACAATAGCGTAAGTGCGTATAACCCAAACGGGTAGTAAGAAGCGGTGCTAATTAATAATAAAATTAATGATTGGTCAAATTAGAACCAAGTGATTGAGAAAATATCACAGGTAAAGTTCTAACAAGCTCTGATTACACTGTCAACGCTCCACGCCATAACACTGCAAATAAAACGATATTTTGTTAATTTGATAACAACAAAAAAGTTGGAATAAAAACGGAAAAAATTACTGACCTAACCTCGCGTCCGCTTCGATGCCACCTTAAGATGTGTAACACCAAATTTAAAAAACAACTTTTCTTCGGTTAGAGGAAGGGTTTTAAAGAAATTGTGTGAAAGGGTCCTCGTCCTAATGGCGCCGGTCATCAAGATGAAGGAAGTAGTAGAGACAACCACGACGTAGGAGTGGGGCTTTAGAAATACGTGGGTCGGGTGTACGTATGGTAATGAAGGGCGACTCTAGTCCACCCTCCCCATTGTTTGTCCAGACGTCAGCAGCGCTAGGGCACTAACGATGTCTGTTATAAAAGCTCGAACGGCTTGTTCTCCTATGGCAGGCAATCTCCTCCTATCGATTGGTTTCCCCAGACAGCGGAGTGAGTTCCCCCAAAGGTTCCGTGTGGTCGGTGTAGTTTAATTTCCACAGAAAGGGCCTTCCTTCACCTCACTATACTATAAAGCCACATAGCTGACTCACTCACTCACTCACTCACTGACATTAATGTTTACCCACTTCCAGATGAAATAGAAACTTGAAATTTGGCAAACTTATAGCTTCTAGCCTGTAACCAACGGGAAAATTCCAAAAGGTTAGGAGAGAAAAAAATTTAGCACCCAATTAAATTCAAAATGGCGGAGCAACTTTAAAGTCGGTGCGGACATTTCTTTGGAGGCCTCTTGTGGCTAAACGGTAAGACCTATAAAAAAAACTGATTGCACCAGAGCTAGATTTTTTGATTTTAGGTAAATTTTGCACATTTTCCACACATTTTTTAATTTTCCGACACACTTATGAGACAGCTATAATCAAAAAATTATAAAAATCAATCAACGTTCAAAACAACGCTGGAATTACATTAGTTTACACTCACTGGGGGTTAGGGGGCGGAGCCCACACGAGCAAAGCGAGTATAATATATAATACTACCCGCTCCGGTGGTAAATTAGTCTTAACGCGTTACCTCGCAACATACTGGACTGCATAAGGTGAGGAGATCAGGGGTTCATATCTTGATTATATGTCCTGAGGATGTTTTTTCATTAAATTGTTTCCCACGCAAATAAAGGTAAATTTACTCATAACTATACATTCCTCATTCCTACAACATGTAGAACTATAACCCGAACGATAAATGAGACGTGAGGGGATAGGGGTACCCAACACTAATAGGGTATAGATTAGGAAGGCATATTAGAAATATACCTGCATTTGCGTTGAAGGAGATTGGGAAACTATTCAGGTTAAATAAATATCCCTTAGTCAACCCGGCTGAGATTCTAACCCCAACCTTCCTGCAACCAACAATCCAGTTCCTTCCCCCCCCCCCCCCCCACACACACACACTAAATTGGCTCCCTAAGCCATTTCATTAACAATGTGGGTTTTGTTTAAGTACATTAGTTACGTAACGCGCTTTTAGAATTATTTCCCCTAACCCTACTCACAGAGCTCCATATAAAACTATCCAAACACGTATTGAAGGACATTAAGGCAATGGCGTCGGTCTCATATTGGCTGGATTTTCCTCCAGTGACGGGATTCAAATCCCTAATAGGTGTACTAAGATATTTTTTTTCTGAGTCGTTCCCCATCCTACCTCAACACAAATTTGGGTACAGTTTGATTAAACTTTACTTTTTTCATCCCTACCTAATTAAATACGTATACTCCGGACAAACAGTAAGGCGATGAAATAAAAAAAAAAAAGCTACAGCAAATGGTGCATAGCTACCTTTCCCTCAAAGTTAAGTGATGTCAATATTTTGAATATTTTTAAAGTGTGTACAGTAATGTGTTGGTAAGTGCTTAGATGTTTTAATGTGCCTAATACGTTTCAAACAACCGCTTCAGCTAACATGTGTAATCTAATAAATAAGGACGAGAGCAGGTTAGAGTGAATGCATCCTCATTAGCTAAGGCAGGAAGAAAAATATACAGTGAAACTCACATACACAACTTGTAGGGATTCGAATACAAACCTCCCTTACAATGTGAATCTAACGTCTTCTATAAATTGGCAAACCTCCGATGGTTTCTGTTTAGATAATGTTTACTATTATTTAATAGTCGTGAATAAAACTCCCATTGATATTATTATAATATGATCAAATCTGGAAATAATACTAAGAGTTATTAATTTATTTAGTTAGTTAATTATAATCTCCTTTAATACATATAATACGATGTTAGTTTTTTTTTAATGTTTATAAAGGAGTTTGAAACCTTTCATACCAAGAAAGTAAACTTTAATTATTAATAGTAGCCTAGTATTCGCTTTTGTCATTTATCTCAAAATATTAAAATATTAACTAAAACTTTCTGTAGTCTTAAAAATTTGGTGAACACGGAGTGAATTAACAATAATACATCTACTATTTTGGTCTCAAAAATATTTTATGGGTGGTAGTATTGACTTACGTTTCTTTGTGCAAGAACTTTTTTTTTACCACCGCGCCTTAGTAAACGATGTGTTTTATAAATATACCTACATATTTGCAATGATAAGTAGTCTCATATCTTATAGACTTACGGTTATATAATTAAAAATTCGAATTTACGCGTCAGTACAGAACCCTTAAAGTCATTTTGGCCCCCAAAAAAATTGAGAGTAACTATTTTGTTTGTAATATTGATCAAAGCCTAGAAATGAAATTTAATCAAAATCGTTAGAGCTGATTTTGATAAAATCAATTTTTTCTCTTTTCACCTTTAAAGAAGCTACCCATATTTTTAGGGTTAGATATCAAATTCTAAGAATCTCTCGGGTCGGAGTAATACTATGAAAGCCTTAGATACCAATTTCCAGCCCAATCGGTAAAATAGTTTAGGCTCTACTCCGAGGTACAGGTAGACAGACAGACGGTATTGCGAAAACCACTTTTTCAAATTCGGGGGATGATGAAACGTCGACATACATGAAAATCTAGAGTCGATTTTTTTTACGCTCACAATACTTTCCCTACTTATAAAATAGCGAGAAAGTAAAAATGATCTGGAGTTACATCCAATATCAAACCGGATGTTTGAATAATAAGCTCTAACTGAGAGCTGGGAGCTGGGAGGTGGGTAAGGATGAAGGTGTCAATTTTTAAGAACGGAATTTGTGGACAACAGGTGAGTAGATAAAACACTATAAGATTAAACCTTAAGATCCTTGTCTGAGAAGTGAGGGAGACCGATTAAAAATGTAGTGGGTTACAAATTCGAGCTCTAGCTCGTCTAAAGTTTAAAAAAAACACTAATATTTGAGTATGGAATTGTCCAACCACCCACTCATATTACCAATATTATTGGTAATAGGGCTGAAGATTTAATATTAAGAACCCATGTTAAGAACAAATTACCGGTAAATTATAAAGACAATTAAACATATCGGGAGTGTGGGTTTTTGCGTTCTTTATTTGTAAACAGCGAGTTCAGGATCAGTTTTAGGAGTTTTTAAATTTAAAATTTGTTTATTTCAATTTTTCTTATGTTAAGATTGCTCCAATAGCCTTAACTCCATATTTTCATAAAGTATATGTTTGAAAACCACACCACGATACATCGTTTGGTTCGAGCTATATATATTTAGCACCGCGTCCTACTACCCGTTCGGGCTATACGCCAAAGTACTAATTGCACTAATGTATTAGGAATTGGGACATTAGAATTTAGAGGAAGTGAACCCGCATTTGCGTGGAAGCTAAGTGGAAAACTATTTAAGGAAAACCACCCCCAGTTCACCCAAGCAAGATTCGAACCTCTAATCCCCCCCGTTCTCGGCAGTCTGGCTCAACACAAAACTAGCGCGTTAGCTAATTAGGTCACCAAGGTGGGGCTAGCTGTGTTACCTATCTAAGTCAGGTGACATCCATGAGGTGAGACGGGCTCTTTAATTAGATGTAAAAAAGAAGAATGAATATATATATATATATATATATATATATATAATATATATAAATATATATATATATAATAAATATATATATATAATATATATATATATATATATATATATAAATATATAAAACTGTGCCAACTCCATGGCGTCAGGCCGCAATAGAACTATACCAACCGAGTGGCCCACATCTGCTGTCGAAGATAGTTCCAAGTTTTGCAGTTAGAGGGTGTCTTGGGGTCATCACAATGAACCTTCCAGCCATTAATCACAGTTTTCCAGACCGGAGATGCTACTTTTTCACTCAAGTAGCTCCTCATTTGTCCTCACTAGGCTGAGTCTTACCCACTTACAGACCCCTGCTTCGTAGAAAAATCTGTAGCTCCTGTGAATCAAATCCAGGACTTCTGGATCTCTAATCAGGAACTCTGACCACTAGACCAGAGAGGCACTCATAAAATTGTGTAAGCAGCATTAAAATAGTAATAAATATATATATTGGATGGATATCGGCAGAGTTAACATCTCTCTCTCTGAGATGATCCACATATTTTTGGAAGACTTAAGCCGTAGATACACATGCCAGGGTGAAAACATTCTAGTAGCGAGTACCTGGCCTGATTGCACTTGAATATCAGCAAGTACAACTACACTTGCTAGTTAAGGGCATGCTCGTTGCTAGCTACCACCCCTCTAAGATATGTGCTAGTAGCTGTCAGGGATGAAAGTTTTAGAAACTAACTGATTAGAGTGATAGCAGTAATATTGAATGTATTTCAAATTTAAGGTGAGGCAGAAATGAGCGCAAGTAATTTTACAGTTTTTATAGCATTAAAATTTTTTGGACAAAATAGATAAAAATTTCTCCAGTAGCAACATAGAATTTAGTTTTCTGGCCATGCTAATATCAACAGATCTTAAATATCTGTCAAGGATGTCCTGGAATTTTGTCAACAAATTTTCTCTTGATTTAAAAAGTTTTGACAAAATTCCAGGACAACCTTGACAGATATTCAAGATATGTTGATATTAGCATGTTCAGAAAACTAAGCTCTATGTTGCTACTGGAGATATATTTTATCTATTTTTGCCAACAAATTTATATCCTATAAAAACTGTAAAAATAATTGCGCTCCCTTCTACCACACAAGTTAGAACTTCCAGGAGTAAAAATTAAAAAAGAGGAACAAAATGGATAAGCAGTCGTTTGGATCTTAAGTTTGAACGGAAAGTGTATTAGAGGAAAACACAGAAAAAACTCACGATAATACTCAAAACTTAAAAAAAAAACTCAAAACTTCCAGATAAAACTAAACAACATTCCTTTGCACCAGTTACTAGCAAAGCATGCTCGAACATGCCAGCCACTCGCACACCGCTAGCACCTCCCAAAACTATACACATGGCTCTGGCCGAGTTTGTCGCGTGTTCATCTGCGGCTCTAAGTACCCTGAAAGTCCTCGTGATATGTGCACCCCAAAAGGAAACCCGAAGCGAGCATAAGAGTAGGGAGGCTAAGTTGGAGAAAGACATCGAGCGGCGCTTTTGTCTAAAACTTCCGAAAGGACGCGCGTGTGGTATGTAGTAAAAGAGGTAGGGAAGGGGGGTTGCAAAGGGTTAGGGTGGGGGTGGGTAAAGTAGCCTAGTGCCGCCTCAAAGGCCCGGAAGTTTCTCTAGTGTTCTCTAGTGTAGTGCCTGGTAGTCATGGATACTAAGCACCACCACCAGAATATGCAAATCACATCGAAAGAAAGAGGAGTGAAATAAAGGGGTGAGTAAAATAGAGTAGAGAAAAAAATACAAGACCACGTAGATTAAGAAGAAAAGTGTGACCCTCAAATAAGTTAAGGTATGACTTTGGTTGGGAAGATACTCGTAGAAAATACAATATATTTTGTTACTGTCAATATCGATACTATTTTAATATATTATTGATGTTATTTTATACGTACCGTATTGATAATATTTATCAAAAGTTTTTTTTATGAATTAATACGTGAGAGTAAATCTAATAACGTTTCTAGCTGTCAGAAAAGGTTGTTTATACATGCAATTTAGACGGTAAGAATACATTATAATAACTCGTTATAATATAATGGTTTCCTATATGTAATTGTCATGCTTAACATTTTTTTATTTTCTCTCCACCCCTCTGTATCTCTTACTAGAGCCAAAACCATTTTACCGAGTGGGTTAAAACTTGTTATCTTGGGTTTCCATAAGGTTCCCCCAAATAGTTTTTTTAAATTTGATATCCATCCCTAAAGTAAAGGGTAGTTTACTGAAGAGAGAGAAAAATATTTTTTCAAAATTCGTTTTAAGATTTTGATTAAATTTTGTGTCTAGACACTGTTTAATATTACAAATAGAATTGAAATTTTCGTTTATCCATAAAAATGAATTTTAGGGTACTAAATGTGTAAAGAAACTCCAATTTTTATCGTATCTCCGCAAATATTTAAGATACGAAATAACTGATCATTGTAAAGATGTAAATTAATACTAGTAAATATAAAACTTTTGTTTTAAATATATTTTATAAGACCAATAAATTCTGAGCTACGAGTAAACATATATATTTGTTTTATTTTTTCTCAAGTACTTTGAAATATTAAATTTATTATTAAGCTCTTTGGTGTACACACATTCTCCTCTTTACTCAATTTTTTGTAACATTGTGTGTCAGTTCATTTATGCGCTTTGGTGGAGTGTTTTCGAAACAATCTATTTTATTTTATTTCACAAATCTTACGAGTTTTTAGTAGATGTATTTATTTTAAGATTAAGGTGAGAGAAAGTCTGTGCGGTGTACCGTACCATTTTTTGTATCAAGGCATCTTTCTATCTGTTCAGGATATACGAATATATATAATAATTACTCTAATTGAGTAGGAATGAGGAAAGAAATATTTTAGAGGTAATCTACCCAAATTTGGGTGGAAAGAGAGTCTGAAACCATTTAAAAAAAGCCACCCTCAGTATATCCGACCGGGATTCTAACCCCGATCTTCCCGTCATAAGCATGCATTTCTAACACGAGTGTTATGTCTTAGCCCTCTCAGCCACTGAAATGGGTCTTATCACATTAACCGACTATGGTATATTTTTTAAACCTCGTCTAATTAAGCATCCGGAGTATCCCCGCTTAGTTACAATAATGGAGGAAGGATGTAAAAGGTAGAACTTAGAGGAAATTTACCCACATTTATGTAGAAGTGAAATGGAAAACTATTAAAGAAAAAACACCTCAATCACATCCAACCGTGGTTCAAATCCCAGCCTCCACGTGACTGACAAAGCATAATGGATAAACTCAATGCTTATTCCACGTGCCCATCAATTTAAGGGGGCTGCCTGGGTAAGCAATAAATTGCCGTGCAGGCGTTTAGCTCTTAATCCAATATTTAACTCTACAATAACTTCACAATATAAATACCGCAATTATTTGATAGGCTCACAACAGAAAATTTTAAGATAATTGAGAACCAGCATCGAGCTTTTCTCTTTATCTTGAGATAAGAGGTTTAATAGTTTTTTCTCTTCTTTTTTTATTGATATGACAAAGGCTGGTTTTGGTGAAGGGCCAATGGGAGTATAAACTTAGACAGATTAGAAAAATAGTTTCGATAAAATACAGACCCCATTGTATTTTAAGCCTTGTGGCATGACAGAGCTTGATACTTTCTCGTTGATCGAAACCGCCGCTTTAGTGTGATTAACCCTTTTCATTTGGCGTGGAAATGCAGAGCCATGGGGACAAATTGTTATCTTTAATTATTATTTTTTTTACAATTTTCTTTTCAGAAATGGTTCGTTCAAGAATAGAATCATGTTGCTTAGGTTATACTTTTTATATACACACTCCTCTATAATTTTAACAGTGATAAAATATTGATAAAATTTATACTTTTCATTAGAAAACTGCCGGCTTCATAACAAAAAATAATAAAATGTAACAATTAATAAACATTGATACATTGTCTTATAAGGCTGTTGAAAATAATAACATAAAATTTCACTCGTTCTCGAAAAAACTGGTATTTACAAACGTATGATTTTTTCACAAGACCTGTCCGTTAGCTAGTGCTGTAACATTGGGTTAAAATATACTACCCACTCCCATGTTAACCTTCACCCATAAACTCTCTATTGGATTCATACTACCCACTCCTAGACTACTAATATTTCTGCAATGGTACTTTTCTCTATTGTAGTTCACGCCAGTTTCGATCTATATCAAGAACAATATTAAACCATATAAAACAAGAATAAACTCCCTGCAATCTAAAACTGTTCGTGTACTTACCATTTGTATCTTCTGGCTAGAACAACCTCCAAGTCAGGCCTACACACGTCGCGTCCTAGTGTGACGAGTGGACCGAGCGAGTTATGGTGAGCCCGCAGCTGATGTTCTGAACGTCCTGGTCGAAATTAAACAAAGATGGGCTGGCCAAGATTTCCCTCGAACAGTGGACGGCAACTATCCTTCCCTCGGGCGGTCGACACGTTCTCTACCACCAAAACATTGTGTGACTGAAGGCGTCTCGATCGAAGAGGTCTAAAGGGTCGCTGTAAACAACGGGCCTACGTGATAATCCCTGCGTAACCCAATTCCACGAGTTGGTCGATGGTCTACGTGATATCCTGCTAGCTTCATGATGGCCGAAGTGATGTCACCGACCAAATTCTCCACCCTCCTTCCCTAGCAACAAGTCCTCTCTCTTTCTCTCTCCCTCTCTCTCTCTATCTCTCTAACTTAATACTAATACACGAAAGCTTGAGATCAGGGGAATTATTTCTCTTTCGAGGAAAATCTCCCGAAACCAGCCGGAAATCAAACCCGGGGTTCTGACAACTATAGCACGAGGCCATTTAGACGTCTGAATAGTGTTAGTAATATTTTCAGCTGACACATAAGGCTCTTCCTATGAAAATTGGACTGTAACTTATCTAGATAATAAATAAAACCGGTGTAACCTTTTACATTATAACCCTCTTACCTCCTTTTTACATTTTACTTTAAAAAAAATTGGACTGTTTGACACGTTTTGTGATGTTTCTATTACCGTCGGCCGGATATTTTCCACAGAGGTGGTTCATGTTTACTGAGCACCATTCGCTGCCAACACATTCATCTAACTTAGGTAAATGTTGTGCACCGCCCCTCCACCCTACTCACCACCAGCCATTATCATGTGAACAAACCTTTACCCACCCTCCTACCTTCTCCGCAAACCAACTGCCATAATAGGAGGTCGGAACTTGTGACTATACCCGTTCATTGATTGAATTATTGACATTAGCACGCAACGCCGTTAACACTATTCTTCTTTTGTTAGATTGTCAAGCATCGGCATTCGACGAATTTTACTTACAACGTCGAAATAGGCAGTCACTTCATTATATCCTTTCGTCTAATCGCGATTCCTTCTTTCCCTCCTACAAGAAGGTAAACAAGTATGCCTAAGTCTACTTAAAATTATAGCGTACTCTTTCTACATATGCACACTCAAATAGAGTTATTATCGATCTCAGGTTAATATTGTATTTTTTTTAAAACCTGTCATTTCTATTCAACAAATATAGATTTCTTTATTTTTAATCATAAACATATATTTTGTTAATTTTACAAGTTGTATAATTTAATAATAATAATACTTAACACAGCGTCTTCCTACAAATTCGGGTTATACGCTTAAATACTAACTACACTAATGGTCTAGTATTTGGGAAAGTTGAATATATAAGAAGTGAACCCACATTTGCGTGGAAAGAGAGGGGAACACTGTTTAGGGAAAAATAAACGTTCACCCGAGCGAGAATCGAACCTCGATACCCCCATTGTCAGTAATCTATCTCAATAAGAAACTAACGCATTAGCTAACTACCCCACCGAGATGAGCTTGTATATTCTAATTTAATTTAGCTTTCTGAGAGCCAACAAGAAAGGATTATATATTTACTCATTAGGTTTGGAGTAAAAGCTTAAAAAAAATAGAGAGAGAAAGCTCAAAGGGAACAACCAATTTAAGATAAGCATCTGTGGTCAGAGGGTTTAACGCGTCACTTTTGTGTTGGTATGGATTGCTGATAGCGGGGATATTGGGATTCAAATTCCGGTTGGGTGTACTGAGGGTGGTTTTTTTTATTTCCTACTCTCCCTACCCAAAATTCGGGTACATTTCCTCCAAAATTATGCTTTACTCACTTCTACTCCTCTATCGTAATTAATGAGTGCGTATAAGGGCACAGGCTTCCAAAATTCACTACACATGGAAATAAACACTATTACTCGAGATTATTAACTGGAATGCGTTTTCGGATAGGAGTATTGGGGGGAGGGGGGATATTAATGGCATCCTTTCTTCTTGAATACAGTGACTGAACCACACACTCTAAGTGGATTCATTGGCTCTTTTTACATATTTTAGTTTTGTATTTAATCCTTAAAACATTTTTTTAAAAATCTTTTTTCGCCATTTTAATAATATTTTTTAAATTATTTAAGCACACATTAAATACATATTTGTTATGTTTTTAATAAATATAAATCCTACTTATGCATTTTTGAACTAGCCATTAGAAGTTTATTCTGTAAATTGAAAAATGTCACCTTGACGACGGGATCGAAACCGGGACCTTTGTCTTAGTACGCCAATGCTCTAACCACTGAGCTATTCAGGAACTGTCCCGTGCCCAGAGTCATTCTTCACTCATATTTTAAGGCATAGTATGTGATGGACGTGGGGAAATCATCGGTTACAAATGTGTGATCAATTGAGATCACGAGCTATCGGATAACGCAGTCATCTTCGACTCGGGAGGGCTTTATGTTGCCAATTGAACTATTATAACTGTACTAGTCCACATATCACGATGGATTAAATAGCAAAGCTATTTTAATTCTTAATCACGGCTATAGTAGTATCTAGATATCTTATTTCTTAAATATATTTCTTGATAGCTCAGTGGTAAGAGCATTGTCGTACTAAGTCAAAGGTCCCAGGTTCGATTCAATTGTCCAGGTGTCATTTTTCAATTAACACAAAATGATATTTAGATAACCGTAACTAACAAATATAATAGCTATGCTATTTAATCCCTAAGGAGTATAATTTTAGAAACCTGCCTCGGTGGCGTAGTTGGCTAACGCTCTTGACGTGTTGAGCTTGACTGCTGAGGACGGGGAGATCGAGGTTCGAATCTCGGTCGGGTGAACTGGGGGTGGTTTTTCCTAAATGGTTTCCCACTCTCCCTCCACGCAAATTCGGGTTCACTTCCTCTAATTCAATCTTCCCAATTCCTAATCCATTAGCGTAATTAGTACTTAAAAGCGTATAACCCGAACGGGTAGTAAGACGCAGTGCTAATATAAATATAATTTTAGAAAATAAATCTGGTAGATGGTGCTAGTTGAGTATGACCGACATTCGCGTCGTGTTGATAAAACGACGTGCCTCGCTAAAGAATACGTGTTTCATGCGACCATCATAAAGTTAAGGTAATAACAGGGCGCAAGTCTTCATATTACCTGAAGCGATGGCAACTATTATAATTTAGTTTAAGAACTAATTTAAAATAAACACAGTCTTAATATTTCATGGCAACAAAATAGGTAGCTGCCATAAATCAATTTAAACTCTCATCATACTTCCGATATTGGAGGAAAAACTTTAAACTAAACATTCCACTCTTTTCTAACTTAAACTGCTTTCAAAAACTACCATTACTATCAAAACCGTATTTTACTTTACAAATTTTGAATGAGGCAAATTAGGGGTCTAAAAGTTGTTCTTGGGTTACGAGATAGTGGGGTTGGGAAAATTGGGGCAATCAACCCAAAGCAGTCCGTACAATAATTTCGCAATGTTCATTTAGACAAACGCTAAAAAAGCGTTACCAAAGTTTTTTTAACTTTGAAAAGGGGGTGGGGGTGGGGGGTTTGGAGGAATAAAATTAACTGGTGTTTTATTTCCCATACCTCCAAAAGTAAACAGTTTGCGAAGAGACATAGTTGTATGATTCTCAAGTTGGTAGAATAAAGTAACGCCTGTGAGGAAAACAAGAGCGAAGAGGAATTATAAACTGAGTTAGTAACTAAAGAATGCAAAGAGGTATTAGAGACATTTATAAGCTCTCAAAATAATGCATTTACGTTATTTTTTCTCTAAAAATAATATTTGTATTATGGATCTTAGTAGCCAAAGCTTGCAAGCTTTTTTTTCTTATGATGTTAAGACATTAATTTTTACTGTGTTGATCTTTTTTCTTTGTAAAGATTTTGTAAAATAGACATTCAGCATTTTCATTTAATATTTTTTAAATTTAATAAATTAAATAGTAGGCTAAGAAAACACACAAGTCAAAGAGGTACCTTAAAATACATTTTAACGTGCTTTAAAATCGACAAAATCCTATTTCTTAAAATATTAATCAAAATTGCAAATAGTGTAACAAATTATATTCTACCATAACTCATAAAATATTCTCAGAATATTAGTGTTCCAACTGGTTAACTCTTTTAAATTATCAGAAAAAGTTGTCATTAAATTCTAGAACCCTTGACAGATATTCAACAACTTTTGATATCCCCATTTGAAGAAAATTTAAACTCTGTTTCACTTGGAGAATTATTTGTTTTATTTTGAGTAAAAATATGATTTGATATAAAAACTCCTAAAAAATACTGCCCTTAATTGGCGTTCCTTACATTATCGCCTTAAGTAAAGAACCGGCGAGATATATAAGGCCTACAACAACAATCTATCCCCATTAGCATTCCTTAGGTTGATTTTGGGTGAAATAGTTTAGATATTCTAGAGAAGGGGTTTCCAAATGATGGACCGCAGGCTGCACGTGGTCCACGATTACTTTTTTTTTTATGGCTCACGAAGATTTTTGGAAAAAGTAGTCTACTCTAGTAAAATTGATGCTTTTAGCCGAGGAACGAAAAATTTTGATTTGCGTAGGGAAACAAATTCACGAAAGCTCCAACTGAAGTTCATCCAGTAATACATTTAATTTCACTTTATTTTAATAATAAATTTAATTTCACTTTATTTTAATAATAAATTGTTGCCATCCTCGGTGGTCTTGGGGAAATGCGCTCACCTCAGGATCCGATGTTCGTGTTATCATACCCAGCCAGAGCCAATGGATTTTTATTGAGTGATAAAAATCCGTAGCACAACTTTCTTTGGATAGGAAGTAAGGCCGTCGGTTCCATGTCGATTGTGGTATGTAAAAGAACCCTTTATGAAAATACCTTTCCCGGCAAAATTGGTAGGACTTTTGTGTCCGCTCATAGAAATTCTGTCGTACGTAAATAATCAGTCGGTTCAGAAAGTGCACATTTATTACCTTAATAAGTAAAAAAAAGTATATCTGCGCGAGTTATATTTCTTTAAGCCCGCTAGTTGATAATGATGCGGCCCACAACTAGACTCGTGGATTTAATTGTGGCCCTCAAGCATTTTTAATATGGTAACCCCTGTTCTAGAACATCTGAGAGCTTTGATACCTGAGTGAGTGAGGTTAAAACAAATGTAAAAATAGAAATATTCTGCATTAGTTTTAGGCACTAGACTTATTAATGTTTTATACTTCATGCCGGAAGGAGATTTCAAACAATCTATGCTCTATGGTCTATATTTTTACTTCCTTTCGGAGAGAGAAGTAAGACATTCTGACCGTAAACAATAGATAACCAAACTTGATATTTTGATAAAATGTCAAAGTTTCATGACTACCTGAAACAGAAAATGTTAAGCAAATCCATATATATATATATATATATGAAACTTTTTTGACAATTGAAACTGATTGTCATGCTCTTTAGTGGATAGAACTATTCCTTTTTTCTCGATGCTTCAATAGAAGTATATATATGTATATATATATATATATATATATATATATATATATATATATAATATAGAGAGAGAGAGAGAGAGAGAGAGAGAGAGAAACTCTGTGAAGTGCTCCGAACCATTTATTTTTTAATCTGTTGGCTCTACAACCAGATACAGCCGAAATATTTCCAGAGGTAGGCTTACAACGCGTTCGTCTACCATTGGACCTCTTAAGAATTCTTCTTTCTCCTACTATTTTGTGCCTCATATTAATGGTTCAGAATGTTAAATAAAACATTTTTTGGTACCCTATATCATAATTATTATTTTCCTTTGTATATTAATTGTTTTAGGGCTTTCAAATTTACATTTAAACAAATATGCCTGTTGTATAAAAGATTACATAATACGGTTTAGTAACCCTTAAAGGGTTTGTTTTATAACGCTGGAAGTGGAATAATTTATTTTCTTTAACACATAGTTAATACCTTCCCCCGTAGTTTATATCACTCCAGCTAACATGGGACATTTACTTCAATAAAACACACGTTTACACAAAACATTGAATTTACTGTCGTCCAAATGAGCTAGAGTGGATGGCACTGATTCTCACCACCAGTCGGGGAGTGTCAATTCACCCTCTTCACTTAACAAAACGACTCTGACTGCCCAAGTACACCATATTAGGTCCTTACGTCAAATATTGGAACTACTTTTTCCCTTGGGAGAAAACCTTCCGCGAGCTGGCCAGGAGCTCTGGCGGAGGCTTAGGGGAAACACTGGGCATCCGATGACGTAGTGTCGGTACAAGTTACATGGTCTAAGGCGTCAGGTTTGTAACATATCAGCTTTCTAGTAAGAAAGAGACGCAGTTCACACCTTTGTCGGGTGCACTATATGTAACTTATCACAGTGTTGTTTCCATCCCCGCTATAAGCAAATGAGGATGCAATTCTTCCAAACTAATCTCCTCATTTCTTACACATACACCATTAAATGATAGCTTGGGCTAAGACGTCTAATATTATCTGCCATGGTATGCCAGTGGTGGGAATAAACCTAAGCTAAAATCCCGGTCAGAAGTACACTGAGGGAAGATTTTCCTAAATGGTTTTCCACATTTTCTCTATGTTAGACGTGAAGACATTTCTTACAAACTCTGTCGTCATACCACATAAATGATCTCATGCGCCTGTTGCCAGTCTCTTTATTTTTTACCACTCGTGATGGATCCGTGCGTTATATTTATCTTGTTGTTGCCATCTCAGGAACAAATAAAGCGGTAGACAATAAATACCCAACCACAAATAATAAATACACTACCTTCTACAGAAATACACAGATACTGGTACTGAGATACAGCTGAGGTCCCAACACAAGTGGCATAGAGGTTGGTTGCTCTGCAATCTCACCAACATGGTGACACAAAATATGTCGCCTGTGTGTGTATATATATAATTTAGCAACGCGTCTTACTACCCGTTTGAGTTATACACTTAAGTACTAGTTACATTAATGAATTAGGAATTGGGGAAGGTTGTATTTAGAGGAAATGAACCCGCATTTCGTGGAGGGAAAGTGGGGAAAACAATTTTGGAAAAACCACCCCCAGTCCACCCGACCGAGATTCGAACCTTGATTTCCCCGTCCTCAGCAGTCTGGCTCAACACGAAACTAGCGCGTTAGCCAACTACGCCCACAAGGCGGGTCTGAAACCTGTGTAAAAAATACCCCATCGAATATAACATATCTTGGATCGTCTTGCGTCATTTTTGACTCGGCTTTCTCTAGGATACGGCGATCTTGTTGTCTCCTGTGTATTTAGGGAAAGCTCGTCACCATGTCGCACGTCACGCCTATATAAAAGGACACTTTAACCCGACCTGGTGGTAATACTTAATCCCCAAAGCTTTTTTTTACACTTATGGGAATGATTAAAAAACAACAGAATTGATACAAGAGAATATTCTATAAATATTAACACACGGCAATTCACATATGTAGGAAACCACATTTCAATTAATTTATATTAGTTAAAAGATAATACCTGGACACGAAATCTAACCCAAGACCTTTGGCTTAGCACGCCAATACTCTACCACTGAGCTACCTAGGTGGCCTCCCGACTCGCAGTTGGCTATGGTATCTAATCACTCGCGATATTATTGTTCAATCAAATATGACTGACGATTCCACACGTCCACCACAGACTCAGCCTTAAACTATGAGGTAAGAATGAACAAGAGCATGTAAATAATACTGTATAGATCAGTGAGAGACAATTGGCATGCTAAGTCAAACGTCCCGTGTTCAATTCCCATGTTTAAGTGCCATTTTTCAACTAATTTAAATTATTCAAGAATATATTGCTAAAACCTATACATAAAATGTTAAAATTCGAATAACAAAAAAAAAAAAGAAAGGAAGCTATAGCTCGTTTTTACCCTTCACGTGACGCCAATGAAATGCGAGAGAGGACAGAATCCTTAATTGAAAGTTAAATGTGGAAAGTTTCGTTGAAAAGAGGATCTCAAGGTTTGGAGGGGGTGAGAAAATGAATTTAAGAGAAATTTTCCCTCCTTCTCACAGTCAACCCCTCTTTTCTCTTCCCTATCACTAAGGTTTCTTCACATTTCCTTGAATTTCAATTTGCTTTTGCGCCTTCTGTCTAACTCAATAGAGCCTTTGTTCTAATTAATTTTACCATTTGAAAAATAAAAGTTAGCTCTAGTTCAAGCTTGTTATTTTATATATGTTTATTCAGGCATCTCTCATCTTATTTACTCTTCTTTATCTCATAGTTTTTATCATTGTCTTCTTTGTCAACCTTCCAAAAATTATGCCACTTAAAATTTAGTAGAAATGTTTCATTTTCCAACAAAGAAAAATGTGTACGACATAATCGTACACACACACATACTACCTCATATAATCCATTTTAGCTTGTAACAAAACTTCTAAAAATTGGCTATTATTAATAATCTACCCTTAAGTGAATTTTACCCCTAAAAACACTCACACTTCCAAGCTTCTCCTTTTAAACAAAATTAATTTTTTTTCAAGAACTTCCAAAAGTTCAAAAATCAGTATTCAGTAAAACTACCCTTAATTTTAGAGATAGAATTAAAATAACAATATCACCTCCGAGTATGACTATAGACAACTAAATATTAAGTTTGGACGATTTGTAAAAACCTTTTCGATCATATATTGAGGTACTGACTGCCCAGTGCATATAGACAGCCGGATCACATAACTGTGAGACCTGTATTTTTTTTTACATAGGGGGCACATCAAACGTCAAGATCCATCAAATAGCTCAAGTCAAAATTAAAAATTCGCATAATTGAATAACAGACTATCTGGACTCATTGTGGCGTGTTGGTTGCGCCCATTTTGGTAGTGCCTTTTGAACTAACGTGGGCGTTAGCGCCTACCTAATAAAAACTGTAAGTGTTCACGCCCGTCGGCGGGTCAAAGCTTCAATTCTATCAACTGGAAGTCATTAAGAGAACGTATTTGACATTTATTTTTTGATCAGTCTTGTTTCAGAACTACTAGTATTAAGGAATGTTGGTATGATAGATTAGGTTAGGTTAAGTTAGGTTAGGCTATGTAAGGTTAGGCTAGGTTAGGTTAGTCATTGCCCTGATATCTTTATTCTGCCAGGGGGGGAAATAAAACAAAAATTAATGTTTTTGAAAGGAAATAGCATTAAAAAAATTTGTAAATACAAAGACTTATCTTCCTTAGAACAATAAGAAGGATTTGAATATACGTATATAGTGAATGCAAACACACACGGTTATTTTTACCAGGGAGCGAAAACACATGGGCGCTAGCAGCTACGGGCGCAACCAACACGGAGTCGGGCTCATAGCCTAGTTTGCTCAGGGGACGCCCAAACATACTAATGGCGCATCCTTTTCGTGAAGGTTCTTTTCTTATCCAGATTAGATGAGGGGATGGTGATAATTAATATGATGGGGTGGATCCAATAAAGATCTTGACCTAACTTAAGCCTTATTAACCAAACCCTGCTGACCATGGTAATTATTCTCCTTTCATGTAAGATCCCCCGGTACCAACTGGGAATCGAACCCAGGAACTCTAGATCAGCCGCTATGGGGTTTCTGACCACTATACCACGAGGCCGGTTAGATTAGGTAATGTTACGGTCTGATTCAGATAGTAATTAATTTTTTTTTGACCGTTATAAATGTTAATAAAACAAAGTTCATAGCATAATAAATGTAGACGTAAGGCCATGTGATCTGTTACTTTTAAACAATATTTAATAAAGTAAAATATAATTAAAATTGACCATAACAATTATTGTTGGTATTTTCTAAAGGCTTCTTCCTGTTAGAATCTCTAACTGGTGACAAAACTTAGATGATATTCGTTTTAAAAAACAATCATGTTTTAGTCTATATTGCAAACACTTATTTTTTTGTATGAACATACGGGTTATTAAGAAGCTTAATTAAGGTGCTGTTTAAATATGAGGAGGTTAATTCTTAGGTAAAGTACATGTATTAAAATGAAGAGAGGATGGTAAAACTGGGGTGAGAGATTATTATATAAAATCAAGTGTAACCGTCCTGAATTCGAACCTTGATTTCCTTGTCGAAGTTGACCTCAACTCTGGAACCTTAGACTACGCGGCCACCGGTGTAGTTAAAAAATGGCGTGGTATAATTAACAAAATATTGCATCTGCTAAATTTTTTTTAGCACCGCGTCTTACTACTCATTCGGGTTATACGCTATCTGAAAAGTTAATAGAGTATATTTTTATTGAGATAACTTCGAAAACATAGGCAGGATTTCTATTTTTTTTTGTTAGTAACCAGTTTAAAATTAAATTCAATATTTATAAGATATTTCTTCTTAAAGTGTGCTACATGGTAAATAATTGAGACATATTGCAAACGTTTAGAAATCCCGGATTATTTAAGAAGATGTTTGATATTTTCTAATGACGTTTCGAAAAAATGTAGGCGAAAATTATCAACAGTTTTCTAACCAGTTAAAAAATTTGAATTTTGAGTTTAAAGTTTTTAAAATTCAATGATCCTTTAAGCAAAATTGCGTACTTCTGAGATCGAATCAAAATGTTAGAAACCTATACCTACACTTTATCTATCAAATAAAGTTATGTTTTGATACAGTAACAACATAACATTTTAAGATAATCTGAGATTATTCTATAGGGTTTTATTTAAATTATCATACTTTTTAAAAAACACTTTAAACCTTAAATTTTAAAATTTTAACTGGTAAGAACTTTCGTATAGGTTTAGGTGTAAAAAATATTTTAAAATATCAAACCACTTTACAAATAATCCGGGATTTCTAAACGTCTGCAACCATTCTTAGTGCTTACCCATGTAGCACACTTAAGATGACTTATTACGATCATAAAAAGTTAAGAGTGACCAATTAATGTTATTACGTTAGATTTTTTAGTTAAGGGTATTTCAAGTCCACTTTATAAACAACGAATTAAATTCTCGTATGCCTTAAAACCTAGCTCAACCCTATGACAGACACAACAACCAGTCCCTCGGCCATCGATTTATTACTATGAAAGTTCCAACCCTTAATTTAATCCATTATTTATATTTAGTATGTATAATAAATCGAATCCGAACCTCTCTCGGAAAGTAGACTCGTTTATGGTGCCGCCTCAGTAAGCGAAAAATTGCTGTGTAGACGTTCTTCTTTAAAACAATATTTAATTATACAATGCATTACCTCAAAATATGGTTCACACCAAAATAAAGTCGAAGGATTCCAACAGGGTTCTTTGTCCTTAACAGCACTACATTTTTAGTTGCATTAACAGGGGGGAAATGTGTAAAAATGTGACATTTGCTCTTTTTCTAAAAATTGTTAAGCCTATTTGCGGAGATATGAGATTAGGCTTGATGAAAAAGAGCTCTATATTTAGTCTTTCTCTAACAAATACTGTATTTTTTATAGGCTCACAACAAAAATGTTTAAGATATTTGAGAACTGTCAACGAGCTTTCTTCTTACCTTGATATAAAAAGTTACATAGTTTTCTTTCCCCTCTTTCTTATTGACACGACAAAGGGTAGGTTTCGGTGAAGGTCAAAAGGAAGTATAAGCTCATACAGAATAGAGACATAGCTTCAAAAAAAACGACACAGATAATTGTATTTTAAGCCATGGTGTCTGACAGTGATTGATACTTTCTCACTGACCGAGGCGGCCTCTTAACTTAGATATCAGACTCGTGACGTTCAAACGTAGCTTTGTGATGTAGTCTTACTGATGTAACCTCAATATTTAGCGATGTATATTTAGTATTGGTACCACTGGGAGCGTAGATATTACTATATGACTATAGAGAAAGTTGGAAGAAGGGGAGGGGTGAAGAAAAGAGTAACGTGAGTACGATTCAACGTCAGGCATAAAGAAAACTGTTATTTCATGGTGGTGAAGATTCTAAGACTGCCTGGGGAAATGAGATAGACAGAAAAAGGAGATATGGAAAAACGTTTGACGTCGAACTTTTTGTCAAAATAATTTAATTTTTTCTTTCTTTAGATTCAGTAAGGTTTTCTTCGCCTTAAAATTAATTAATGTCTAAAGTTTGTCATTTCTTTACCCTTTCCCTCTGCCCCTCCACCAACCCCACCCCCCACAAAACTACCTCTAATCCCAACCCCCTCTCCTTTTCCCTCGTCATACTTCAAACCTCTTTGAAGCTTGACAGAAATCTTTGTGAAAACATTTTGCTCCAAAATCATGGCTAGGCGCGCTTTTGTTAACCAGTGAATACCTTTTATTTTAAACTTTATTGTTTCGTTATTATGTATTAATTGATAAACTTACTTTAAATGTGGGGATTTTTATTAGGATTCAATAAGGTCCATTAATTAACTTTAAATTTACAAGTTAGTCTTAATTTTTCATTTCCTTTGGAAAAAGAAATAAATTAAAACATTTTTAAATTATCATTTATTAGAATTCAACAAGACGAAACCCAATCACAATATTCCTAATATAATACATTAAAATAATACATTGAAAGTTTCGATACTTAAAACTATATTTTAAACTTTTTTTTGTATGTTTGTTTGTGTGTGTGGTGTTTATTTTTTCATTCATGAATTCTTTCTAAGTTTTGAAAGACGGGGTGCAATAATAAATTATTACGCTCCTATAATTTTATTTGAAAAACTGCCTAGTTAAAACGCAAAAAAATACTAAGCATTTTTTACATATAGAAATAATTTGCAAGGAATTTTGTTTATACATTTGTTAAAATATGACAAATTTATCTAATTTTTTATTGTGATATTTGTGATTTTTACTATCTCTCGACACTTCGGAGAGAAAATATTGTGAACTTAAAAAAAATTGAACTCAAGATTTTCATAAATGTCGACGTTTTATGACCCCCTGAAACCAAAAGAGTGGTTTTCGCAATGCCATCTGTCTGTCTGTCCATCTGTACCTCAAGCTAGAGCCGAAATTATTTTACTGATTGGGCTAAGACTTGGTATCTGGTGTTTTGATAAGGTCCCCGAGGGATTTTTGGAACTAGACATCTCACCCTAAACTTAAGGGTAGTTTACTGAAGGGCAAAAAGAGGGGAAAATCGGTTTTACCATAATTCGCTTTAATGATTTTGATTAAATTTTATATATAAACACTGTTTATCATTATAAATAAGATGTCAATTCTTATTTTCTAATGAAAATGACTATGAGGGTATTTTGCACGAGGGAAATTTTCCTATTTTCATCACTACTCCACTAATATTTGAGATACAAAATAACTTATCATTGTAAAGTTTTATTACTAATACTTTTTAATTCAGGCTTTCGAAGATGAATTTGATTCTTATGCTGTTTGGCGGAAAAATATGTTTTTCTTTTCTCAATTTTTCTGTAACAGTATTCCTAGTTCTTAATGCCGTAGAGTAAGTAAGTGACAGTTTATAATATTTAATGTATGATATTTGGGGTAATGTTTCTAAAATAATATATATACAGTAGCCCTATGGCTTCTTTAGTGCTGACTGACAGCTCAAAGATGACTTCTGACAGTCAACATTTAGGTATATAACCAAATTTTGACAGTCAGAAGTGACAGTTGCTAAACACATGTTTTTGCAGATCATATGGTTTGGCGTAGGGATACATAATTTGGTCTGGTAACTTTTCAAAGCTTTTAGCTGTCGGCTGTGAGCTGTCAGTCAGCATCAAAGAAGCCATGGGGCTACTGTACCTACTATTTCGTTTCAAAAATCCTGCGAGTTCTTAGCAAATGTCTATTTTAAGATGAAAGCGAGAAAAAGTCTGCAAGGTGCACCGTACCTCTTATTTCAAATGATATAAAAACTATTTTTATTTTTAAAACATATTTTTATTTGAGAATTTTCAAATAAACATTTTTTTAGGTATAATTTCAAATATTTTTGACCATAATTTAGGTTATCTACTTATTAAAAAAAATTCTTTCCCAATAATTTAGGTTATAAGCCTAAAGGAATTATTAAAAAATTGGTGTAGATTTTCCCCCTATTGAGGTCAATTGGGGTTTAAATATATCACGTCACACTATCAAGTAACGCAACAAGCGTACTTGAAGTTATGATGGCGTAAAGTCATTTATCTTAAAATTAACACATGAGGTCATTTGGACAAAAATTAATCAAATAAAAGTTCACCAGTTCTAAATTCATTTGACCTAAAACGAATTTCATTTTTTTTTTAATGTCAACCTAGTTATTTGGCCAAAAGTAATTCGGTCTTAAATCGTTTAGCCTAAAAGTTAAATTTTATATAAATTTAAGTGAGCTAGTCATTTAGTTTACACTTTAGCAATGCAAATGACTACTGGCAAGTATCAATCTGAGCTGATAGTCACATAATAAATAGCGTACAATTACGGGTCCTTTAAGATGAGAGTGTAGTTAACGCGAGGTTAGGACAGAATTTTTGCCGTTTTAATATACATTTTTTGTTGGTAAAAATAAATCAAATAGTTCTCCAGTAATAGTTTAATTTTATTCACCTGGCGAACTTAACAATTCTTGAATATCAGTCAAGATTGTTCCGGAGTTTAATGAAAACTTTTTCTCTTTATTTAAAAAGTTTCTCATTTAATGCTAATTTGCTTATGATAAATATTCAAGAAATGTTGATAACTGTTGATATGTGAAGAAGAAAACATAATCCTATATTTCTATTGGAGCAATATTTTATTTATTTTGGCCAAATAGCTGTTTTTCCATTTAAAAATATCATTAAAAAATTTCTCTTAACTCGCGTTCTCTACACTCCCGCCTTAATATGGTCTAGTAATGTTGAAAAAAACGCTATTAATAAACGGCACCAATTTATTGTTGCCGGAGAAAATTAACTTTATCGTTTTATTTTAGCTTAAAATGTCGTTATGAAAATTGAAAAATGACACCTGGACATGGGAATCGAACCCGGGACCTTTGGCTTAGTACGCCAATGCTCTAACAACTGAGCTATCCAGGAATCGTCCCGTGCCCACGGTCATTATTCACTATATTTCTATTATGGACGTGCGGAAATCGCCGGCTACAAATCTGTGATTTTATTAAGATCACGAGCCAAAGGTTCCGGTTCAATTCCCGTGTTTATGTGTCATTTTTCAATTGTCAGAAATATATCTTGATGGAGTAAATCCTCACTAAAAGCATACATAATAGCTTCGACTACTTGATTCTTAACTGTAGTTGCTAACATCAGACGTGAGTAAAGATAAAATGATATAGGCATTGATTTATAACATTTCTACGAATTTCATGCAATGTCAGGCAAAGTATTAAGAAAACCAATCTGATCTAAACTAACAAATCTGTATCTTTAATATTGTCCAAATTGTAAAATAGCTATGACTTACACATTATAGGTTTAAAACAATAATCATATAGTTTAATTTAGCCTCTAACATATATATTAAAACCTTAGAAATGATTTAAAATAATATCTTTGAACGTTATCAAAAGAATTCAACTCTCAAATTAATATAGCTTTATCTATTCAAGGGTTTGTGAACTTGTATTTTGAGCCCATTTAAAAAGGACTATTTTAATAAGTGTGGAATCTGTCTTACACACTAAAACATAAGTTTACCATATCACAGCTTTCCACATCCCATTAAAATACGTAAAGTATAAAGATATTCTAAATCACTTTTAAGTCTTGGAATACAAAATTGAAAAGAAAGTTATTAGAGAGAAACAACGCAAAAAAAAAAATACTTCCTTTCAGAAATTATTGAAATGGTCCTTAAAAAAAAGCCCTGTCTTTTCAAAGGAGGAAAGTTAACATTTAATAAGTTAAATTTGTTTTCACATGTTTTTCGAGCGCAAAACCAATTCTTATTTTCCTTTTCTGTCTTTGAGTTTGTAGCAACATTGTTAAGTCTGTTGTGAAATGACTCCCTTCTTTTGATGGAGATTTAAACAAACCAAAACAGTTCCTTTAGTTTTGCCTTAAATTATTTTAGAGAGAGAGAAATAAAGAGATAGAAATCTTCAAAAGAAATAGTTAAAGTGCTGGGTTATGCTGTGTAGCCAAAGCCTAGGATAAACACATTTTGGTACTGATTCTTAAGGAGTTTTCGAATTGTTAGTTTTGGCTTGAGGTTGGTTGGCTTTAAGATAAACTAAAGCAAAACAAATTTTAACGGTTTTGATCACTCATATGAGACCAAAGCAGAAAATAACAAGCTCAAAATAAAGATTGAAAGTTAATCAGGTTAAGCACATCAGAATCTAACATTTATTATTGATTCTCCCTCCACCACGTATCACTACCCCTCCCGGCTATACTCATTTTAACTACGGTAAAGAGTGGCAGGGATGAGGAAGGGCGAAGTTAACGGAAACGTACCCGCACTTGCGTGGAAGGAGACTTTGAAACTATTTTTTGAAAAACACCCTAAATAAATCATGCCAGGTTTCAAAGCCTGACATCTCCATCAACAAGACAGACTACGTGAAATTGGCCCTTAATTTCACGTGCCCACCAATGCGGGTACAAAAGTTCACCAGATCGAATGATGAAAAAAATAATAATCAAAATAACTCACAGGAATATTAAATCGATACTACATGAGTAGTAAGTTTTAACCAAAATATTATAAACTAATCCATATGAGAGGTATCGGTTAGAAATATATTATGATAAATGCACCCGTATTAACATGGATCATATGAGAAAAGACACATGTCAAATAAAACCTCCGTTGTAACAGTCTGATATTTTAACCACAATCGCCTAGTAAACGACAGTTAATTGCAATGTAATTCAAGCGCTTTAGACCACCCGATGACCTCTTAGGGCTATTGTACAGGGTGTTTCTAAACTCTCTACCCAAACTTAAACCACACTATCTGTGTATAGAAATAAATAGAAAATACTAGTACATTTTTTTTTCTCTAAAAAGTCATCTTGTATTACTAAATATAAGTTGAAGTTGGACACAGCAACGCCGGGAGTGCGCAACTGTGAGTACGTACGTGTACAACAAGTTGCATATAATTGGGCGGGCACATCACAGCAGGTTTTTAAAACCTCCTCCCCGACTTTGTCAAAACAGTATCCGTCGATTGCATTTGACGTGAGCTCAACCTTCGGCAACGTTGTTCACAGCTTGGGCACTTCTACCCGCCTAATTATATGCAACTTGTTGTACACGTACGTACTTACAGCTTCCTACTCGCGGCGTTGTTGTGTCCAACTTATTTTCATTTAGTAATTAATATGATTTTTCCTAACTTTTTTTTACTGGGATTATCTGTTTCTTTCCTCCTACAGATGCTGTGGCTCAAATTTGGGCAGAGAATTTATAAACATCTCATTTAACTGTATGATCGTTTAGATGATATTTTTAGTACACAAATAAAACTTTAGCACCGCATCTTTCTACCCGTAAGGGTTATATGCTTATGTACTCACGAGACTAGCCCCCTTACCCGTAAAAAAATATTGTAAAGAATCCTGTAAAACAAAGCTTCAAATCCTCCATCATGTCAATATAAAAACCAAACATATTTTTTACTTTTTTTAAAAATACAGTCCTACCATCACTGTATAGCCCCCTCCCTCTTTTTATCCTCCCTCCTATTTTCATCTCATTCCTCTTCCTCCTCCCCCCCCCCCTCCCCCTTCACCAACCCCACTTTACCTTCAACAACTTTTTTTTCCAACGACTATATAATATACTATCGACATTTTTATGAGGAATAAATTAAATTTTCAAAATAAAATTTAGCCTATGTTACTCGCTGATAATGTAGCTTTATATTGGTGAAAGAATTTTTAAAATCGGTCCAGTAGTTTTTGAGTTTATTCATTACAAAAAAAAATCTTTCCTCGTTATAATATTAGCATAGAACATTTCTCTATGATATTAGTATAGATTACGCTAATGGTTTTAGGAATGAGGAGGTTTATATTTAAATAAAGTCTACCCTCATTTTCATGAGGGCAGTGTGGAAAACTATATTGAAAAAAAAAACTGAGTACAACCGACCGGAATTCGAATCTTGATATCCCCGTTATCAGCAGTCTAGTCTATTGCGATAGTACCACGTTGGACCATACGTTCACCGAAGCGGGTAAATGACGTTTAGTATACGCGAAATTATATGAAGTAAATCTCGAGTTGTCAGATAAGATATTTCCTATGGAAATTAGACTGTAGAGTGAAACCATTCACGCACAAAATAACACGTCGGTACATTCGTCCGGAATTAGAACTTCAACCTTCCCTGTCACCTGCAAACGAGACTGACGCCGTTGTGCACGTGTCCGTCAGTGCGGATATTTTATTTCGCTTGAATAAAGATTTTTTTTAAGTCGTAAACAATTAAAATATCGTTTATTGAAATTTAAAAAAAAGTGTTTGCCATGATTTACGTTGAGCTAACAAATTGACAAAATAAAAACTTTATGTGATAAAGTTCTCAGACTAAACAGCTAAACTTTCGATAGTGGTAGGGGATATTAATAAATAACTCAAAATGTCCTTAGGAGATTATTTCATTTTCAAATCTTTCTCAAGCAAACCTAAAAAAAACTAGACAAATTTAAAATATAGATATTAAATAAAATATAGAGTTTTATTAAAGGGATTTATTTTGTTTGTGCCCAAAGACAAGCGACAATGACAGAACAAGTGGACGACTGACATTACATATCTGTTTTATCTTCTTAGGGTACGGCCAGAGTGAGCGCGCGAGCGAGCGAGCGCGCGAGCGACTAAAATATAAAATAGAACACATTGGTTGTAATGGGGGGTGGCCACACTGGAGCGAGCGAGCGAGCGAGCGCGCGCGCTTGAAAGATAGAACTGGTTCTATTTTTCAAGCGCGCGCGCTCGACCCGGTACAGTCTAGTTTACAGGCGCTAGGCAATATTATTGTATGTTGGTTCATTGAGTGCTGGGGAAACTTCTCATTTTGACATGATATTTGACTTTTTTCTATCAGTGATAGGTTTTACACACTTGCTATTAATGGCCCGGTGACCTGGCGGTCTAGGGGTAAGGTGTCAGACTTCTGTGCTGGCGGCCCGGGTTCAATCCTCGGTCCCGGCACAGATTTATCTTATTTCCAAACCCTTCCTTCACCTCTGACAAGACATCTTGTGAATGTGGGGAAAGCCAGGCCTCCACCGTGGTTCGGATTCCACGTTAAACTGTAGGTCCTTCATTTCATCTCACAATAACCCTACCATTACACATTAGCGTAAGTGCGTATAACCCGAACGGGTAGTAAGACGCGGTGCTAATAATAATCTAACTAGGGTCCGCTAATTACGCGCTCGCTCGCGCGCTCGCCAGTTTGGCCACCCAGTCGCTTACGCGCTCGCTCGCACGCTTGTCAGTCTGGCCGAACCCTTACGCTTGCGCTGTCTTATATTGTATGGTTTTAGCTCCTAAAGTGGTCAACAAATAGCTATTGATAAAATGTCAAATTAAAGGGCTTTTTTTTAGCAACTAAATTAGTCAACAAATAGCTATTGATAAAATGTCAGCTTGAAGGAATTTTTTTAGCACCTTGTCTTAATACCAATTCAGGATAAACGCATATATTATGATAACTACTTTAATGAGTTAAGGATGATGAATGTTGAATTTAGAGGAAATTTTCCCACATTAGCGTGAAGAGAGAGTGGAAAACGATTTTGGAAAATACATCTGACCGGATTTGAACCCTGATCTCCCTATCATCAGAAGTCTAATCCAACACGAGAGTGACGCCTTAGATCGTGCAGCCATCAGAGCAGATTTAAAGAAAATTTAATGGTCCGAAATTTTAGAAGCATTTTTTAACATAATATTTTAAAATTTAGTTAATGTTTTTAGCCAAATAATATCGGCTTTTTGATTACGTTCACAAATCTCATTGGATGTTTAGTACCGAATTATCCCTAAGCTAAGCACGATTTTTTTTATATATATAAGTGTTTTATAAACATAATGTTTTTTGTGTTACATGTATTTAACTTTTATAAAGGAATTTTTTTTTTCAATTGTTTGCTCGTATAGGAGCTAGCGATCTAATCCCCTAAAGAACATTAAATTTGATCCCCCTACCACTTCCCAAAGTAGGCTGCTTATTCTTGAAGCACCCGATATAGTACTATCATTATTATTGTTTTCGATGAAAACGTGTGTACATTACCGTCAATAATTCGTCAAATGAACGCCATACATTATACATGTGTGCGAAAAACTAGTACATGAATAACCAATAACAAATGACTCATTAATATTTTAGATTGCGCGTATGCACATTCGATGAAAAGTTGACCGGAGGCCAGGTTTGTTAGAGAATCCGTAATTTTTAGGCACGAACTAGGTCAGCCAACTAATCTATTATTTAATTCCACTCTATCGATTGTGTCTGAGAGTCAATCTACAATAGAAATTTACACCAACCCCACAGTTCCAACAAACATTGAGGTTCTACTGTAAGGAAACTATTTTTAAAACATTATATCACGTTCGATGTACCGTACTTGGCATCAAGCTACCATATTTCTCCTTTCATTATACCCTTTCCTTCCAACACATCCTTTTCTTCCCACGTCCTGGTGATTGGCATTTAATTACAATAATGGGTCAGTACACACTTTGTTTTTCAAATGGTCTAAGACGTCACTCTCGCAATATATTGGATTGCAGATGATGGGAAGATCGGGGCTCGTATCTCGATCAAGTGCAATGAGGATGGTTTTCATATCTAACAAATTAGCGTATAATTATTGCATATACGTTTGATCCGAGCAGGTATTAAGACGCGGTGAACAAAATATATATGGTATAGATGAGGAAGATATAATTTAAAATAAATTTACCGACATTTGCGTGAAAGAAAGAGTGAATAAATACCGTGGGGAAGGAGACCCCACGCTCAGAACATACCCAGCCAAGATTCGAACACCCAACCCCTTCCCCATCGAAAAGCCAGACTAGACGAGCCTGGCATATATTCCACGTGCTCACCGATACTAGTTCATAATTAATTGAAAAGTAACATTTGCATCCATTTCAAATACTCACCTCTCTGGTTTATGACTCGTGTATAAAATTCGTGGAGTGAGTGATACCACCAAAGTACAGATAGGTTGGCCAAAGTTTGGGGCAGATTTCCTTTGTGCCTCCAATAATACCCCAAGATCGTAAGCAAAATCCGGTAACCCGGCAAACTAACATCCTTTCCCGCCTCTACTCTTTTCCCCCCCTCCCCCCTCCTATTTCCCCACCACTAAGGAGCGAAGGGAGATGAGAGATGGAAAAAGAGGCTAACTTTGGGCCTGAACCATTCATAAAATATTATCTCTAGAGGTTTAGAGGTAGAGGGAGAAAGTATAGGTATATCGTAGGCCTCGCGTTCTTTCATCTTTTCTCAAGGTGGGTTGCCTAACTTACTATGTTATGCGCCCTTTAACCCTGCTTCTTATTCTCGTCATCTTGGAGAGAGAAAGAGAGAAAGAGAGAGAGAGAAAGTATTACCACCCTTTAAAACATTATCACCTTCTAAGCCATATTAAATAAGTATAACATTCTGCAACCTTATCCCAACTCTCTTTAAAAATAAGATAAAAATATGTATAAACGAGGGGGAATAATCGTAACAGAATGTGATAAGAAAAACCTTACAAAGACTTCCGTTTCATTAGTAGCTATACTTTATGCAAGTTGTGGTGGTTACATGAGTGTGTTGAGAAACTCCGAAACTGACACGAGAGGTTTCAAGGCCATCAAAGATGTAAATATATTAGAGATTTACCCTCAGACAGAATATACTTAGACCGAATGATTTTTTTATAAAAAAATAAGAAAGAAGGTGCTTTTTTTTAAATTAAATAAAACGAACTTGTGTTTGAAACATCCCTGACTCCGTGGTGAACATTATACTTGAGTTTTAAATAATGATTGTGTCTTTTAACATGAAATATGTAAGAAGAAATCTAGAACATGTTTCACATTGTATGTTCACACTCCAAGAGAAAGTAATTTATTCATTTGCTTTGAGTATACATCGTGTACTTAATGAATTTACTGATTATTCTTTGATTCTAAGGTAAACCTTGATTTTTTAGTACCCCCCAACAGAAAAAAAAATTGATTCTAACTAGATAAATAAAAATAAAACTACATAATACCCTATTTTGATTATAAAATTAAATTTACTAACAACAATACGTCACCTGAGAATGCAAGTGTCCTATCTCCAAAATGGTTAAATTTGAGATATTTGGCGTTTACGTTTATTTAGAATGTATATGATTCACCTGCGGTGAAATTGAAACTACTATATAATTACTTAATAAGACACACACCCTAGTTGTCGTCTAGTAACATTGGTATGATAAACAAGGCCAAACTTCAATGCTCTTTTACACTAAAGAGAAAAATTGGACATAGAACACTTGCATTCTCGGGTGACGAATAGTAACTTATTTATCACTTGCTTCTTAACTGGTATAAGACTTCTTCTGGGACATCTTTATTTTTATCATTCCAAAACCTAACATCGCGATCGTTGATTGAAAAAGAATTGCGGTTCTAAAATGCACCTCATTTTTAGGAACGTTTAGATGGGAAAATAGATACATCTTAGAATCAAAGAAATACGGTAAATTCCTGCTAATTTACAAATTAACTTAATTCCAATGCACTTCAGTGGCTGAACGGTCTAAGCCAAGGCATAATTCTTTTGTTAAACTTACCTGTTGATAACGGGGAGATCGGGGTCAAATCCCGGTAAAGTCTAATGAGGGTGGTTTTTCTCTAAATAGTTTTCCACTCTCCTTCAATGAAAATGCGGGTATGTTACTTCTTCTAAAAATGCTTCCTTCCTCATCCCATCAGATTAGAATAATTATCATTTATGCGATGCGTATAAACTGAATAGGTAGTAATACGCGGTTATAAGGGAATATAAAAAAAACCTTAGCCCAATATACAAGATCGCTAACGACTGATCCATAGTGTCAGAACCCAGACGGAAAGGGGGAGTTGAACCGACATCTTTAACCGGTCCCAATTATTGAAAGCGTGGTACAATTGGAGCGATCACTCAATCTTCATCGTCGTTAGGGGTTGGCGGTAACAACATGTCATGTCCAAAACTATCGTTTAATGGCAATTTTTCTGACTGTTTGCTAGAACTATCAAAATAGAGGCGCGACTCAATCCACATTAATGGGGGATGAATGGGATTCGAGAAAAAGCAAGTGTTTTTGTTTTGTTTTTGGCCCAAAATAAATAAAATGTTTCTCCAGTTGAAAGATAGAGTTTAATTTTCTTCACGTAGTAATATCAACAGTTGTTGATTATCTGTCAATGGTGTCTTAGAATTTAATGACAACTTTTTCTCTTAATTTAAAAAGTTTTTCGCCTAATGCCGCTGTGCTCATGACAAATATTAAGGAACATGCGAAGGAAATTAAACTTTATGTTTGTACTGAAGCGATATTTTATTTATTTTGGCAAAAAAAAAAAGTTTCCATAAAAAAAACCTGTAAAAACACTGGCCTGTTCTCGCTTCCTCTTCCATCCCACCTTAAATCAGAGCATCTTTATACAGATTTTTTTAAATAATGAGTCTTTCTACCCGTTCGGGTTACACGTGTATGCAATAACTACGCTAATGTGGTAAGAATGATAGAATCTCAATTTAGAGGGAGTGTACCCACATTTTTTTGTAGAGAGAGAGAGAGTGAAAAGCCATTTAGGGAAATACACTCTCAGTACATCCAACCCAATCTCCACGCCAGTATTTTGAAAGAGTGACGCCATAGACCATTCGGCCATCAAAACTGGTAAAAGAATTATTAAAATTAAGTAATTTAGAAACTTTTAGGACGTCACTACAATTTAATATTTCTATTTTAAAAGTTATTTTCTTAGAGAATATAATGTATTTTTGACGAGCAATCTGGCCCTCTGAAATAAAATAATAATAAATAGCACCGCATCTTACTACCCGTTCGGGTTATACGCTTTAAGTACTAATTACGCTAATGGATAAGGAATTGGGAAGGTTGAATTAGAGGAAGTGAACTCGCATTTGCGTGGAGGGAGAGTGGAAAACCATTTAGGAAAGACCACCCCCAGTTCACCCGACCGAGATTAGAACCTCGATCTCCCCGTCCTCAGCAGTCGAGCTAGACCTAATCTCACCATTAAACTTTATCCTAAAACATCTATATTCAATCGCCAGCCTGTCAGCCAAACTACTTCACGTCCATTTTCACATTACCCTCTCTTCAACGTATCTGGCATAAAGAGAGGTCTTGAACCTTCAGGTTTCCCTACTAAAATGTTGTGCACACGCCTCTCATTAGCCGTACCAGCCATATGACCATCCCTCAGCCATCAAAGAGAAAAAAAAAAAGAAAAAATGCAATCTTTAACAAAAACATTTACATAAGATAAAATATGCTAGAATTTTATCAAAAGAAAATTAGAAAGTCTGTAAGATTAACCTGGACATGCACAGCAGTTTAAAAATGTAAGTTACCCGCCTCGGTGGCGTAGTTGGCTAACGCGCTTGTCGTGTTGAAGCTCGACTGCTGAGGGCGGTGAGATCGAGGTTCGAATCTCGGTCGGGTGAACTGGGGGGGGGGGGGGGGGGGTGTTTCCTAAATGGTTTTCCACTCTCCCTCAACGCAAATGCGGGTTCACTTCCTCTAATTAAACCTTCCCAATTCCTAATCCATTAGCGTAATTAGTACTTAAAGCGTATAACCCGAACGGGTAGTAAGACGCGGTGCTAAATATTATTATTATTAAAAATGTAAATTTATTGTACAGATGAAAAAAAAATTGTGACACAAACCCCATATATTTAGAGTTTCTTAAATGTTTGTTTTTCCTTTAGGGACAACATTTTAAAAATTAATATTTCTTGATCCATTAGTAAATATTTTTACATGATTCTGGATGTTGAATTTCAAGTATTTTTTTATAAAACCGTTGTTAATTCCTCTAGCATTAAGTCTACTATCCCATTGTTGAGTTCACAGTCACTTCACAGGTTTTATTCTTTGTTTTGAGCAACAATCTTACTCACAGTTGTAGCACAAAATATTTAACCATCTCAGTTCCTTTTTACAATATAAAATCTATTCCATATCTATCTTTTTGTGGACTTTCAGAGTGTTTGTGGACTTCCCGGTGAGCTAGAATGTTGAAATTATAAGTGGAGTTTCCTGGGAATCTGAGAAGTATATCGAAAATGCTAAACCTGAAAAAATTCGAAAAGGGGCTGAATCTAGGGCCCCAAGAACTCCCTATTATTACTTTATGGATCAAAAGATCAAGTTTGTTCGATCACGCTGAAATTTTATTGCCAAGGTTTTTAACTCCGCTTAACACAAATCTTTTGTAATTTATTTCAAAATTCCAGTCGGTCGACCCTAAATTAATACATAAGTGGTATGAAAAGTTTGAAAATTGACATTTCCCATTTGATTTTCAAAAAAATGTTGTATCTGAGTGTTCTAAAGGCTGGTAAACAAGATTCCGTCATTAATTTTCGAAATTCAAATCAACTGGCCCTAAATTGGTACTCAAATGGAATAGAGGGGAGGGGAGGCATACAGCTATAAAAACCACTTCAGGGGAAGTAGATAACTAAATTTTCCAGCAATATAAAGGGAACATTCCAAATAACAAAATTAGTGTTAAATATAAGTGGGGGATGGTGATATGATGGCGGGGGAGTAGTTTCTAAACTGACAAAAGTAAAAGAATAAATTACTATCAGTGTGGTAGAAAATTAAAATTTGCCGAACAGGTGTAAGAACCACGCAAAATTTAAAAATTAAGGACCCTATAATTGAAAGATGTTTCACTCAAAATTTCTAAAAAAAAAAAAAACTTTGTGGGAGGTACAGTAGAAAATTGAAATATTTTATTAATATAAAAGTGTCAAACCCAAATAACCCGAAGAGATTTAACATATAAAATTCAAAATGGGGATGTGAGAACTAAAATGAATTATATGGAGAGGCAGTAGCTTCTAAACTATTAGAAAATCTACCTTTCATTGCGGAGTAAAATTTAAATTTGGCAAATTGGTAAAAGGATCAACCTATTTAACATAAAAAATTGAAAAGTTTGGATAGAAAAAAATAGGGGCCCGGGAAATGGATGAAAATTGTAAAGCCCTCACTACTGTTAAACTATTATTTTTTTTAATATTGTATACAGTTTCAATTTTGTAGAGGCAGATTTAAAAACATCTAAAAAATAATAAATAAAGACTATCTTAAAGGGGATCCATAGACATGGTATTGCATAGCTAAATATTGAAGGATGAGCTATCGCCTGTAAAGGAGTGACACAATAATTTTTTTTAAATCCTTATTTTGACATAGCTTAGTGAACCTTGATACTCTATGGGAAACCATGATGCTAATTTAGTCCATATATCTTTGTATTAGTCTATTTTTGTATTTAATTATTTTAAAGTCATGAATAATGAGACTATTTTAATTATTTAAAAAGAGCACAAGCTCCCTAACGAGGACAGGCTTAAATACTGGTCACATATAGTGTACAAACTTCGAAATAAATGTGTTCTATAACATATTTGATCAGAGACGGCGTTAAAAAAGTTATATAATATTTTATAAACTAAATATTTATTTTGTATAGAAGGAATATGAAAGTGTAATACGGCCCTAAGTTTAGGTAACATAAATCAAAAAGTTCAAATAAGTATATTCGCAATCGTGGTCAGAATTAATAAAACCGTGCACGGCATCAGGATTCTTAAAATTAGATTACCTTTGATTAAAAAAAAAAAAGACATAGCCATACCGGTGGTCAAAAGAAATATGTCATTCTCACAATTGCCTGACTTACCGGTGACAGGAAGGTGGGGGTTTGAAGCTCAGTCGGGTAAAATGGAATTGGTTTTCAATAATTGCTTTATCACCGACCAGAATCGGTGGTCACATGGTCTAACCACAGTGTAATTCTCTAATTGGACTGGATTGACGATTACAGAGAGATTGGCGTTTAAAACCCGTGGTTGTACATTTCTAGTTTTAATTCAACCTTCTTTGTTTTTATGCTATTAGCATAATAATTATTATACATACATAACCCGAACGGCTACTAAAATACAGCGAGAAATTAATTTATCTTTGTAGTTTTCACATTCTCTCGCCAAACAAATGGGGGTGCACACCTTCCAAACAACTTATCACATCCGTAGTCATTAGGTTAATAGCAATGATCTAAAATGTACTAATTTAATATAAATTGGAGAAATATATTTTTTTACCAAAGCAATAGGTGGATTTTAGAAAACGATAATTACTACAGTGTCCGCCTCTACTATTATTTTAGCTAATATAGCCTAATACATTCCAAATTATTCCAGTTCAAAATACATTCGGCGTATAACCCGAACAAATAGTGAAACGTGGAGCTAAAATGAAACGACCTAGATTTAATATCCATGTATATTTAGCGCCCAAATAGTATGAGCCAATCTCGAACTTTTTTTTTTTAGAGAGAGAGAAACTAATAAGCTAGTTTCAACGTGTCAATATTTGTCCGCAAATACTTCCAACTCCTATCAAAGTATTTTCTTAAGAGCACATTTCATCGTTCTTAATGACCACATACGCACGCGCGCACACACACATAAAATTGTGCCTTTGAAAAAGTATGTAATGTCGATAATGTACGTCTCAAAAAACTTTCTCAAAAATAAGTTTGGAAAAAAAAAGTGTCAGGGATGCATAAATATGAAATAAACGTTTTGCTCTTCAACTGAAAAAAATTCCACGTCAAGAAAAAAAAAAACCTTTTTTAAACATTGATGTGAGTCGAAAAGAAAAATATTACTGCCACAAATAGAAACCAGTCAATTTTTCTCACATAAAGGGATTATATATATGTATATGTATGTATGTGTGGGAGGGAAGGGGAGATATATGAAATGAAAAATTCAAAATCTCCTTTTTCTCTCTCCTCCTTCGGAAAAGGATTGCGACCCATGGGCCGACTTTCTTCCCAAGACAAAATTACCCCAATCTCAACATTATCTGACATGGCTTCTCTGTCGCTGTCAACTTTCCTGCCCAGATGAAATGGCACGATGTTATAGGGGGTAGCGGGGGAAGGGGAGTGTAGGAAATTCATACAATATCACAAGATGTAAGGTCATAGGAAGGGGGGGAAAAAAAAGAATGGGTAAAAAAATTCTCTTGCGATAGAATTCAATATCCCTGTCGACGAAATGACAGCCATGCACCAACGGAAAGGCCTTCGTCGACTGCATAATTCGACCGACCGATATAATATACAGCAAGTGGAACAAAATCTAAGCAGAATCTCACTTGACATTTTCTTCTACGCCCGTGAGATTTATTAAAATATTACAATAAAGTAGGGTAGGAAAAAAAATGGAGCAACAATAGAACTTGAACCAAAAGCTCATTTGGTATTTAATTACTAATGACTCTAAAGCCCTAGCGCGTTATCTTAAGTGTCCTTGGCTAGTGAGTAAGGGATAGTGCACACATTAGCTGTTCAGTAACACAGATGTGAGACCATCGTTGGAAACAGCTGATTAAGGGCTAAGAAATCGTACGTTTCCATTGGCAGAATGACGAGTATGGCCTTCCATTGTTGAATCATACTACATAGATTAATAAATAATTATAATTACTAAGAATGTTTGAGTTTATACCAGTCTTCTTGGCAGGGAACTTAACATAACATAATATAAAGCTACATTTGTAGCCTTCGGGGATCTGGAAAAACCCTTCGATAGTGTCAACAAGGGAGTGATATTTCAGATGTTAAGGAGGGTGCAAGGGGTGTAGGGGGCGTGAGAAAAGGTCAATGTTTTTGCAGTCTATATATCACAAACATTTTTTGATCAAAATAAATCAAATATTTCTTTAGAGTTTCATAGAGTTTAATTCTATTCACATGGTGATATCAACAGTTCTTGAATATCTGTCAAAGTTGTCTTGGAATTTAATGAAAACTTCTGTTCGTCATTTAAAAAAGTGTGTCATCTGATGTAATTATGCTCATGGCAGACATTTAACAACTGTTGATATCACTAAGTGAATAAAACTAAACTATATGTTTGTACTGAAGCAGTATTTTATTTATTTGGACCAAAAGCATGTTGTGTTTTAAAAATGGGGGACGGGGACGGGGACGGGGACGGGACGGGGGGGGGGGACTTGTCTTTTCTTGCGTTTCCTACCTTCCTACTTTAAAGATAATTAATAGCACCACGTCTTACTACCCGTTCGGGCTATACGGACTTAAGATAATGTGTAATGATAGGGTGATTGTAAGATGAAATGGAGGACCTACAGTTTAACGTGGGATCCGAACCACGGTGGAGGCCTGGCATTCCCCACATTCACAAGTGGTGATTAATACACATCTTGTCAGAGGTGAAGGAAGGGTTTGTAAATCAGATAAATCTGTGCCGGGACCGAGGATTGAACCCCGGACCCTCAGCACAGAAGTCTGACACCTTACCCCTAAACCACCAGGTCACCTTCCCACTTTAAAGAAAACTAGTTTAAAGTACAATAACAGGAGGGTAATCTCCAGACTATATAGTGATAAAATCAATCTGCTCAAGAACATATAAATGGGCAGTTGACCTCAGTTTACTTATGCATATTGGCAATTAATATACTGAGTGAGAATAAAACACACTCAGCTCTTTGAAGCATAGTTTTATATGTAGTACAGTATGTATATCTTGGTGACATGTCGTGGCATTTTGTCAGGAAAATCAGAGCTAGTTTAAGCTGTTGCTGTGATAGTTATCATCACTCAGGACATTCATTGGTCACGTATCAACGGAAGTACATTGTAGTGTGGATTCACACGTCCATCGAAAAACTATTTCAGAACAGAAACGTAATCACGTGACAATCTCTAAACCAATCACAAGATGTCCGCCTTACCGGTGCGAGCTGTTTCGCTAAAGTTCAACTCATCTCTACTGCATCCGCTCTGCCTGAGATGTTCGGCACGGGAGAACCAAATCTCAGAACCAACCATCTCAAATGAGTGTGCATGTGCATTTGACAACGCATACGCTGTAGAGCCAGAAGCAAGCAGACATCTTTGTTGGTCGTTGTGACAACATTCTAAATAACCCATTAATATAAAGCGTGTGTATCGTTGTGTTGGATTGTGCCACGACACAGCGTTATAATTTGAAAACATCCATAGGGAGAGTGATTTAAAATACACGTTTATCCACTAGAAAATAAGATTTGTTGAGGATCATCTGTTTTAAATTGGCGTTGCAATGCATCATGGGTCAACATACCATGTGTTAGTTGCTGGGCCACTCAAGCAAATCCTGGTCTCTTATTTTAGCGAGCGTGTGAATCAAGCTTATACCATGTGAGGTATGTAGTGCAGAACTCGTGAATGATTGATAAAATGGCGACTGGTTGAGTGAAAACATAATGATAGGTAAAGTTTTGAAACAAGTTCTGATCCCCTTCGCATGGTCTAACGCACTACTCTCGCAGTATACTTGTAATTTGCCGATGACGGGGAAATTGAGGTTCGAATCTCGGTCTAGTGTACCGAGGTTTTTTTTTCCAAAATGATTTTCCACTCTCTCTCCACGCAAATGCCAGTATATGTCCTCTAAATATAGACTTCTTAATAGCCCGGACGGTTATTTAGACGCAATGCTAAAATAAAAAAGCTTTACCTTATCTGACGACACTTTACACTACGCTATTATAGTTACATGATTTATCACTACGTACAGAACCATTATTTACATGTTTTAACCCGCTTTAAAGGCCGAATAGTCTAAGACGTCACTCTCATGTTAAACTGGACTACTAATGATGGGGATATCGGGGTTTGAATCTTGATCAAGTCAACTGAGGGTGTTTTTTTTCTTAAAATGGTTTCCCGATCTCCTTCTACGCAAACGTGGGTAGACTACCTCTAAAACGCTTCCTTGCTCAGCCCTATTCCATTAAAGTAATTATCATATATTATACTGTCAGTCGTTAAATGCTTTCCTCTATGGATTTAATCGAACGTTGAAAGTTTTTTTTCTTCTAATTATTAATTATAATATCCACACGAGCCAGACTACTTTATCGCGTATATCTTCACCAAGCCAAACTTGGAAATATATGACATTCGATGCGGTAAAATAGCATAGCAAGTTGATGGTGCGCATAATTTGACGTAGTATACTATATGGTAGTACTATCCAACCTGTTAATAGTAAAGGTTGGGGCCAGGAGAGGGATGGATACAACGGGCAGAGAAGAGGTATCGTAAAAGAAAGAAAAAAAATGGCGCACGTCGACAAAGGATATGAGGGGTAGTCTGAGGTGAGAGGAGTGGGGGGGTGGGTGAATATGGAAGGAATCGATACTCGCACGAGACAGAGTCGACGCGTTACGTCATAACTAGTGGCTCCCCCAATGTGGGATTGCAATTTTTATATCAGAGGGGGCAAAGAAAAGAGAGGGTTGACTCAGGTCATAATAGTTTAAAAATGACATGGTGAACAGGTCAGTCTGTCCAGATTAACGCGTCATTCACACACACACACATATATATACACCAACTCACATACAAAATACCATGACATCACCTTTTTTTAACCGGGCATTTTCATTACGTCCGAATAATAAATATATGGAATATGAGTGCATATAATGAAGTCAAATGGAGGAGACATTATTTTATGGAGATTAATAGGAAAATATGGGTTCTAAGACTATCCAGTGATGGAAACTTTTTTTTTGTCATATTTCCCCCCCTTTTTCCCACCTGCATGTACCGTATTTTTAAATGTATTCTATTTATTTAACAGGAATCAACAGGTGTAAGAAAAGAAGGTCAAAGTATGTTGCTATATCTCCGTTTACAGTTATTAGGAAACTTTACTAAAGATGTTATTTCATGAGATTATGCAAAATCGCTGTGCAGAGAGGGTAAGCCCACTCGCAAGCAGATTTTCTTATATAATAGAAATGGTAAGCGTAAAAAGACAAGTTGGAATTAATCTATAGACTGATTTTGGTTGGTAGAATAGAATCTGGTAGCTCCTAAAGTTACTAAAAATGTGTTTAATATATGCATACAGCAAGTCATGCTAACTGCAGTGGTCAAATTTTTACATATTGTTAATACCTATAAAACAACACAAATAATATAGTAAAATTTTATTAATGTTGGCCGCAAATAAATAAGTTTGAATTTATCAAACTGTTCTTCCAACTCAAAATCAGGGTATGGTTTCACTTTTTAAAACAACTAAGAAAATTATTTTAATTTTCCTCTAAACACAGTTTATTGATTTCGTGTTTAACGACGTCTTGCACTTGATGGATTCAAAGCTATTTTCCGAGACGGTTTGCGTTTTAACTTGATGCACATAAACACCCTAAGCACTTTAACACTTAGAAGCCATCGTTCGAATTATTTTATTTATTTATTTGGGGTATTTAACGTGCACTTTCTGAACCGACTAATTATATCAGTACACAAAAGTTTTCTATGAGCAAGAGAGAAAGGGGCTACCAATTTTCCCGGCAAAGGTATTTTCACATACTTTTTAAGGATCGTTTACATGCCACAATGGACTTGGGACCAACAGCATTACTTCTCCTTCGAAGGAAGTTGTGCTCTGGATTTGTATCACTCAAGAAAAACCCGTCATCTATGGCTGGGTTTGAACCCACGAACATTGGGTTTTAAGGCAAGCACTTTACTCCAAGAACATTGAGGTGACAAAAAAATATATATGAAATAGAAAGAGAGCAAAAAAAAAAACCTAACAATTCATTCTGCGAGGTCTCTTTTTTTTAATCTGCTGACAACCCTTGTCCTCTTCCGCTGATGAGTATAGATCTTCACTTAGCTATTTACGACCGTACAACACTGCCTTGCATTCCAAAACTACCTTTTTCTTGTTTCCTATTCAAATTCCACCGACTATTTTTAATCTATATCGTGGAAAGAAGAACCATCCCTGTAAACCATTTCCCCGAATAAACCAAATAGCATGTGTTGAGGAGGATTTTTTTAAAACACATTTATAAAAAAAACTACTTGGAGATCAACAAAATAGTTTTGTGACAATACAATGATATCTTTAGTATTATTTAAGAATCCACGTTTTTTGTTCCAATTTTATATATTTTAAACTCTTCGATAAAACCTAAGTACATTAACACGGGAAATGAAGCTTCGTCACAGGTAAGTACAGTAGCCCCATGGCTTCTTTGGTGCTAACTGACAGCTCACAGCTGACTTCTGACAGTCAACATTTAGGTACATACCTAAATTTTGACCATCAGAAGTGACAGCTGGTAAACATGTTTTTGCAGATCATATGGTTCGGCGTACGGATACATAATTTGGTCTGGTAACTTTTCAAAGTTGTCAGATGTCAGCTGTCACTCAGCACCAAAGATGCCATAGAGCTACTTAAGGTACTGCTTACTTTAAGGGAAATATTATCAAACGGCCGTATTTCTTATTGGAATTACAGTTCTGGAGCTTGTAGCGTGTCAATCAAATGGATTGAACAGCTACAAGAGAAAAATTATTATTTCGACGATTTTGTGCAAGATAGAAAATTATATCAACATATTTAATGTAAACTGCCTCTAAGGTTATATCTTCTGATCTGCAAAAGTTATGTTTCATCCTACATTCAACCACGTGGTTGGTCAAACAAATATTGTTTTTGGACTATTGTTGTACTAAATATCTAAGAAGAGGATTTAAATTAGTGTATTTATGAATAATATACTTAAAACGCTTCGCTGCATCCCGTTAGACTTGTCTACGCCTGCCATGTGGTCTACTCGAATAATAATAAAATATACATTTATATTACTACTTCTCATAAAATAATAGTGGATATTAAATAACTAAATTAATACATATACATTTTGATATAAGATATTTTTGTACTAACTCACCCCGGCAAGATGTCTGCAGATATTAATCTCACTTTTGAAAACTACAAGATTGTCAATCATGGCCGACCCACGTGTGCCACGGCTGGTTCAACCGGAGAGAAGAGCTAAAGTCGGGGATCGACTCAGAAGCCGGCTGCGCACATAGCGACGCTGGTGGTAATTCGAAGAACTCGTGACTTGCTTCAATTGTTTTCTTTTCTGCACACTTTTATCCTTCTTTGTTTTTGCCTGTTTTTCGTAATTTATCCCCCTTCCTTCTTTGTCATGTCCGACCTGCTTCCACAGTATATATAGGTCCGCCAGCGGTATCAAAAGCACAGAAACGTACAGAAACGTACAGAGCGGTTCCACTACGAAAAGAATCAACAAGGGAACTCCGCCCGTCAGCAACACGAAAGAACATGGAGTCGTGACGTCGGATTCACTACCTTAGCTGTGTCGATAGGATGATGGATCACCCGATCCAACTCGCCGGAAACATGGACGACGTTACTGTGGTATCAGCCATCGTAACCAAGTCTGTAGGACTTGGGCTCTTGTATAGTTTAAGAGAAGTTCTAAATTTTTATGTTTTAAAGGAAATTTTATTTTATTATTTGGCGAGAAGCCAAGGTTTAGGAAAATGTCAATTAGAATCTTTTCAGTTTAACTGTTACGTAATTAGCTTCAACATGGAAGTTTTCTTCCTTGGTTTGTTTATGTGTCCTTAGAAACTGTTCTAACGCTATAGCCTCTGGCTTTGTTAGATTCATGACTTAGGCTAAGTCACAAGTCCAATACAACCTCTAAATTAATCATGACGTCCTAAACGTCATGAACATTAGTTTTGTTGTTGATGGTTAGCACCAGGATGTTCTATTTTCTTTTGCCTTATGCAACTCAGTCATATGTAATAGAGTTTTGGTGTTGTAGTCACTCTTCTAGTAGAGTATTAGCGAGGGTGCTCAACCTAGGGAAATTACACTAGTGTCATAGTGGGGTCCGCGCAAAATAAATCTATTTTATTTTTGCTCGTGACTAGGCCTCTAAGTTAGTATTGATCTGGATAGGTGCCGACGTACTATTGAATGCTCTGGCAGTACCGTATGGGAAAATGACCAGCTGTAGTACTTTAATGACGCCTATTTCTTAGCCATCAATTAGCTGGATATACCAGCTGAGTATCCAACATGTTTTATTGATCTCTTTAAATACTTAACGCTACCAAGTGAGACTGTATAAATGATATCTTCTGAATTTACTCTTTGCAATTCTTTAACTAATTGTTCATTTACTCCTTGTTTAGAAAATTCTTGTCACTGTGGCAAGTTTGAGTTGATACTGCATGCTTCTACATGTGGCCTGACGACAGTACAAGTAATCTCTCAAGTCAATTTGTTTTTGGAAGAAAGTAATTCTCATCAATATTCCTATATTCATGTAAAACTTGTATTTTTCTTAATTTGTTTTTTACTAAATAAATCTGAATTGTTAAAATGACTTTATATTCTTTATTAATATTACTGAATAGGTTCCCCTACAGGGACAATACATTCAAGCTTTAATAAGATTCCTCAATTATTTTAGAATTTTCTGTTGTGACCTAGTTAGAAAAAAAACCATTTTATTAGTTTGAAGAAAGTCATATTTATGTTTCTATCAATTTACTTTGTTCTCAGAAGTGCTATCTGCCACCAGGAGCTTCGCACAATATATATTATGAGGGAGGAGGCGAGATGGTGGAATTCTCAACTCTAGAAGATGAATTTACCAAATTTAGCTGTTCTGAAAATATAAAAATTCCTGGATGACCAGGAATAGTAGAAGGGCAAAGTTGAAAACATTAGGTGATCTGGAATAGATTGGTATGGGATACCCCCTATCCAACAGGGCTCAGGGGGTTATTCCACTGGGAAAGTTTTAAAATTTGTGGTGATATTTTGGCTTTGAATCAAAGTTTTAGACAACTGTATTTTAAATTTATTAGTAAATAATTGATTTTTTTAAAGCTAAAAGTGACATTTGTTTTGACTTTCAACATCATTGCGTGAAGTAAAACTTAACAAGTTTCAGCTCGAAAAACTCCAGATTTCGTCAAGTGACCAACTTAAAACACCCCCTTACCTTCTTAAGGCTACTAATGTATAGTAGTATTAGTAGTAGTTGTAGTAGCCTTAAGTGTTATAATTACAAAATAATTTATCATATATAAAAACTGTTCTTTCTATACTTCGAAAATGTTTTTATCTCATTTTTAGAACATAATCTAATTATTTATAATTAATATTTTTTTTACCTAACTCGGCTCATTAATCTTATTAATTTGTCCTAATTTATTATTGCAAATATAGATTTGAAATGTTTATATCATATGAAGTTTCTTGATTTGACCGTACCAATAAAGAGACAAAAACCGACTAAAAGAACATAATATTCCAAGCCAAGGCAGAGGGTTATATATTTCCAAATAATGACACACCCAAACAAAGCAGACGCCGACTTCTTTACTACTGGTCGGTACTGCTGGAATGGACTGAGACATTGCTACTGGCTATATTTTTCAAAATAACGTCCCTACCCTCACCTATGTTAGATTCCCCGCCGAGGTGTTATAGACCTAAAAATATATTTGTTCTAATTGTCAAATGACCTTAAAGCACACCAGACACGCCCATAATCCTATGACTCTACTAGATGGCGGCATCGACTAACAAACCGGTAAAAGTTTGTCACAGTTGTCTCCATTATATAAAAGTCGTAGTTTAGCCCATCCCTAGAGTGTACCACTGACTTCTACCAGGAAAAATAATTAATCGGCTACCAAATACAACCTCTGTAACAATAACAAACAGGTTCGAGTGCGTGTAAAGTCAAAGTTCAGCCTGTATGTTGAAGTAAACAGGCCATTTGCCATTTGTACATTATGCCTAAGGGAGTTGGGTAATTCTATGTGATTGGTCACGTGGTGATGTGTCAAAAGCATCTGCTTGGGCGCGTGTATGTGTGTGTGGGGGGGGGGGGGGAGGTTCATGTGACTCAATCTACAACTAAAATGAAATAATTTATAACTTCCCAATAACTTCAATTATTATTTTTAGTTCATACATAAACAATCCGATTTTTTTTTCAACCAAATTGCTTCGTTTTTTATTTTTTTATCACCACGTATTACTATCTATACAAGTTAACACATATATGATAATGGGGTAGGAATGAGCATTTTGCCAATGAAGCATCCCTTTCTCATCAGAGTAAATATACGAATAGCCCGGGCAGGTAGCAACTTTAATTTATTTTACCTTATTCCTTATTTACTTTATTTTTATACTAGGCAAGTTAAGGTAAAATCATAGTGGCGTATAGTGAAGTGTCGCTAAGGTAAGTACAGCTTGTTAAAACTTAACCTGTGAAATACTCTACTTCAATCTTTCCACATTTGACCAATCGTACATGGGATTTGCATTACATACCTCATACTAGAAATGTATTTCCGTTGATATCTGACATATGGGAGCTCTACTAAGTAATGAGAATGTATCACGGTTAAAGTTTAGACTAAATCTGCTTAACCTGACAACATTTTATGACAAGCCACTTGAATATGGTCAGTGGAAGGGGGGGGGGGGGATCTGTCTACTGAGGGATAACCAACACAAACTATTTTTAAAACCGATGCCCAATTATATTTTATAGTCCATTAAGTACCCCTATTATAGTAATTGGCTTATACATAAACATTGAAGGCGTTTTTATTTTGTCACGGTTGAATTACAGTTGAATTAATTATATTAGACACATACAGTAGCATTTAATTAAAACCAATATTTATATTTTTTGCAATAATAAACATCACAACAGCCACAGTCAAATTTTCCATGCAACCCCAAATTATAAGTATTGATTAACATCTAAATTTAACTCTTGATTTAAGCGCGCGCGCTTATGCGGACAATCTGTGAATTGTTTATCAGGGATGTCTCCGTTCGACGAAACTATACTAGTAGCCCGCCTCGGTGGCGTAGTTGGCTAACGCGCTTGTCGTGTTGAGCTCGACTGCTGAGGACGGGGAGATCAAGGTTCGAATCTCGGTCGGGTGAACTGGGGGTGGTTTTTCCTAAATGGTTTTCCACTCTCCCTCCACGCAAATGCGGGTTCACTTCCTCTAATTCAACCTTCCCAATTCCTAAATCCATTAACGTAATTAGTACTTAAAGTATATAACCCGAACGGGTAGTAAGACGCGGTGCTAAATATTATTATTATTATTATTATTATTATTATTATACTAGTACAGTATCCTTTCATCTCCTCTACTCAGTATCAAACTTTGTACTTTATAACCTATTAACATACTTTCACGCACTATATTGTCGTGTGTGAGGTTTGTTAAATGGATACTGAAGGGGAGGTCAGTCCAATCAAGCATAATTAACCCTTGCCACAACCCAAGAACCTTTTCTGGCATTCTAATGTATTATAAAATTTATTTAACATGCACCTACCCACTTCGGAGGCCACATAGTCTAACGCGCTACTATCACATTGGACTAGACTGCCATTGGCAGGGAGATCAAGATTAGAATCTTGGTAGGATGTTCTGAGGGTGATTTTTCCAAAATGGTCCTCCACTCTTCCTCCACGCAAATGGGGGTACACTTCTTATAAATATTATCTTCCTAATTACTAAAACCACTAGCGTAATTAGTAAATAAGCTTATAGCCAGAACGGATAGGACGTAGTGCTAGGAAAAAAAGATACGGAGAACATTCTATGTAAATAATTGGCATTATAATGTTTCATAAATTATTCAAAACAAAAGCAACACTCTTTATGAAAAAATACAAATTTACCAATACATTTTCAAAAAAAATAAAATAATAAACTGGTATACAAGAATGTTGCAAGCTCTTATGAGATAAATTCAACTACGCAATAAATGACACTAGTTTCTAAAAATACAAACTTAATAATAATTATATAATGATTAAAATAAACATTTTTTAAGTAATTTTCTTCCCACCAAATTGGTAACTTACCATTTTGAAAATGGCGTCGGTTGGTGTTTAATTACATTTCCTTCTTACGGTTCAATTACTGCGTCTTTTCCATCTCCGTCTTCGTATTTATTAACGACTTCATTTAATATTTAGACAACCCCTTCCACCCACCCCCCCAACCCCTTCTCCAACCATTTACACAATGACGGAAACAAGGTTCTGCACAGGTCCATATCGACTCAGAAAATCAATATTGCTTCCATCTATGTATAAAGTTCTTAATAAAAATGATTACCATGTTTATATAAACATATTATATTGTAGTCGAACCCACTATTTTACTAATGCGAATCATATTTAACCAACAAATTCCGTCTCTTGGAAAAAGTAATGATAAGCACAAGAGGAAATAGAAACATGAAACATTTTAGGAAACATTCTAAAGAAACAAATTGAGTAAGGAGAGTAATTTAATTTAAGATAGTTTTATATTTGAAAAAGTAATGTTTATTAAGTTATTGTAATTTGAAAATCACTGTCGAGAGCAAAAATATTCAAACAAATTGGTTAAAATAATCACAGAAAAAATGACGACACAGTTAAAATGACATGAAATAAATTAAAATGTACATAGATAATTTGAGAGGTTCATATAAGCTTCACGTAAACGAGTTGATAAATATTTTTATAATAAACTTTTCATTTTCCATTATAAGTAATTTATAAACCAAACCACTCATTTTTCTCATACATTTATATATAATCAATTTTGTCATAAAATCTCTCACATTGTCTGTAAATATTAATTTGTTTCATCTAATTTTAACCTTGTCGTCACTTTTTCTGTAATCATTTCAACCAACTTTCTTAAAACATTTTTATCGACATTTATTTTCAATTTATATTAACTTAATTCATATAAAATACTTTTTCCAATCCAAGTCTTATCTTGACATGAAATAAATATAGAAAATAGAAATAGCTAATAAATATTTAGCATTTTATGTTGTAATGCATTTTTTTATTTGAGTTATTTAACGTGCTCGGTGCACTTTCTGAACCGATAATTATAACAGCACACGAGAATTTCTATGAGCAAGAGCAAATGGGCCTACCAATTTTGCCGGGAAAGGTATTTTCACATACCTTCCAGGGTGCTTTTACATTCCGGAATAGACATGGAAAAGACACCTTTACTTTCCTTCCGAAGGAAATTGTGCTACGGATTTTTATCGCCCAGGAAAAATTCGTCAACCCCGTCTAGGTTTTAACCCACGAACAACGAGTACTGAGGCGAGCACTTTACCCCAAGACCACCAAGGTCGACCATTATGTTATCAATATATTCAGTTAGATGTTAAATTAATGTTCTGGGGTCTGGTTGTTAAGTTATTCCTATGTTATAGGGCTGAACAACCAATAAGCAGTATTTTATCTCTGATGATTTCATAACAGCCTCTGTGGTTTAGTGGTCAGAGCTCCTGGCTACAAATCCAAATTTCCCTGGTTCGATCCCAGATCTTCCAGATTTTTCTTTGAAGCGGTTGGTTTGGAATGGGTTCAACTCAACCTCTTGAGAACAATTGAAAAGCTAGTTGAATAAAGAAGTAGCGGGACCAGTCTATAAAACTGTAGTTAACGGCGGGGGAGGGTGGGGGCATCAGTTGTGCTGACCATATGATGCCCTCGATACGCAAATGTTGGCACTATCCTTGTCAATATTCGGTGGCCGCTCGGTCAGTATAGCTCACTTATGGGCTGACGCCATTGAGTTGATAGCTCTAGTCATAGTATTTTCAAAGCTCGCATCCGATATTTTCTCGAATCATCTAATTTAAAATATTCCCAAAGATTCTAAAGTGCCATAATTTATATAAAAATATAATTATAAGTATGTATATGGATGTATATATGTATATACATATATATACATGTTTACAGATATATGTATATGCCTACATACATATTATGATCAAATATATATATATATATATATGCCCTATTACGTATCCTATGTTATACATTAAATATAATCAAAAGTATCCTACACAAATGATTAAGAGTCGCATCTCTGTGCACATGGGTTAAGGTGTCAGTCTCGTCTGGTCTATTGGTGATGAGGAGGTTGGGGTGGTTCGAGTCCCAGTAGTGTGTATTGAGGGCTGTTTTAATTACATGGTTTCCAACTCTTTCTACAAGAAAACTCTGGTACATTTAATATAAGTCTCCTTTACCTCATCATCTCAACTCTTCTACATCCCTCATCCCTGCCATCGTTTTGTATTTATCCCCCGCACCACACTACCCGCCCGGACTAACCGCATATTTACATTTATAGGTTGAGGATTCGGAAGGTAGAAATTAGATTCGATGTACCAGAATTTTCTTGGAGTGAGAGTGAGAGACCATTTAGGGAAGACAATATCCTCAGTACACCCTGCAGGGATTAGAACTCTCAACCTCTTCTTCTTCGTTGACAATCTATATGCTATCCAGCGTAGGAGTGCAGGTAACTAACAGCTAGCAAAAGTTACCAGAGAGAAAGAGTTGGTGTCACGTTCGCCAGTCAAAACTTTCACAAAAAACTCTTTTCTTTCCTTTTTTTCCTTTCGAGCGTTTTACATTGTTTGTAACATGAACTTGGGAAATAACAATTAGGATGTTCCATTTTTTTTAAGCGACGTTTGTGGTACATTTAAAAATGCTTTTAAAACGAGATTTCAAGAAGGCTGCCTTATTTTCATAAATTAAGATGGCGAACCAGATTAAATGAGTGTGACTTATGACGTAATACAAAATGTATTCAAGGTTGTGTTCATGCTAATGTTCTTACAAAATAAAAACATTTTATTTTCAGACAAATATTTTGTATGATTCGTTCTCTAAGTAATAAAAAACCATTGATATATTTATGGTGGGCAATTATAGGAAGATAAAAGTGTTAATATATTACTTTTTATTTAACGCACTATAGTAACTCTTTTTGCTACAACCACGAAACAAAAACATGATAATTTTATTATTTATTTATTTTATTTAGCACCGCGTTTTACTATCCGTTCGGGTTATACACTTAAGTACTAATTACGCTAATGGATTAGGAAGGAGGAGGTTAACCCGTATATACATGGAGGAAGAGTGGGAAACCATTTAGGATAAGTCATCCCCATTTCACACGACCGAGATTCGAGCCTCGATCTCCCCGTCTTCGGCAGTCTGGCGCAACATTAAACTAGCGTGTTAGCGACCTACGCCACCGAGGTGGGTAATATTTTGTTTTTCTTTAGATTAGTTAGGAAAAAGTCAATTTTCAGTAATCCTTTGGGAAGAACTACGTTATTAAAAACGTTAGATAACACATTTGATTGATAATATATACATTTTTAGCACAGCATCTTTTCACCCATTCAGGATATACGTTTATGTACTAATTACGCTAATGGGTTAAGAATGAGGAAGGCTGAATTGAGAGGAAGTGTACCATCATTTTCGCGGAGATAGAGAAAGAGTTGGAAGTGGGAAACTATTTAGGGAAAACCACCTTCAGTTAAAACGACCAGGATCGAACTACGATCTTACCATCAACGGCAGTCTAGTCTATTGCGAGAATATTGCCTTAAGCCATGTGTCCACCGAGGCGTGCTGATTGATAATATAGTATTACTTAATAAAATAATTATTATTTCCACATAGGTTAACAATAGTGACTCTTAACATATGTTTGAAATAAAGAACCTTCTACAAGCTGCCAAGCTACCACCAAACCGGATGGACTTTAGCCTCTTGTGAGGATGACGCCTTATGCCATTCGTCCACCGGATCCATGCCCATCTAGTGCACCCGGAAATTTGTACTTGAGTTTGTCCCATCTCATACACTCAAATATTTCTGAGGTATTATTGAGTATTAAGTAAGCAGTCTTCTTATTTTTCACTCCATCTCGTGAACTTGTTTTTTCCCCATCTCGTAAACTGAACAAAAACAAAGAATCTCGTGACTTTGCCATTCCCTCTCCCTCTAGAATAGTGTTCTTAACACTTATGTTCCGTGAAATGGTTACAAGTGTTCAGCCGGTGAAAGATGTCACATGACAACAGTTCTCAGTGATGTTGGCTATTATGATTCTAACGACTGAACACTGCTACGCGTGTTGACTTCTAAACCAAAAGAATATCAAATTCTTTAAGTTAAAAAAAAAAAAGATGGACATGGGAATCGAACCCAGGACCTTTGACTTAAGGATCATCCCGTGCTCAGGGCAATTCTTCCCTCATATTTTTAGTAAAAGTCTGTGATAAACATACGGAAATAGTCAGCTTCACATGAGTGATCAGTTAAGATCATTATCTAAGAGATGGCAGCCATCTTCTACTTAGGAGGGCTTCATTCTGACAATAGAACAATGACAATCATACGAATGTGCATATTATGATTGATTAAATAGCCACGCTATTATATTTGTTAATTACGGTTCTAGTTGTATCTGAATAGCATATTCTTTAAATTGAAAAATGGCACATGGATACGGGTGTTCCGCAAATTTTTCTAATAATAAAAAGCGTTCCGTAACTTCCAAAAGGTTAAGAACCACTGCTCTAGCGTGCACAAAGGTAGGTCCACGTCATTATAGTCCGTTCACCGTAGGAATTGTTTCTGAAAGGCCTTTTCCTACCAGAAATATACTATATAGTAGGATATTGGTAGGAAAAAGACCTTTCAGAGAGTATTCTACCGTGAATGGAGTATATGCCGTTTTCAGCCCATCATACCCTCCTTTAACCCAACTCTTTGTTAGTTTATGTCATTATTGCTAAGGCAGTGTTTACTATGTAACGATAGTGAGGAAGCAGCTTATTTTAGATAATTATAACAGAGAGTTAAGTGCGAAAACAAGTTTTATCTTTAGTTATTAGAATATTTTTTTTTTTTTTGTTACAGCGTATTTATTTTAGTATCATAACTTTTGAACCAATGAATTTAATTTTACTTAGCCTACTAACTTATTTACCAACCCTAACTTATTTCAGCACAAGAGCTCGTAACTGATTTCAGCATCTGAAAGCTGAATGTTCGTATCAAGGAAGGTTTAGTTGGGATACATTGAAACGCGTTTATGAAGTACCGGTAATTGTCACAAAACCTATTTGGCAAGTTAACAATTTAGGCCAATATCTTAAATTACACAACATTTAAAAAAATTATGAGCCTACTAAAAAAAAAAAAAGTTTTCTTTATTTTTATACCATTTAATTTTTCTTTATTTACATTCCTTCCATTGGCGAAATGTTGAGAGGAAATCAACAGGTTAAAACACAAGTCACTATCAGTATGTTGTAAAACCCAACAGTGCAACGCATTACAAATCATTTCTTAGATAGGGAGACCATAATAAACATCTTTCTGGGATGCCTTATGGGATTTTCCCTTTTAATTTCATTTTTGGTTTGAAAAGATTTTTCTCTCTTCTATTATTAGAAATCTACATAAAACAATGATTTTGTGTGTGTGGGGGGGGGGGGGGGGTGATCCGTGGTAAAACCCCAATACTTTATTTATTAAATAAATACACATTTAAAAGAAGAAGAAAAAAAACAAGGATTTTACTAAACGTTGGAGTGGTTTTAATAGGTCTTACCGAGGTTTCATTATAACTGACGGTGAAAAATGTTTCTTCAGTTAAAGAAATAATTTGTGTTTGCCTGAATTTGCTAACATTGGTATTGAAACTATATATTTTTAACTGTAAAAATGTGCTCAAGATAAGTCAACTAGAATTTTTCAATTAAGATTAAAGGTTGGCATATAAAAATAGTTTTTATTTAAAGTTTACTTTCAGGTCTCGTACCGATATATTCAAACACTATTTTTTTTTTTCCTTGCTCAGTGCAAGAGATGGTACAAACAAGAATATTGTTTATTAAATGATAATTCCTGAATATTTGAGTGCACGAGATGGGGAAAATTCCGGTAGAAATTCCCTAATGCATGGAATAGGAACGCAAGAGTTGGGACGTCACCGACCATCTATTCTGGTCCCATTTTTACCTCGTTAGTGTAAAATATGTTGGTAGCAAAACGTGGTGCACTCAGCTATAAAATGTTTATCCTCAGGAGCAAATTTATAGATTTGTATATTCTCCTGAATTTCCTCTCTACCTAAAGATAAATATCCCCTTAAAGCTGTTGAGTCCTGGTCCTGACGGGGCCTCAAGATATTGATCATTCAACTTCACCCGCAAATAAAACACGTCAAAAAGAAATTGACAAAAATAAAATAAACAAAAAAAGATGATAAAGGAAAAGTACTCTCTAAGTGGCGGTGGTAGGGAGTCGCGAGGGAAAAAAAAATAAAGTTTACAAAATCCTTGTTGACACTCTTGACGGCTTAGACTTGCATTATTTATCTCGAGAAATTCTCCTCCAGGGAGAGAAATGTCGAAACTGGTCGAAACCGCTCGACACGCCGCACCTCCTCATTGAGTGCTATGGCAAGAGCGAGACAAAGTATCAATGTGCATAAAAAAGGTGGGGTACGAAGAGGTCTAGAACCCCCTCTTACTTCCTTTATAAATTGTTGAACTTCCCTTGGAATTCGTGGACTTCTTAAAGTGGGGGCACTAAAATTTAATTGAATATTCAAACACACAAAACTTTGGTTGAATAAAATTATGCTAGAGAGTGTAACATTTCCAGAAGGGAAAAAACTATTTTTGTTAGCACCACGTCTTAATACCTCTTCAGGTTATACTTCTATGTAATAATTACACTAATAACTAGGTGTGGGTAAGGTTGAATTTAGAGTAAGTGTACCGTCATTTGCGTATGGAAAAAGTGAAAAACCATTTAGTAAAAACCATCCTCGCTACATCCTAACGGGATTAAAATATGATCTCCTCGTCATCTGCGGTCTAGTCTATTGCGAGAGTGATACCTTAGACCATGCAGCCACTGAAGGGGGAGATACTCTATTAAACCTTATTGATTTTAACATTCAATGTTCATCAATAATTCGGTAAATTTAACGTATTATTATACAGCCCACCCATCTCGTCACACATACATATACATACATACATACATACATACATACATACATACATACATAATATATACACACATACATGCATACATACACATATACACATACATACACACATACATACATACATACATACATACATACATACATACATACATACATACATATACTTTTTTAATCCCCCTCTTTCAAAAACAAACAATGTAATTAAAAATTATATTGATTATTACTTCCTCTTAGAATAATTAACTTCATACACCTTTGGTAGCGGCTTTAATAGAAACTCTTCACAATCAGTCAAACTGTCAGTATTAATAAAGTAATAATTGTCTGGACTGACTGAAATACTGATGTAATCAGAATTTTCTGATCACCTAAGTCTCACTCAGTCCATCAGTCTTGCAAGTGGTGGGAGAGACTGACTGTAGGACTGACCGTGTGCGCGCGTTCCTCAGTATTGCCTTCAGTCTCAGCAGCAAACATAGACTGCCCACGCCTTTTTTCTTATCCATGTTGTTGCACGTTGCATGAAGGAGCTGAGACTGATAAAATAACGATACGAAGACTGACCGTGTATGGTCTCGTTGTAAATACTGATGCGTACTGTCAGTCTGATCGAGAGGGCCCTATTAGCCTCAAACATTCCTCTCTTATTTCTTTGGAAACAAAATTGATGGGACTACTTTTAATTATTTTTTATCTACAATAAAATAACGTTCAAAATTTTGCGGCACACTTAGGGAATTTCTTGGCTCTATGACTTGCCACCTCAGTATAGTAAACTTTTGTGTTGAAACTAATAGTATAAAAAATCCTGATATAATTCGTGTTTACATATCCTAGATATTTTAAGAATAATCTGTTTCGTTTTGAGATTTATATGGTTCATACGTTTGTATTAAGTTATCTTAAAGTTGATTAGAAACGTCGTGGGAAGTGAGTTAAGAGGTAAATGTAAAGTGAGGAATATGAGGTGGAAGGAGCGGTGAATGTCACATTTATCACCAACTAAATTATTAAATTCCTCCAAACGTTGTTATAACCCTCAACTGTCTAACTTATCATCTAAACCTAGTTACTACAACTGCGATCATGGGGACTGATTTAAAACGTCGAGCAATCTTGAATGAAAGCTATTGAATAATTCGATAGTATCAGAATAATGACCTGATAATTAGTTTTAAAAAATACATTGGAATAAAAAGTTTGTTTTAGCACAGTCCTACTACCTGTTCAGGTTATACGAAAATCTACTAATTACGCTAATGAGTTGGGGATGAGTAAGGTTCAAATTTGGAGGAAGTGTACCCGCATTTGCGTGGGGGGGATCGAAGAATTATTTTGGAGAAATCAACCTCACACCTGACCGAGATTCTAACCCCAATCTCCCTGTCATCGGCAGTCTAGTCCAACACGAGAGTGAGGTCTTAGACCATGCGGATACCGAAGAATGTAAGTATTTAAACTCATTCACTTTATTTAGGCACGTTTTTCACCGTGTCTTACTAGCCATCCGGCCTAGCCACATGTTTACACGCATGGGGTAGAGCTGGGTTTGAGACAAACCAATGCAAAGATAGTAAATATTTAACTTATGATAAAGTAACAAACTAAACAGATTCTTATTAAGTCAAACTAGCGCTATGAGGATGCACACAGACATTAACCAAAAACTGACGTTAAAAAGCAGCGCTTAAACCAACCGACACACTAGCGACCTCTCATATATTAACTTTTACTTTCCCTAAATGTCTACGTTGGTCACTTGGTCTCTTCTAGAACACTCATCTCCAAAGGTTATTAAATTAACAATTTACTGCACATAAATCTATTGCACTGTGTTAACATCAGGAATATCGGTGACCTGGTGGTCTAGGGGTAAGGTGTCGGACTTCTGTGCTGGGGATCTGGGGTTCATTCCTCGGTCTTGGCACAGATTTATCTGATTACCAAACCCTTCCTTCACCTCTAACAAGACGTGTATTAATCACAACTTTAGAATGTGTGGAATGCTAGGCCTCCACGTGGTTCGGATTCCACGTTAAGCTGTAGGTCCTCCATTTCATCTCACAATCACCCTACCATTACCCATTAGCGTAAGTGCGTATAACCCGAACGGGTAGTAAGACGCGGTGCTAATAATAATAAAAATAATATCGGGAATAACATCCTAGTCCCAATATGAAGGTAAGTTTGATAGTTAGGGTGTTTTTCCTAACTATTAACTTTATATATTTATAATTTTCTTTCTTTAATTTTACTTTTAAAAATGTATTACCTTTTTAACGTCAGTTTTTTGTTAGTGTCTTTGTGTATCCTCAAATTCCTAGTTTGATTATATCAGAATCTGTTTAGTTTGTTACTTTATCATAACTTAAATATTTACTATGTTTGCATTGGTTTGTCCAAAACCTGATTATGGCGTAATCGCCGAAAAATGTCACCCAGGCAAGAGTAACAATAAATTATGTAAGGAGAGTAATTAAAATCACACAGATAAGGAACGTTACTTTAATTCAAACTTTTCAGAACGTAAAAAAAATCATTTTTGGTTACACTTCTTACATATAACTCAATTTATCATTTATATGATCTTGTATTTATAATATATCATAACTGATTATAGCATAACCTGGATGACACATCTGTTGGTTTCCATTAAATCTCCAATTAATCTTGTCTCTATAGTTAACACAAGCAAATTTTAGAAACCATTTGACTCGAATAACAAGTCTTTAACATTAAATCCTTTACACTTATTTACTAATGTGGTGAAATATGTTACTTGTTACGCTTTAGCTTTCATTTTAATATGTTTTATGTTGATTTTATACTAATTGTTTTTGAATGTGTAAGTTTCATGAATACTAACCTAGTCAACTATTGTAACCTTTCTAACAATCATCTTTCTATTGTCACTGTTTAACCTATAATCTTTATCTCAAGTATTCAAAATTTGGTAGAGTCTTTAAAATTATAATATTAATAACTCTAATCTAGTCAATTTACACTTTTCATTGCTTATCAGCTAATCCTTTAATCTGCTACTATTTAAATAATGCTTTACACAGATTTATATTTTTTCCCCCTTGTTTTATGCTAATTAATTTCAGAACTTTATTACATAACAATCTCAATGATGATTTTTTAGAAATGTTATTGTACCTGTTTTATCCGACTTAATTTCTTGATATATTAATTTCTCTTTGAATAAATTATCTTCATGTTATGTTTCTTAATTTATATTGTTTAATTGACCAAAGAAGTTATACCAATTAATCTGATTAGCTGTTCCATACAAGTACGTTCCTTATATTATAAATTCATAATTCTCTTTACTACAATTAAAATGAATAGAGCTAAAAAGTATTTATTTGTATCACCAACACCTCCACTCACGTCATATTAGAACGCCTCATGTGTGGCGCTATGCTAAATACAGTGTATGTGTGTGTGTGTGTATATATATTATTATTTTATTATTATTATTATTAGCACCGCGTCTTACTACCCGTTCGGGTTATACGCACTTACGCTAATGTGTAATGGTAGGGTGATTGTGAGATGAAATGGAGGACCTACAGTTTAACGTGGAATCCGAACCACGGTGGAGACCTGGCATTCCCCACATTCACAAGATGTTTTGTCAGAGGTGAATGAAGGGTTTGGTAATCAGATAAATCTGTGCCGGGACCGAGGATTGAACCCGGACCCCAGCACAGAAGTCTGACACCTTACCCCTAGACCACCAGGTCACGGTGTGTTATATATATATATATATATGACAGAGAGGGATAAACAGAGAGTACAAAAGTAATCAGGAGGGAAAACACTCTCTGTATAAGTTGTATCTGTAAAATTAGAACTAAGATTTAATTTTTAAGTTAAAATGCTTTAAATTTAATTGTAGGACGAGAAGACCCTATAAGAGTTCAATAAATGTTATTATAATTTTTTTTTAGTATTTATATTCGATTTTATAATATTATTTATTTTGTTGGGGTGATAAGAAGATTAAATTAACTCTTTCCATTTATTAACATTAATAATAATTAATGTCAATAAATAGAAAGTGTTAATTTAATCTTCATATCACCCTAAACAAATAATATTATAAAATATTATATAAATACTAGTATAAATTATAATAATATTTAATGAACTATATTAAAGATCATTCAATTGTATTTGATCCCAAACCTCCCCTTCGCTGGCAAACCAGACCGGATTAGCTTGACGTTAAGTACAAGTGTCGGTTGATGTGCTCATTGAAGACTATCGTATTGGGCGTTCCATAGTTTTGGAAAACACCAGGTTTTCATCATTCGATAGCTTATATCATTAGCTAGTGTCAATCCCCTTTGATTCGTCAACAGGGAAGGGAAAGCCCATGTTTGTATGTATTGGGACAGATAGAGGGTCTCCCACAACCCCCACCACCACCACCACCCACACAAAGAATATCAGTTAATTAGATAGTCAAATAACTCTGTCCAGTGAATTAATCACGGTTTACTTTGTCCCCTCAGTCAGTTTCGGGTAGTAATAAATTATTACCCTTTGATTTTGGTTGGAAGAACAGTTTAGAAAGTTCAAACATATTTATTTACGGGTAGCAATGATTTGATTTTACTGTATTATTTGTTTTATTTTATGTGTATTGATAATATCTAACAAAAGTGACAGCTGCAAATAACATAGCTTGATATATGAATATATTAAAATTGTGTTAGTAACTTTACCCTCCTCAGTGGCGCAGTTAGCCAACGCGCTAGTTTTCATGTTGAGCTAAACTGCCGAGGACGGGATGATCGAGGTTCGGATCTCAATCGGGTGAACTGGGGTGGTTTTCTTTGAATGTTTTTTCACGCTCCCTCTATGCAAATTTGGGCCCACTTCCTCTAAATTCAACCTTCACAATTATTAAATCATTAGCGTAATTAGTATTTAAGCGTAAAAACCGAACGGGTAGTAAGACGCGGTGCTAAGTTAATTAATAATTTTAGTTCGAAGGAAATGTATTGGTAAATATTTTCTTTCCATTTAGCATCAAACTTCTTAGCCGGTGATCGGATGGTCTAATTCTAAGGTGTTATTCTCGCAATAGACAGGGCTATCGATGATGGAGAGATTGTGGTTCGAAGCGGGTATACTGAAGGTGCTTTACCCCCCCCCCTCCCCCCAAATGGTTTTACACTCTCTCCCCAAGCATATATAATAATATATAATAATATATAATAATAATACTTAGCACCGCGTCTTACTACCCGTTCAGGTTATACACTTTAAGTACTAATTACTCTAATGGATTAGGAATTGGGAAGTTAAATTAGAGGAAGTGAACCCGCATTTGCGTGGAGGGAGAGTGGAAAACCATTTAGGAAAAACCACCCCCAGTTCGCCCGACCGAGATTCGAACCTTGATCTCCCCGTCCTCAGCAGTCTGGCTCAACACGACAAGCGCGTTAGCCAACTACGCCACCGAGGCGGGTAAGCACATATGGATACACTTTATATTAATGCAGCCTTCCTCATCCATAACACTTCAGCGTAGCTACTACATATGCATACAGCCCAAGCGGTTTATAAGAGGTGGTGCTAAGAAATATTACGTTTAATCTTGACTTTAAAGTAAATGGCGTGGCGTGCGTGGCTTGCTGCCAGCTTAAGCAGAGCTAGTTTAAGCTGCACTTGTGAATAGTTCACATAATTTTTTTTTATAAAACTCAATGGTCAGGTATCAACGGGCACGCATTCTCCGAGAGAGGCATTAAAAGAAGAATTACTTATGTAATATTGTGTGATTGCTCAAATGAAGTCCAAATGGAAGATAACATAAAATAACAGGAACAATTTTAACAAATTCTGAGAACATTGACAACAATCCACGAGAAGGTTGAAAATAGTTCTGAGAAAGTAAATCCCCATTCGCATTGGAGAGAGGTATGATGGTCACAGTGATAAGTCACGTGCGGAAAAACACCACCAATTCACCAGAAAACGAAACAAAATCATAAATACCACTTAGAAAATCAATTAGATTTTTAAAGCACTGCTGATCCATGTTTTATAATAGTATTTTTATTAGATTGCAGAATAAAGTGGGATGAACGGGACGCGAGGGGGGGGGGGGGGGAAACAGTGTTTTCGCTGTATTTATGGCAAAAAACTTTTTTGTGGCAAAATAAATAAAATATTGCTACACTAGCTCACCCGACAGACGTTGTTCTGTCAAAAGCTATTGGACTGTGGCAGTCCCACAAACTTATCTTTTCTGGTCAAGTTCTGGTGATGGCGTCGCTTATAAAGTGCACATGTCGTGATGACAGCTTTAATTTTCAGTAATGGTCACCATAACAGATAAGTTTGTGATACTATACAGTCACAAATGTGTAATTTAAACAAAAAATTGAATATAAACGTATTTCAGAGTGATCACTTTATTTATTTACTATCAAATAGTTACCGTGGAATAAACAATACATTTGCATAATGTTAATATACTTTTCTATGTATTTTTAATGTCATAATCATAAACAACAACTACTTACAAAATTCAGTTTTCTATTTCGTACACTGCAATACTTTAGTAATATTGTGTTAAATGATATTTTCATTGTAATGCTGTATGGTACACGATATTTTTTGTTTGATTACCTGGTGCGTAAACAAACAAAGCTGATGATTTTCCAACACGGGAATAGGCAACATACAATTGGCCATGTGAGAAACATGGGTTTTCAAGATTAATGCCGCAAATACTCAATGACTGCCCTGGGATTTATTTATGGTCATAGCGAAAGCAAGCCGCACTGGAAACTGCAGTCGTTTAAATTCAAATGGTATGTCAGTCGGAATCATTGGGATGCGTGGTATCAAAACGTCTTCTCCTTTATACTTTCCCTTTACAGTGGTTGCTTCGATCACGTTGTTCAGTAATTTTTTCACCGCTAGCCGTGTGCCGTTACAATGACGCAGTTGGTTGATATCTAGCAACATTATGATCACCGATCCGACCTTTAATTGAAGATTGTGAGGCGACAATTATGGCAAATCCAGCGAGATCAAAAATTCGGGTGGATAGTTGACGACATCATCTTAGTTAGTAGCGGAATCAACTGATTTGTATGCCCTCAATTCACCGGCAATTTCATTTTGAATTTTGAAATTTAATTAATTTACATCCATGTTTTTGGGAACCAATATAGATCGTTCACTCAACCAAATATGATCTCTGTAATTTTGAGCAACGTTTTGGAACACCTTTTGAATGAGTTCGGTTTTTGAATCAGTAAACTGACAAAAATTGTCAGGAAAGGTAACGCAGTCAGTGAAAGAGTCTAAAGCGAAGTTGCTATTACCTATGTCAATGAGTTGTTTTGAAAATATTTCTCCAGATCGATCATTTTGCAACTCGACACACATATTCTTGTTTAAATTTAGTATTTTTACGTGTTTCCACAAAACGGAGGACTTTAAACATGCATTAAGTTCATCAGCTGGCGTTGACCGTGGAATCACTGGCAATGTTTGACGAAAATCTCCTGATAACAAAATCATCGCACCACCAAATCGGTTTTGATTGTTCCACAGATCTTGCATGGTTCGGTTTAATGCCTCCAAAGACTTTTTATGTGCCATCGTGAATTCATCCCACACTATCAATTTACATTGCTGCTAAACCTTTGCCATTGCAGAGTTCTTCGAAATGTTTCAGATCGGAGTTTCGTTGCGTTGAATATTCAACGGCAATTTTAGCGCTGAATGGGCTGTTCGACCTTCTTCCAACAATGTAGCTGCAATACCTGATGAAGCAAGTGTGAGTGCAATTTCATTGTGTGAGCGAATTGTTGCTAAAATCAAAGAAATCAAAAAAGTTTTTCGTGTACCACCGGGAGCGTCCAAGAAGTAAATCCCTCCAGTTCCATGATGTACAACTTCCATAAGAGTATCAAATACACACTTTTGTTGTCGGTTCAACAGCGGAAGATTTATTCGGATTGATTTTTTTAACGCATCGAGATCGTACATTTTTTCTCGTTGCAACTCTTGATTAAAAGCGTCGTGCATCGGGCGATTGGGCGCGGCCATGCCTAATTGAGATAATAGTTTGTTTGACATAATCAAGCACATGTCCTCAATTGATATTAACGCCTCGTTGTACATTTCTTCACTGACTTGTAAATTTGGATTTCCTGTTCTAATGCGCATTTGATGCAAGATATCGTCCCACATATATTTGTATTTGATCCATAAATCAATTGGTTTTGATGGAAAGCATGTTGATATAATTATAGAAGACAGTGTTAGTATTTGATGAGCTTGTGATGAAATTATAGCATCATTGAGAGTTTGATCCCAATGAGCGTCATTTTCTAACAGTCGCAAACGTTGACAGGCTTCTCTGTAAGAGCCACACAATTCACCATTAACAGTTCGTAGCTGTTGGAATGATGTTAGGCCTCGAACATTGACTAATAGCAATCGCATATAAAAACACTCATCTTTGCTTGGATGGACTGAATAAATTCGACCTATAAACGAAACAAAAAGTAAATGTGTCGATTGAGAAACGAAGATTAAACACAACCAAGAAAATAACACGCACACATTGAGAATCTACTGAAAAACTGTCAAATTAAAATTGTATATGGTTTTTCCTTTATATTATGGCTTGGTACTCTTTTGTTTTATTTGAATAAAACGAAACAATAAGTAAATGTGTCGATTGAGAAGCGAAGATTAAACACAACCAAGAAAATAACACGCACTAATTGAGAATCTACTGAAAAACTGTCAAAGTCAAATTGTATATCGTAGAAAGAGAAAGTGTCAAATCTACGGATGCATTCAAGAAGTTTATATTAATTTTAAGGTTACGTTAATAAAGAGAAAGTGTCAAATCTAAGGATGCATTCAAAGTTACTAATTAAATTTCAAATGTTTTTTATGGTTTGGTACTTTTTTTTAATAAAACGAAACAGTAAGTAAATGAATTGAAAGTCGATTTTAGGGTGTCTGAGATCGATTCACTTAATCGATTCATTGCTCAAATTGATCTTCACAACCCAAAAAAATTAATTCTTTGATTAATCTATCTCAGTTCGCCATCTTTAGAATTGACAGCTAGGAACAATTTGAATGGTTAAAAAAAATGTGGTTTTTACGTTTTTCAGTACAATTTTTCCAATTTTTCTCTTCATAAGAACCTTCTTCTGACTTCATCAAATATTAGAGAAAAAAAATTAGCCGAATTGGTCCAGCTGTTCTTGAGTTTTGCGGTTAGCAACACATTTAGCCATTCATTTTTATTTATAAGATTACAAACATAGTTTATTTTTCTATACATGTTGATATCAACAGTTCCTGAAATATTCCAGAACACTCTTGACATATTATATTCAATAAATGTTGAGATAACCATGTGAATAAAATTAAATTATATGTTTGTACTGAAGCAATATTGATTTATTTTGGCAAAAAAAAAAAAAATTGACATAAAAACTGTAAAAACACAAGATTTTTTTCACGTCCCCTTGCATTTCACCTTAAGAGATGAAAACGAGACGTAATTTTACTCTCGACTTGATCTTAAAATTTTTTTTTTAATTTATTTGAGGAATTTAACGTGTCCTTTCTGAACCGACTGATTATGTCAGCACACGACTTATAAACTAACTTAAATCTAGAACAAATACAACATCCAGCCCCGGCCGTTAATTCTTCACTGGGAACGGAAAAGCACTGATGAATTTTTAGACCATGCTAGAACGCGAGCCCGGGACCCTTAGCTTAGAAGGCAAACATGCTACCGACTGAGATAAGGTGTCAAAATTATCAAAACTTGATCATTAAATAAAAATAGCGTTTTTTATATAAGTTCTCTCTCTCTCTCTCTCTCTCTCTCTTATATATATATATATATATATATATATATATATATATATATATATAAGAGGAGAGAGAGAAGAGAGAGAGAGGAACTATATAAAAAACGTATTCATATATATATATATATATATATATATATATATATTAGCAAACCATCTTACTACCCTTTTGGGTTATAAGTTTGTATACTAATTATCACACTAATGTGTTAGGGATTTGAAAAAGTCGAATTTAGATTAAATATACCCGCATTGGGTAAAGGAAGAGTGGAAAATCATTTGAAAAACCATCCTAGGTACACCCAAATGGGATCGAACACCGATCTTCCCGTCTTTGGCAGTCTAGTCTATTGCAAGAGTAGGCCTTAGACCATGCGTACATCAAAGCGGGTATTCTTATAATATAAACTTTATCTAATACAAATAAGAAGGACCCGTATTGGTGGGAACGCTTATTAAGACGTCAACATTAACTGGTTTGTAGGCGAAAGGGAGTTTGACGTTAGAATCCAGGTCGAATTTAGATATTGAGGATTGCCTATTTGAGATGGTGTCCCACTCTCCTTCCACGCGAACGCGGGTACACTTTTATATATAATACCTTCTTCATGTCTACCTTTTTCTGTGCACCAGCAATAATGAGGATAAGGATGAGGAAAATTGAGTTTATAATGTATCTTTATTTGAGTGGAGTAAGAGTGGAGAAAACCATTTATTAAAAAGGAAACCTCGTCACCGGCAAACAATTTAAAGCTTGACACCTTATACAACGTGACCACCGTTTATGAGGTTGTCCCATTCGGTAAAAGATGGTGCCATTGTGGTGGTGAAATTGTGTGATTTTTTCAGAAATAGAAACGGTTTCGTTTAAAAGTAAAACAATTCATGAAAATAATAATAATATAATAATAATAATAATAATAATAATATAATAAATATATATAATAATAATAATAATTCGGTTTAGATAGTAAGACAGTGTTCATTCGCAAAAACCTATGACTATCACATTTATAAAATCTGAAAAATAATATTAATAATAAATTATGTTACTATCAATGTCGACAACCAAACATTTTGTTTGTATTTTATAAAAGTTCCGTCCTTCCATAATCCTACTGTGCATTGTATTTCGGTCACACAATCAACCAATCGGCGTCCGTGACCACAAACGTACGCGCAGTTGTGCCCTCGATCCAATCACAACCCAATCAAAACCGTTGGAAACTGATATCCGTCGAGCGACGGTCAAAGGCATTGAACAAGGCTTACACTGACGAGAATACAACCGAATCTAACCAAACGTTGACATTTATTCGGTAATATTCACGATCGGAGCTGAACAAGTGCAGTTACACTAATGAATAGAGGAGAACAAACCCTAGATCGGACGTTGTTCGTTACTGATCGCGGGACATTTGCGGGTGTTATTTGACACAAGTTTTATGTTAGTGGTTTTAAGAGTGTTTGGAACATGGTAAAAAGGAGTAGGGAGTGTGACGAATAAGTTTAGGTAGGGTTTCAACAGTACACTCAATTTTAAACATTAAAACTCTAATCACAGCAAGAAGAGAGCTAGATTAAACACAAATGAACTTAATATGTCGATGTGAATTGTACTCAGTCACACTGAAATAAAACAAAGCCTTGTAAACACGAATATGCTTTGATTGATCCTCTGTAAAACCGACAATAGTCGGAGAAAAAGCAAACGTGAATGAGCGCCTAGTGATCACGAGACGAAGCTTACCGAAGGGTGTTCGGCGCCGCTCTTTGTGCCGGTTACAATGAACCAAAATTAGTGTTTTACTACTGCTCGTTCGGTTTTGTTCTCTACAGTGTACTACAGTAGCCCCATGGATTATTTGGTGCTGACTGACAGTTCACAGCTGAATTCTGACGGTCAAAATTTAGGTGTATACCTAAATTTTGACCGTCAGAAGTGACAGCTGCTAAACACATGTTTTTGCAGATCATATGGTCCGGTGTAGGGATACATAATTTGGTCTGGTAACTTTTAAAGCTTTTAGCTGTCAGCTGTAAAATGTCAGTCAGCACCAAAGAAGCTATGGGACTACTTTAGTAGATTATCTTCACGGTCTAACGCGTCACCCTCGTGCTATATTAGATTTCGGGTGACATTCCGACATTCCGGTCGGGTATATTGACCGTTTTTTTGTTGTTTTTTTGCTAAATGGTTTCCGAAGATCCTTCCACACAAATGTGGTTATGTTTCATCTCAAAGTTTACCTTACTCGTCTCCCTAGCGTAATTTATATTTGTGTATAGCCCGAGTGGGTACGAAGACACAGTGAAAAATAAAATTATCGCTAGTCTTCACCCTCTCTCTCCATTCTGATGGGGGTATATTCCCCTCCAAAACAACCCTCCTTATTTATAACCCTTAGAATAGGCCGTTAGTAAAATTTAAATTCAACGTAGACTACTTTTTATAATATAAAACAAAATAAGGACTTTAGGTAGTATGCACCCGCATTAGCAGAGCTCCCACCCAGCCACCTTTAGTATTGGTGCTAAAGATATTTTATTCATAAGTCCACATCGGTGAGCACACAGGTTAAACGTCATGTTCATCTCATCTGGTTCACCAGTTATGGGTAGATTGGGGTTCAAATTTCGTCCATGTTATCGCGGGTATTTTTATTTTCCCTGAATGGTTTTCCTACTATGTCTTCAGTCAAATTCAAGTACACTTAGACTAGAATTATACTTACCTCATACCTACCCCGTTTTTTAAAAAATAAGTAATAAGTAAGACGTGGTACTAAAGCAGACGATAGAAAATGGATAATAAACCCATTCGTTTAGTAAGCATCAGCTATAAAATAAACTTGACTTCTTAAAGTTTCCCTTTTAAACGTACCATAGACCGACACTACTAGGACAGAACGAACCATCAACGTCATACAAGTTGACGTTGAGCCATTTTGAGATTAAATTGATGCTCACAAACAGTATGCCCGTTCGCAACTAGACCGTGCGACGGACGGTACGTTGGAGTGAGGCTGAAAGGATGTGGCTGACGAGGGGGTAAAAGGGAGGGAATGCCGCATATGAAATGGTTAGTTAATAATGCATCTGTATGAACTTGCACACAGAATGTTATATTATTTTGCAAAGCGCGTTCATAAACCACGCATATTACGTGAGCTAACATAGGGGATTAAAAATAGTAATGCAATTTGTTTTTAATATTAATTTTTTTACATGTATTTTAAATGTTGTTTGTTTGTCTATTTTAAATTTATAACCATCGAGAAGAACGGGGTTTTAAACACGACCCAGTGTAATGAGAGTGTTTTTTTTTCCCTGAATGGTTTTTCTCCCTCCCTCTACTCAAATACACTCATAATTCCTCTTAAATCTAATTTCCTCGTTCCCAGCCCCATAGTGTAAATATGCCGATAGCCGAATGGGTAGTAAGACATGGTGCACACACACAAAAAAATCTCAACCTGAGATTTAAGAAACTACTTAGTCTAGGACACTATGCCTAGTACCCACATGTTCAGAGTCTTGTGTCTTATCTCAGTTGGTGGCACGTTTGCCTCCCGAACTAAGGATACCTGGTTCGATTCCCGGAAAAATTGAAAAATATATCATTTGTAAAAATTGGACTTCTCTTCCTTAATGAAGAATTCACGTTCGAAGAAATTGTTTTTTTTTTTAGCGCTGCGTCTTACTACCTGTACAGGCTATACGCTTATGTACTAATTATGTGTTAGGGCTGATCAAAGTTATATTTAGAGGAAGTGTACCCACATTTGTGTTGAGGAGAGTGTAAAACAGTTTAGGGAAAAACACCCTCAGTACACCCAATAGAGGTTCAAACCCCAATCTCCCCATCATCGGCAGTCTAATAGAGTGCGAGAGTAGCGCGTTAGAGCACACGGCCACCGAAGAGGGTTAAATTATATGATATCGTCATGAACTACTACGATATGTATTTGCGGAATTATTTAGAAAGAAACTTTTCAAATATATACAAAAGTGAAGTACAGTAGCCCCATGGCTTCTTTGGTGCTGACTGACAGCTCACAGCTGACTTCTGACAGTCAACATTTAGGTATATACCTAAATTTTGACCGTCAGAAGTGACAGCTGCTAAACACATGTTTTTGCAGATCATCTGGTTCGGTGTAGGGATATGTAATTTGGTCTGGTAACTTTTTAAAGCTGTCAACTGTCAGCTGTAAGCTGTCAGTCAGCACTAAAGAATCCATGGGGATACTGTAGTTAGCATTGCATAGGAGTAACTTTCAGGGCAGCCTCCGGGGAGGGGGGTCTAGGTGGGCGATGGCAGGCGTAAAGCTAATGTTACATTTTATGTTTTATTGTTTTCTTCTGAATATTTTAATAAATTCGAATTCCATCGTTGTGTAGATTTTATTTAAGCCTACAGAAAGTACACTAGAAAAGCGTTCATCCGAATATGATAAGACCATCCAATCCGAACTGTCGAAATTCCAAATAATCCGTAATTTTGGCAATTTGTCACTGTCAGAGATGTAAAAATTTGTAACTAAGCAATATTACGGGTAAATAAGAAATCTATAATTATATAGTATTATGCTGAGTAATATTTAAAACTTCTTTAAAAAATAAGAGAATTATACTCTTTAACAGCAATTGAAGTGATACTGTATTTTGCATAATTCTGCAGAACATGATTTGCGATCGGAAATGTTCAATTAAAATCAATACAATTTTGTTAATTTTAGTCGATTGTTCCAGATAAATTAGAATTTCGGATAATTGTTATTCGTTTAACAGTCTTTATAGCGCATAAGATAAATTTAAAATATCCTAAATCATTCTAGGATTTCAAGAATTATAATAAATATTATTCAACTTATATACTTTAGTCGAAATTATCTTTCAATCCCAAATTAGGTTCACAAAATTACATAAAATTAAAGTTGTCAAGCTTACACATTTTTAAAATTGCATTACGATTCGATTAAGAATAACAAATAAACATTTTCCTATTGTGATTATTTACTTTCAAGGACACAAAAGTCAAAACAATGTTTGGACAAAATCATGTGATTTAGAAAGTCTATTAAAATGAAAGTAAGTAAAATTATACTTTAGAAAACTCTGAAAACTATAGTTATCTTGCAGCTGTCGAGACTAATACATTTGGTAAAAGGTCGGCGAAGCAAGACACATGGTCTATCCCTTTAATTACTTAAAAGTAAATATAGTTGTGTTTTTTAGATGATATTTTGAGCCACCGTGTTTTAGGCTACTAGCCGTTTGGGTTGTACGTATGCACTAATTACGTTGATGTGTTAGGGATAAAAAAAAGGTTGTATTTAAACTAATTATAACGGGGGAGGCGAAGGGGGAGATTTTAACTCTCCCCTTCGCCTCCCCGTTATATTAGTATAAAGAAAACCAAACCATAAAACCATCCTCAGTTCATCCAACCAGGATCTAAACCCCGATTTCTCCATCATCGGCATTCTAGTCAATCGCGTCTTAGACCATGCGACCACTGAAGCAGATAAATAAAGTGAATAGTTATGACAGTGTTTTGAAATGTCAAACAACGCACATGTTAGGTCAGGGACACCTGTCAAAATTAGCTCCTTTAACCGATATCCACATGTAGTTTCAAACTATGCACATGTTAGGTCTGGGACACCTGTCAAAATTAGCTCCTTTAACCGATATCCACATGTAGTCTTCAAACTACGCACATGTTAGGTCTGGGACACCTGTCAAATTAGCTCCTTTAACCGATATCCACATGTAGTGTTCAAACTATGCACATGTTAGGTCTGGGACACCTGTCAAAATTAGCTCCTTTAACCGAAATCCACATGTAGTCTTCAAACTACGCACATGTTAGGTCTGGGACACCTGTCAAAATTAGCTCCTTTAACCGATATCCACATGTAGTCTTCAAACTATGCACATGTTAGGTCAGGGACACCTGTCAAAATTAGCTCCTTTAACCGATATCCACATGTAGTCTTCAAACTATGCACATGTTAGGTCAGGGACACCTGTCAAAATTAGCTCCTTTAACCGATATCCACATGTAGTCTTCAAACTATGCACATGTTAGGTCTGGGACACCTGTCAAAATTAGCTCCTTTAACCGATATCCACATGTAGTCTTCAAACTATGCACATGTTAGGTCTGGGACACCTGTCAAAATTAGCTCCTTTAACCGATATCCACATGTAGTCTTCAAACTATGCACATGTTAGGTCTGGGACACCTGTCAAAATTAGCTCCTTTAACCGATATCCACATGTAGTCTTCAAACTATGCACATGTTAGGTCTGGGACACCTGTCAAAATTAGCTCCTTTAACCGATATCCACATGTAGTGTTCAAACGGTAGTTCTCAGAGCCTCTATCAGAACATCATCAAGTAATTTGTGACCTGGCGGTCTAGGGGGTAAAGTGTCGGACTTCTGTGCTGGAGGTCCGAGGTTCAATCCTCGGTCCCGGCACAGATTTATCTGATTGCCAAACTCTTCCTTCACCTCTGACAAGACTTGTATTAATCACAACTTGTGAATGTGTGGAATGCCAGGCCTCCACCGTGGTTCGGATTCCACTTTAAACAGTAGGTTCTCCATTTCATCTCACAATCAGCCTACCATTACGTGTTAACGTAAGTGCGTATAACCCGAACTGGTAGTAAGACGTGGTGCTAATAATAATAATAATAATAATAATAATAATAATAATAATAAAGTCACATGAAATCAATTATTCACGTACTTGTGTATACGAACAAGTACTTTACTCATTTTTGCAGACAAAAGATACATAAAGTATGTGAACATATTCATTCTAATCATGTGTGTAGAAAGATTGGGGTCTGAAGGGGTCCCACCCCCCACTATGAATATTGGTGGACCCCTCATAATGGGTGGTCCACGTGTACGTATAAAAAAAACTTAATTAAAGTATGACCCGCTTCAGTGGCCGAATGGTCTCTCGCAATAAACTGGACTGCTAGTGAGAGAGAGATTCGGATTTGAAAACCGGTCGGGTGTAATGAGGGTGTTTTTTTGTAACGGTGTTACCTCCTCTCTCCGCGAAAAGGCGGGTACAATATATCTATATGTAACTTTCCTTATCCCTAACACGTTAGCGTAATTAGTACATAAGTGTATTATGACCTGTACAGATAGTAAGACGCAGTTCTAAAAAAACATGTTTTTTAATGTCTATAGAAAAAATATTAGAGTTGTCTCCTATTTAATTTTATTATTTTCAAATCACTTCCTCACTTATCTTAAAACAACAATTTTTGAGATGTCATAGTTTTTCACTGGAGCAACCAACAATGTAAACAACTTTTATTTATCGCAAGCTTATTCCAATCAATGGTAGAAAACAAACTAATCCTTTTTAAAAAAAACGCTCGGGCTCCAATCCAAATGCCAATGCGCTTAAGGGAAGCTTAACGTCAGTAGCGGGGAAAAGGTAATTGCCCGTTTTGACGTGCCCGCAGGACACGTCCTGGGATAAACCTCGAAACAACAGCTCCCGCAACTGTTGCCAGGGCGGATTGGACCGCAATCTATGTTTCCCAAAGCAGTCATATCTCGTCGTTGGTGATCGTATTGTTCTGGCGAGCGAACTGACCGCGGCACGACCCTCTACATACATAGCGTCCTAACGGTGGGTTTCCTTCGCTTACGTGTTAGATGGGTGGAGGATGTCTGAACTAATCAATCCTTGGGAATAGTTCAAAGGGATTCAGTTCACTTAGAAGAGCAGTTCATGTATCTAGTTCAACATTTCAAAAGAACGCGATTTACAGATTGAAGTGAAATAGTTTATTTAACACCGCGTTCAGGTTATACGCAAATAATATAATTACTCTCATGAGATAGGGATGAGGAAGGAGGCGTTTGCGTGGAAGGATAATGGGAAATCATTTAGGAAAAACCACCCTCAGTAGACCCGACCGGGATTTGAAACCCGATCTTCCCGTCATCAGCAAGTCTGTCTTAACACGAGAATGACGCCTTACTGTGGATTCGCAGGTTCGCCGAAAAACTAGAAAAGAACAAAAACGTGGTCACGTGACGAGCTCTAAGCCAATCACAAGATTTACGCCTAATTGTCTCGAGTTGTTCCGCTAAAGTTCAACTCATTTCTATTCATCCGCTCTGCCTGAGATGTTCGGCACAGAAGAACCAACCAAATTCAGAACCAACCAAGTCAAATCAGCGTGCATGCGCATTTGACAACGCATGCGCTGTAGAGCCAGAAGCAAGCAGACATCTTTGTTGGCCGTTGTGACAACATTCGAAATAACCCGTTAATGTAAAGCGTATGTATCGATGTATTGGCTTGTGCCACAACAAAAAATTATAATTTTAAAATATCAATCGGCAGAATGATTTAAAATATGTGTTTATCAACCAGAAAATAAAATATAGTCAACATACAATGTGTGAATTGCTGCGCTACTGAGGCAGATTCTGCTTTATTTTTTCGACGAACGTGTGAATCAAGTCTTAGACATTTGACCAATGAAGCGGGTAGATAAATAGTTCACTAGTTCTTAATCTGCTGCTTGCGATTCAATAGTCAAATAGTTTACTATTACTAAATGATCTAAGGCGTAGCTCTCACAATACACAGGACCATCATGGACGGGTAGATCTGGGTTCTAATCCCCGTCGGGTGTAGTGATGGTGATTTCCTAAATGGTAGGGTGGGTGGTATCTTATACACAAAGTCTATAACAATATTTGTATACAAATGTGTTATGAATACATCTAGACATTCTACTGCTATATAGATATATTTGGGGGAGGGAGGCACCTCACCCCCACCCCTACAAATGGGGGTCTGGGATAAACCACCCCTAATTTTTTTTACTCCCCGCTCAGGCCAGCTCTGCTTTTCTCAAAATTATAAGAACTGTAAATAAAATCAGTATGCTGGGTTAAGCTCTTTTACTTCGTATTTTCAAAATTAATGTAAAGGTATCTGAAAATTCTAGTTACTTTTTTTTAATGCCCCAAATTCTCCCTTTCCCACCAAATACCTTGACTTTAACAGGCGTGTATTAAACTTGTAGTTCAGCGAGATTGTTTGGGAAAATAGTTTAATTAAAATTAAATATCAGTACACGGGTTACAAATATTTGTAACAACGGGAATGTCCATATGGAGGAGAACACATTTCAATAAATTTAAATTAGTTGAAAAATGACACTTGAAACATGGAAATCGAACTTGGGAGCTTTGGCTCTGTGGTGGAGCATTGGCGTTCCAAACCAAAAGTCCCGTGTTAGATTCCCATGCCTAGATGTCATTTTTCAAACACTTTAAATTAGTTAGAACTGTTCGTTTGCGAACTACGATCTCTAATTTATAGGTCCTTGTCCGCTCAGGCCGAAGGGACTACTCTTAGGGCCGGTGTCATCGATATCGTGACCCTGTGACGTGACAGAACGGCCTTGTGGCAATACGGGCTGGTTACCACAAGTCGTTACCGCTGGACGTTACGTTGAATACGAACCAAGTATGACTGGGCCGTTGTGGTTGAGTTGCTGATTGGATGTTGGAGTTGATACTACAGTAGCCCCATGGCTTATTTGGTGCTGACAGCTTTGAAAAGTTACCAGACCAAATTGTCTATCCCTACGCCGAACCATATGATCTGCAAAAACATGGATTTAGCAGCTGTCATTCCTGACAGTCAAAATTTAGATATATACCTAAATGTTGACTGTCAGAAGTCAACTATGAGCTGTCAATCAGCACCAAAGAAGCCATGGGGCTACTGTAGAGGTTGTCTGTTCTACCACTTTACACGTGGGAGTTTCTATACAGTGAAATATTTTAACAGCGGACACCTTTTGGTACTTCAAAAATGTCCGGTATTAAGAAGGGCTCACTATTTTTTTTAATCAATGCTTTTGTTCATAGTTTGTTCTTTATGAACCTGTAAACTCAGCATACGTATTATAAACATTAAATTACTACACTGCATGCAGTTTAATCGTAATTAATGAATGTATGATTACTTTACGTACGTAACTAACTGTGCAGTTTGCATATAACTTAAAATAATAAGGGCCGGTCTTATGACTCCTGGATAAATATTAATCTGATATATAAATATTTTATCTGGTGGATCTGTTAAAAAGTGCGTCTTATGACTGCCAGATAGCATTTATCTGCCAGATAAAATGTATTTATCCCTCACATTTTTATAGGGTAGGTTTAAGTACCCGATAACTTTTATCTGGAATTTAAAATGGTTGTTGCCATAGTGACGCGTTGTTTTTGATGAGATTTTTGCAATCACAATCTGTTTTTAGGTTAAAATCTTGGTACACGTGTTTAGTAAGCACAGGCCCGGGCTCTAACTATATAAAGTTAGAACATTTAATTCACTTTTATTTAAGCTGACAAGCTATTTGTAGAGTTATATTTATATAAGAACAAATGATCAAAATGTGAGTACGATGATTAAATTTTGTAAACGTTGTACCCAAATATTGACCACATTTTGCCAGACACCAAATTAGTACTTGCAAGATATCTTATCTTCTGCGCCCACGTGACGCCATTTGTTTCCTAGCACTCGTTTAGCCGCCATTATTTAACAAATGTTGAGCAATCTCACCACTCGTTAGGTTGTAGTGCTATCAGCAGGGCTTATACGCATGCGCGCACCCGTAAAAACAGTACCAACCTTGCGTGTTTGAATAAAAATATATGTATCTTACAGATAGTTAATTATCTGGCAAATAAATTCAGTTCATAAGACGCGTAAAATATTAAAGTGTCTGATAACTTATACCTGGTAGATAACTTTAACCTCCCAATATCAATATCTACAGCTTTAGATGAAAACATTCTTTTTAAGTAAAACCCGAATGGGTAATAAGACACAGTGTTAAATAAATATGTTATAATCCTCTTAAGATATTACGTTTTTGCACTAAAAGTATATGGTAAAATTATCTGTGTGTTCAATATTTACGTAATATAGACGTATAGTAAAATCTTTTTATTTTTATTAGAATAGATGCTATATTGGTTAGAGATACGTTCAGGATTTATATTAACGAATAAATTTAATATTTTAGGGATGCATAGGCTTTTAAAAGGAAATTACCTGCTTCGGTGGCCACATGGTCTAAGGCGCTACTATCACAATAGATTATACTGCCAAAGACGGGGAGATCGGGGTTCGATCCTGGTCGGGTGTACTGAGGGTAGTTTTCTTTAATGGTTTCTCTCTCTCTCTTCTCTCTCTTCTCTCTCTCTCTTCTCTCTCTCTCTCTCTCTCTCTCTCCGGTGCTGGTGCCGGTGCCGGGACTCAGAAAATTGTGAAGTTCATTTCTCGTGATAGCTTTTACTTTACAAATCTTACAACCACCGTTTTGAAAATGGTGCAACGTAATCTACAGGAATATGTAATAAAAAAATAGGGAGTCTCATTTAAAAAAAATCAACGTGACCTTAACGTCATCTTAGAAATGCCCTCCAAGGTCATACCAGCCTTACCACCCTACCTTAGTTTCAGTACTTTTTTTTAAAACTTTTTTTCTGCAATGCGTTGTTTTCGAGATATTTTGGTGGCAAATTTTCAAATGAACACCCGGTAGCCTATATCTCCTCTTTAAAATCTCTCCACCCCTCCATACCTATCCTCAACCCACATCTATATCTGACCTACATTTATTTATTCCTCCAAATATATCTACTCTCATTACTTATCCTCAACCCACATATATATCTTCCCTCCATCTTTATCTATTTCCCCATTCCTATCTTCAAATTAAATCTAACTTTAACCTACATCTAAAGCCTATCCAACGTGGAGCACTTTAAAATGATTTACCAACGCAAGATTTGTTACTAAAAAGCCAATTACTCAATAACCCAGGTAGGTAAGTATTATTATTATATTATTATTATATTTTTATTATATATATTATTATTATTATAGTACACAGTCTTACTCAACCATTCGGGTTATACGCACTTACGCTAATGTGTAATGGTAGGTGATTGTGAGATGAAATGAAGGACCTACAGTTTAACGTGAATCCGAACCACGGTGGAGGCGGTAAGTATTATTAAAGCGTTTGATAACACTTTTTATTGTACTATAATATTGCTAAGAAAATAATAACTATTTCAACATAAGATAGCACAGTGACTTTCAACGAATAATTGAAGAAAAAATTATTTGGTAGCTGTCAGTTGCCACCACGTGGATAGATTGTATCTCAGTGACCTGTGGTCTAGGGGTAAGGTTTCAGACTTCTGTGCTGGGGGTCCGGGGTTCAATCCTCGGTCCCGGCACAGATTTATCTGATTGCCAAACCCTTCCTTCACCTCTGACAAGACATCTTGTGAATGTGTGGAATGACAGGCCTCCACCGTGGTTCGGATTCCACGTTAAACTGTAGGTCCTCCATTTCATCTCACAATCACCCTAACATTACACATTAGCATAAGTGTGTATAACCCGAACGGGTAGTAAGACGCGGTGCTAATAATAATAAAATGATTGTATCTCCCTTCCACCTCTATTTTCAAATGATTAACGTCCACTCTATGCAACTTTTTTTTAAAACTGACAAGTGACACTAGCTCTCAGAGTGGATGTGCGCGAAACTAGAACACGAGTGGCGTCCCTGTGACAAGGTGTCGCCGAGAAATTGTTTCAGAGATGGAAAACAGTCACACTTGAAGGTGGACATTTAACTTTAAATAAATAAAAAGTAGAGAAATGAAGATAAAAAAATAGGTTGCTTAAAGCAATACCAGATTATATTTTTATGGAAAAGGTTACTATGATTTCAACGTGCCTCGGTGGCGTATTTAGCTAACGCGCTTGTCGTGTTGAACTTGAATGCCGAGGACGAGGAGATCGAGGTTCGAATCTCGGTCGGGTGAACTGAGGTGGTTTTTCCTAGACGATTTCCCACTCTCCCTCCACGCAAGTGCGGGTTCACTTTCTCTATATTCAACCTTCCCAATTCCTAACCCATTAGTGTAATTAGTACTTAAGAGTGTAAACCGAACGGGTAAGTAAGGCGCGGTGCTAAATATTGAAAAAAATCTAGTTTCAATGTATGGTTTTGAATAAATAGATATTAAAATTTACTTCGTTTTAGAAACAAAACATTGCCATTTTTACAGTGTTGCAGTATTTATTAGAATAATTAAGAGTTAATTATTATAACTACTAAAGTAACTAACTCACTTTAAATAAATTGTATTAATTAATTGAATCAAAATATTGCTTTATGTTTACAATGCTATTAAAATATTACGCTTATATAAAATAAAAATTCTAGAGTACTTGTTTGCAAGATTAGTATAACCATTATATTTTATAAATTCTTACCATTTTAAAAATTAAATTATTTGATTCCACATTTCATAAAAGTAATAGTAGTTATTGTACCAAGGATGAGAATCACCTATGACAAGTTTCTTGATTGTCCAATCACAGCAACCTAGCAACAGACCAAACGTTTTGTGATTTTCAGCAAATCTTCAGCTACAAACCCTCATTACCTTCACGAACGACCACTTCATAGCCAAAAAGTTATTGTGTGGTGTAGAGTGTCTTTTCTGGGTATTACTGGTACTTTTTTTTTTTAGAATGAAGCCGGTTGAACTGTCACAGTCACAGCAGAGCGATATGAGGTTATGTTACGACAGTTCATAACAATGCAACAGCACAGCAAGAATATCAATATGGAGGAAGTAATTTACAAAAAGTGATTCGTGTAAGGAATGGTGTCAAGTGTTCTTTGCAACATTGTATAGTAATAACATGTAGTTATAATGTCTAATGTTGAAACATTATGTTTAAAATGGGTTACTGTTTCGGCCACACCCTGTATATATATATATATATATATATATATATATGTGTGTGTGTGTGTGTGTGTGTTTGATTAAACTCAGAAAAGAATGGTTTTATAAAAATATATTTCAAATAAAAGTGTTTTATTGTTACTACTACAACTTTACAAAGATTAGTTGGTTCTTATATAGAATTTTTATGGAGATACGATCAAAATTGGAAATTTCCGCTTATGTAAAGTAGCCTCAAAGTAATTTCCATGGGGATACTAATATATTCATTTTGTTTGTAATTTAAATAATGCTTAGATACCAATCTAATCAAAGTAGTTAAAGTGGATTTCGATCAAATAGATTTGATCTCTTTTTGCCCTTCAGTAAACTAACCTTAATTTTAAGGTTATATATCTAATTTCAAAACCCTCGGGGGAACCTTATGAAACCTTAGATAACAAGTTTTAGCCCGAATGATAAAATGTTTTTTGGCTCTAGTCCGAGATAGAAACAAAGAGCATCGCGAAAAACCCCTTTTCGGTTTCAAAGGGTTATTAAAACGTTGACATTACCAAACTCTTGAGCTCAATATTTTTTTCCCCACGGTTACAATATTTCTCTCTCAGAGGGATCGAGAGAAAGTAAAAATAATAACCGTAGCACTTGATGTGAAATAGCGAATGTTTTGAAAACTATAATTTAACATGGAAATATGCATCAATTCCATTAGGTTAAGAAGATGAATGTTTTAGTTTTAAATCAAAAACCATTTTATTTTTCAAAATGTGTATTATTTAATGACGTCAAAATGGCATCACCACTTTCGGTGGCCACGTGGTCTAACGCGCTACTCTCGCAGTAGGCTAGATTTCCGATGACTAGAAGAGCGAGGTTCGAATCGAGGTCGGGTGAACTGAGGTTTTTAAAAAAATAGTTTTACACTCTCTCCACGCAAATGCGGGTACACTTAATCTAAATATAACCTTCCTATTCCCTGGCCCATTAGTGTAATTAGTACATAGGCGTACAACCCAACGGTTAGTAAGATGCGGTGCTAAAAAAAATACGGCATCAGTTTAAACTATAGAAACGATTATTACATTTAAATACGTTGATGGTAAAAAAACTATAAACTTTTAGAAAAGTTCAAACTATTTCTATTATATATTTAATATAAAATTTTCAGTCTAGTTTTTAATAAAGTGTAAATATTGTAATCCTATAATGTGGATTATTTGTTTTTTAATAAACAAGATACATATTTATTTTAAATGTACTGTACAACCGATAAACTGTATTAACATTAGTGTGATGGAAATTATTAATAAATAAATTTATAAAATTGAGTCTGGTTGTTGTGTTTACTCTCACAAATAATTTGATATACCCTGCTAATGTAATTAAAGAATATTCAAGAATACATAGAAATATTAATCATATTAATAATAAATTCTAGCAAGGATTCTTCTAGATACTCAGAATTTGTAAATCAGCGCTTAGCAATATGCACATTTGCTATAGTGATCATGGCAAAACTTATTTTTTTACAACAATTTTATTCTTACATAAAAAAAATTAGGTCAGTAGGCCACTGAAAGGCTTCTCGTTTCTTTACATTGATTTTATTATTTTATAGTTGGTATAATAAAGTTGAAATTTAAAAGTCAAATTTTTATATGCTTGAAAAAAAAAGTTGATCTAAATATATTTTTTAAATGTGAAGTCTCATAATAAACTCTCTCTCTCTCCCCTCGTCTCTCTCTCTCTTATATATATATATATATATATATATATATATATATATATATATATATATATATATATCGGAGCAAGAAGGCTTGGCGAAGGGTCCAGATTGTAGTGTTTTTGATCGTTTAGAACTATCATGGGATAGATGTTGATAAGATGATAATTTGGAGATCGGAGACTGCGCTTGTGTTTTACATCAATTTTCTCGAAAGATGTCGTTTTTGTGCCAATTTCTCGATGAGCGTAAGGGGTACGGAATTTAAAGTGGGAGTGTAGGTACGTGAGTAAAGGTCAGTGTTTTTGCAGTTTTTATACCAAAATATTTTTCATACTAAAATATATCAAATATGGCTCCATTAGAAAAATAGGACTTAATTTTCTTCACATGGTGATATCAACAGGTGTTGAATACTCGTATTATCTGTCATGAGCATAGCGGCATTACCCGCCTCGGTGGCGTAATTAGCCAGTGTACTAGTTTCATGTTGAGCTAGACTGCTGAGGATGGGGAGATCTAGGCTTGAATCTCGGTCGGGTGAACTGGGGTGATTTTTCCTAGATGGTTTTCCACTCTCCCTCCACGCTATTGCAGGTTAACTTCCTCTATATTCAACCTTCCCAATTCCTAGCTCATCAGTGCTAAGTAAGTAAGCATAGCGGAATTAGATGAGAAATTTTATAAATGGAAGCCTCGGTGGCGTAGTTGGCTAACGCGCTTGTCGTGTTTAGCTCTACTGAGGACGGGGAGATCGAGGTTCAAATCTCGGTCGGGTGAACTGGGGGTGGTTTTTCCTAAATGGTTTTCCACTCTCCCTCTACGCAAATGAGGGTTAACTTCCTCTAATTCAACCTTCACAATTCCTAAATCCATTAACGTAATCAGTACTTAAAGCGTATACCCCGAACGGGTAGTAAGACGCGGTGCTAAATATTATAAATGAAGAGAAGTTGTCATTAATTCTAGGACACCTTTGGCAGATATGAATGAACTGTTGTAATCACCATGTGAAGAAAATTAAACTCTGTGTTTTTATTGGTGAATTATAGTATTTTTTTTTTTTTTTTCAAAAAAAAAAGTTTTGGTATAAAAACAGCAAAAAACACTTGCCCTAACTCACGTAGCGTTCACTCCCACCTTAAGTAAATTGGCACAGGATGATGGGAAATCATCATGTCATACAGTTGGGGTAAGTGATATGGTAAAATTTTTCGATATTACTAAAGAATACCGTGCTGTTTCAGAACTTTTAGAATCAAATAAAAGTCGCTTGTGGCTGACATCTATGAAAGGTGCTCATAAACCAATACTGGACGTTAGAATAATTAATATACTCTTTGTTAAATAATAGATTCTAATGTTTCCATCTGAATATTTTAAAAGTGTTTACGTCATTATATAAAACTTAACTTATTATTTATTCTTATGCAGGAGAATAGCTATCAAAAAACCTTCTCTCTTTAGCCTGATCTAAAAAACATAATGAGGCGGTTATATATTGAGAAAATGTCCCAGCATCCAAATGGAGACAACACCGTAGGGAAAAACAAGTACACCTAGTAAATTAGGTTAGGGGTCGAAATACCTAGGCTTTCAAGTCAAGAATGGGACGCACACACAACTATGTTGGTGCCAAATTAGTAAAATTAATTACTTAATTGAAACTAACATTTTTGTTATCTACACAGTCCACCTTTCAAATTGGAACATGATGGACAAGAAAGTGAACCCTTTTGTTTTCCCTCACAGTATTTGAGTCATCAAACGAAACACTGCGAGTTCAGAGTTAGAGGGGTTGGGGGAGAGTGTAAAGAAGTAGAGGCGGTGAAGCAATGACAAATGCAAAGTTTATCTTGGTACAACAGCCCCATAGCCTTGAGACTCCCCCCCTCCCTCTACACCCGTTATAGCACCGCACAATTTCATCGGTAGATTAATCAACCGAAAATACCTACCCCTATTCAGATGACAAAAGGAAAAATGAAAGGCAGACAAATAGATGATATTAATTAATTCACACCCGCTTCAGTGGCCGTTTTCTCTAGGGAATTACTCTTGCAATACCCTAGACTGATGGTGACAATTATATCGGGGTTCGAATCCCATTCGGGTGTTCTTAAGGTGGGTTTTCTTCGATGATTTTCCACTCTCCCTCCATTCGATTGGGGTACACTTTCTTTAAATTCAACCTTTCTTATCTCCAACTCACTAGCGTAATTAGTATATATGCATACAGCCTGAACGGGTATTAAGACGTGGGGCTGAAAAAAAGCATAGATTAAGATAGTATGGTGGTTTGACATTTAAATCTGGATTTAATATTTTAGTGTGAAATAACCAAGGACAGGAGTGGGGAAACTGCAGCCTTTTGAGGTTTTTGGTGTGGCCTTTTCACATATTCTGTCAGATATATCTCTCCGCCGTTTAAAATTGTGCATTCTACCAACCTATACCAATTATATTATTATTAGCACCGCGTCTTACTACCCGTTCGGGTTATACGCACTTACGCTAATGTGTAATGGTAGGGTGATTGTGAGATGAAATGGAGGACCTACAGTTTAACGTGGAATCCGAACCACGGTGGAGGCCTGGCATTCCCCACATTCACAAGATGTCTTGTCAGAGGTGAAGGAAGGGTTTGGAAATCAGATAAATCTGTGCCGGGACCGAGGATTGAACCCCGGCCGCCAGCTCAGAAGTCTGACACTTTACCCCTAGACCACCAGGTCACCCTATACCAATTATACCAATTCTATAATTATTGAGATGTTTAGTTTGTATAACTCTATTATTGAGTGATTTTCTATTAGATTTATAATCCTAATAGCATGCTGAAATATATTTTTAAGCATACTTATACAATACTTATCTACAGTTGAATTTAAAAATGAACCAAGATCCATGCAGAACAGACTCGGGGAAAAAATTGCTTCTATCATATATTTTATAATTTATGTATTTTTTTAAAAAAAAGAGTTTTCTTTATGAATATATACTAAATATATACTAAAAACATTAACTTGTATCACGTCTTTTTAATTTGGTAAAATTACTGTTCATGAATTGTGTGACCTTAGGAGGGATCCGTAAAGCGACATGCGGTCTGCCAATGTCAAAAGATTCCTTTCTCCGGTCTAGGATGTAGTTTTATACCACGAAGCCTCCATAGGGCTTAATATTAGATCTACTCATCCAGAATTTGATATGAGAACCGATTAACCGGGAGATTACGTACAAGTACACGATAGAACCAGATCTATCTCAATGCGGTGTTTTGCAGTTTTTCCTCAAACACATCAAAATTGAAATCAGTTTAATGTTGTTGGGTTTTTTTTTTTTAACTTTTGCTATATAGTTTGAGATATTGTAAAACAGATGCTCTGGTCTCAATTCCACTGGTGTTTTTAAAGTAAAATACAAAAGACCTCACAATGATGTGACGTTTAGTTTGAACTTCATCACCTACCTAATTTAGGTGTTATCCGTGTGGTGGGATGAATTCTTTAAGTATTAAGATAAGTACGTTGCTCCAATTGAACCTTTTTTTAGCACCAATTATTACTACCTGTTCAGGTCGTACGCCTAACTATATAAATCTACCCGCTTTGGTAGCCGAATGGTCTAACGTGCTATTCTTGCAGTAGACTTATATGACCGATGACGAGGAAATTCAGGTTAGAATCTCTGTTGGGTCTACTGAGAGTGGCTTTTACCAGATGGTTTAACACTCTCTCTACGCAAATGTGGGTACACTTCCTATAAATACAACCTTACTTATCCCTAAAACCATTAGCGTAATTAGTTCATGAGCGTATAACCCAAACGGTTGGTAAGACGCGGTGCTAAAATAGATACTGAGCCTATTAAATCTCAAAAGAGTAAAGAGCCGCATTAGTAGCTTATACCCTGATTTTCACAAGAACTCATTTATTTTACAACTATTAAATTTTCTAGAATCACTTTCAAGTATTCATATGTCAAGTCATGTGATCTAAGGCTGTCACTTTTGATGGATATTATGAATACCTATAAAGTAACACTGATAATATGGTGAATTGTTATCAATGTTGGCCGCAAAAAAAATACGATTTGTATTGTCTAAATATTAAAATCAGACCCACCTCGGTGGCGTAGCTAGCTAACGCGCTAGTTTCATGTTGAGCTCGACTGCCGAGGACGGGGAGATCGAGGCTTAAATCTATCTTGGGTGAACTGGGGTGGTTTTTCCTAAATGGGTTTCCACTCTCCCTCCACGCAAATGCGGGTTCACTTCCTCTATATTCAACCTTCCTCATTCCTAACCTTAGAATAATTAGTACTTAAGCGTATAACCCAAACGGGTTGTAATATGAGGTGCTAAGTATTAGTATTATTATTAAAATCATGATATAGGTACGTGGACTAATATAAATGCCAGCATCGTCTAGTCTATCGTCAAACATGGAGGCCTACAATTATTAAAACGTGTACAAACGGCAGTATAGACACTGACACCCAATCGCAGGTGAATGTGTTTCTGATAGACCCTTCCTTGAAATATGAGTGATGAATCACCCTGAGCATTTGACAAATCCCGGATAATTCAAACGCAAGAGCTACGGGTTTGATTCCATGTCCAGGTGTCATTTTTAAAACTCATTAGTATTATTTACCGGTAATGGTAACTGGTCTGGTGTAATGAGAGTAATTTTTTTCACCCATAAATGGGTTTTCCCCACTTTCCTTCCACAAAAATGTGGGAACATTTCCTCTAGATTCTTCCTTCCTCGTCAATGGAGATATGCGGTTAGCCCGAACAGGTGGTAAGAAGTGGAACAAGCATTTTTCTTTCTTTCAATTCTCTCTTCACCCGAGTTAACCGCGGAAAAAAACAGACGTTGGTAAGTGACCCGAGTCGAAGGTTACAATGATATGTGTGGCCGTGACACGGAACTGTTTAAGTGCGTATGTGTGTGCTCACGTGAGCTGGAGAACCACTCGCATCGCTAACAGTAGAACATATAGTTTTATTACAAACGAGACATGCGTGGAATTGCAAAGAAGGGTAGTACTCTTGTGTGTTTTTTTATATATCCCCACATAACCACCCACTCCCACCCTTAACTCTTTCTTAAACCGAAGGATTCTAACACGAGGACAATTTGGTTTGATTCAGCTCCACTACAAAAGTCTGGTGTCACGCGCGTTATTTTATAAATACACCCAAAGGAAAATAAATTAATGAAAGATTTCTTAAAAGCAGAACAAAAATAATGTTGTCTACATTACCCAAGTAAATGGATTAAGGTGGGAGTGTAGGGGACGCGAGAAGAAACCAGTGTTTTTGCAGTTTTTATATCAAATCATATTTTTGCCAAATAAATAAAACATTTATCCAGTAGAAACAGAGTTAAATTTTCTTCACGTGATGATATAATTGTTGAATATCTGTCATAAACAGAGAGGTTTTAGATAACCAACTTTTTAAATTAAGAGAAATAGTTGTTATTAAATTCCAGGACACTCTTGACAAAAAAAAAAGTTCAAGAAATGTTGATATTCCCACGTGAAGAAAATTAAACTCTATGTTTCTACTGGAGAGTTAGTTATTTCTTTTGACTAAAAAAAAAGTGTTGATATTAAAACTGCGAAAACACTATCCTTTTCTCGCGTCCCCTACACTTCCACTTTAAGGCAGCGTTCTTACAATATACTCGATTGTCGATGTGTGTGTGGGGGAGGGGAATCGGGTTCCGAATCACAGTTAGGTGTACTGAGGGTGTTTTCTCTGTAAATGTCTTACCACGGTTCATCCAAGAAAATGTGGTTACATTTCGAATATATTATACCTTCCTTATTCTTACACCATCAGTAACATGGAGGGAGCGATGTCTAATGTTCACAGGACTAATATCTTAGGATTCTGGTAAGAATATCCATTTACATAATTAAAAAAACAAATTTAATCGGGAAACGTTGAAAAGATTGAATTATATTATATTAATGTATCATTATTGATAATACGTAATAAAAGTGACATCTGCAGTTAATATACTTGAATTATGAATAAATTAAAATCGTTTTAGAAATTTTTGTAACTTTTGGATAATGTTCTTCCTATCAGAATTTTATTATAGTAATAACAAGCTTAGCTTTAACGAAAAAAAAAAAAAAGTGGTTGATGTTCTCTTGCATCACGGGAGCTCCGACAAATACCGGAGTAGCGAGGAGTGCTAATCGATTGTCTACTCGAGGGACTAATCGATATTCGTCCGCCGCATCGTGTTATGCGTGGTATGAAGTGTTGGTTCAACAAAAGGCCGGTGTAAAAGCGCGCCGCTAAGAATGTCGATGTTTTTTAATATCCTAGGGGGTAAGGGGAGTCGAGCGTCGACGCTCATACAGCGGCATTTACTTTGAGATGCCTTCCGCCCTCTGAGGAATGTTAATAGCGTCCTCTTTTTTTTTTTTTTTTACACCCTAGAACCATTTCCCTCTATTCCAGGCATTTTGTTCCTCCCTAAATAAAGCCCTATAAGCAAACAATATGGAGGCGCGCAGAGAGAGAGAGAGCTATGGGGCCAGTTTGGCACATACTCTGCTTTGATTAGACTACGAGGCAGAGTTGACAACTTACTCATTTTGTGTTCTTGAATTGATCAACTCGAGCTTAATTTGAACCCAAAAGATCATTATTAAGGTATATTTTAAATTAAATACATGATAAAACCTATTAATTATTATAATTAAATTATGTATAATTGAAAAATAGCACCTAGGCACGGGAAATTAACCAGATCCTTTAAATTAGCGTACCAATGCTCTACAATTGAAGTGTGCAGGAATCGTTGTTCAATATAATTCTTCCCTCAGCATAAAGTGGCAATGATAGCAATTATAACTCTTGGATCCATTTAATTCACACGTCCATCACAGACCCTGCCTTAAACTATGAATTTAATTAAAATATATTCATTTACGGCTGTTTCCATAACCAAAGTTAATACTCACCCGGGTGGCCTGGCGGTCTAGAGGTAAGGTGTATGAATTTTGTGCTGGGGCTCCGGGGTTCAATCCTCAGTCCCGTCACACATTTATTTATTTTAGTGTGTTATTTATTGACACACATAGCTGTATCAGAAGTTCGCTTACACCCAACTTAACCTTGTTCAGCACAACTGTTAGTCCACCCTAACATATACATAATTAAATTTCTCCTTGTGGCACAAAGGATCGAAGCAGTTCCATGACTCATATTTTGGCCTTCTATTTCACTAATTTTAGTTTATACATTTTAAAACAAAGGGTTTTTAACAAATTAATATATGATAGAAATGAGGAGGCCCATAAGAGTAAATAAACCCCCATTAGTGCGTATAACGGATGGTAAAACCATAATGTGTCATTTTACCCCCAAAAAATATTTTTTCGCTTCAACGAAGTAGCTATATGCAGTTGTTCAACCAAACGAATATTTAAATAAGCTTCATTATGTAGGAAAAAACAAAATTAAGTTGGTAACTTTGTTGTTGAATATCAAAATAGCCCCATCGTCTCACCAATAGGGGATGAAAACGCTCCTATCCCTTTCTATTACGCTAACAGCTAAACAAATTACAAAACGGGGAGAAATGGTATCAGAATAAAGAAGGAGGGGAATGGAGGAAAAGAGGAAAACTGAAGCCTGGATAAAAATATATATTCAGAAGTTGTAAGGCAAGAGGACAAAACGTAATAAGAAATGTTTAAAAGGAGAGCAGGAGGTTGGAAAAAAAAACCTCCTATTACAAGGGATGAGATGAGATGCCAGGACAAGATGTGAAACAAAATAACATCGGAAGCAGAGTAGACAACGTCGTGGAGATAATTTCTAAAGAGAAAAAAATGAGGGCGGTAGGAGCTGTAGGGGCAGGGCAAAAGAAAGAAAAGAAGTATGTAAATGAGGCAACGCAAAAAAAAAAAAGTTCTGTATTCATATTTCAGCCTTAGCTTGTAAGTTTTAACAGAGCTCACACCACACCCTTTCATCTTTCCTTTAATTTATTTTTCCTTTTTTGTGTGGGGTCATATGGATAAGTTCACTGTTCTACATTATTATTATTACTATTATTATTGGGTGTAAGAAATTTAAACATTCATTCGGTTTGAGGTTCAATCAGATCGGTGTTTCGAATGTGCCTAAAAAATATAATTATGATTTAGATGGCGTACTTTTATGTTTTCCCTGTCAAACTCGCTAACAAACGACTCGAAAATAAAACCGCCTTGACAATAAAACAATACAGCTATTCAAACAGACCCGCTTAGCAGATAGTATCCAGTTTAAATAGACGGGCGCTTTTCACGTTTAAAATATGAGTATCAAAATAATGGATGTGGGGAGAGGGGGGTTAGGAGGGGGGGGGTTCCACATAGCGTACTGATTATTCTATTTAAAAATAAAGTTAGACTTATAGAACAAGTCGTACTTCAAGGGTGGCTTAGAGCCATTGATATACGAAACATCTTAACCTATTTCTGAATCATTTAGGGAAGGAGCAAGTGGACTTGGTTTTTTTTTTAACATATGCATTTTATTTTCTTATACATTCAAAAAGTATAACACTAATATTGCATTGCATGATTTATATGATTAATGGCATAGCTGCCTCTGTGTAAATGACTATGATAGTATGTCACAATTCTGGATTACTCTGATTCGATTCTGGGGTGAATTGGCAAAGCTATTTATTATTTTGTTCACAATTTTGTTCTTTAATTTAGCTACTAAATATATTGGGCGCCAGTAATAGGTTGGTATTAGGTGTAGGCCTACTGTATATGATTTAGTTAGTTTGTAGGTCATGTCCCGATATAATCTGTTAGAAATGTCAGGTTAGATGAACCTATTAACAAATAAGAAAAATAATTAACAATTTGGGACCCGATTCGATGGCCGCGTGGCCTAACGCGCTACTCTCATGTTAGACTAGACTGCTGAATATGGGGAGATCGGAGTTTAATCCCAGTCGGGTGCACTTAGGGTGGTTTTCTCTAATTTGTTTTCCACTCTCCCTCCACGTATATGCGGGTGCACTTCCTTTCAATTAAATCTTCATAATCCCTGGCCCATTAGTGTAATTAGTACATAGGCGTATACACCTAGTGGGTAGTAAAACTTGGTGCTAAAAAAATATACATGGGCATTGATTATATTTAATTGCAAAAAATTATTGATTTGTTCAAAGTGAAAGTTTATCAGTTAATTAGCCCTAGAAATAAATACACCCTACTTTTACGATTTTATTTTAAAATAGTAAAAAATAAAATTAGAGTGTTAAAATATAATCCTTCTGTTTCCAACTGACTTGCCGGTGTCGAAGTTCGAATCTCAGCTGGATATATTGGGAGTGATTTTCCCACTGTTGTTTTGTCAACAACCTCTTCAAGCAAATACGGCTCCATTCCCTAAAATTTACCCTCCTAATCCCTAAGAATGGAAATTGAGATGTTCACATTTACAGGTCTCTCAACCCAACTTGTTTTATGTGAAACTTCCTAGATATTTCAACAATTCGGTTTATAACTTTGTAATTCTTTCAAGATAAATTAGAAACGACTAGGAACAATGTTAAGTAAAAGCTCTTTGAATGAACGGGGAAAACGGGGGGGGGGGACAGGGAGGGGGGGAATTAAGCTCTAAGAAGAGAAATGGCGAGTAGAGTAATCCTCTTTTCGAAACTTACTTCATTAGCAATACTGTAATATCAAGTTTAGATTTAATTGCCTGAAATAGGAACACGTGTATATTTTTCACTTTTGGGGGAAAGATATTTATTGTTTTTAGCACCGTGTCTTACTACCAGTTCATATTATACGCAATATATAATAATTACGCTAATGAGCTAGGAATCAGGAAGTTTGTATTTAGAGGAAGTATGCCCACATTTGCGTGGAAAACCATTTTAGGAAAACCATCCTTAGTACACCCGACCGGGATTAGAACCCTGAGCTCCCAGTCATTGAGCAGTCCAGTCTATTGCGAGAGTGACGCCTTAGTATATGCGGCCACCCAAGCAGATGCACCAGGATCTTACTATCCATTTATGCTACCCGCACTTAGTTACAATAATGGGATGGGTGACCTGGTGGTCTAGGGGTAAGGTGTCAGACTTCTGTGCTAGGGGACCAGGGGTTCAATCCTCGGTCCCAGCACAGATTTATTTGATTGCCGAACCCTTCCTTCACCTCTGACAAGACGTGTATTAATCACAACTTTTGAATGTGTGGAATGCCAGGCCTCCACCGTGGTTCAGATCAAACGTTAAACTGTAGGACCTTCATTTCATATCACAATCACCCTACCATTACACATTAGCGTAAGTGCGTATAACCCGAACGGGTAGTAAGACGCGGTGTTAATAATAATAGTAATAATAATAATACATTATTTGGAGTAGGGATGAGGAAGTTGGTGTTTTGAAGGAGACGCAAATGCAATTTCATGGACGAAAGATTAGAAAACCATTTAGGGAGAAAATAAAACTCCCCTAGTACACACGTTAAGGATTAAAACTCCGACCTTCCCGGCCTCTGGAAACCAGAATATACGAGCTTGACGTTTATTATGCGTATCCACCGACGCAGTTTACTTGAGACTTTAAGTAAAATTATGTTTGCATACACACGTATAGCTTAATTTTCCTAATAATCGACATTAAAGGCATCTTTTAGAAAATACAAACGTATTTATTTTACGGTTTAACATTAAAAGTATTAAAAATATCATCATGGTTATTTTATAGGTATTTATATACATCAAGATTGACAGCTGTATATCACATGACTTGACGTATGGATACATGAAAGTAGAAGTAGTAACTTTTCTAACTTTCAAATATGTCTATTCGCAAGAAATTGGAGTGTATTAATATTATCAGAGTAAATTAAAAGGTTTGTATTGTAATTTTTCATGTTATAACAGTTGAATCAAGTGAACGAATAGAACACCTCGGCTCGATTCTAGCCGGGGTAACTGAGGATGTATATCCTGGTGATATTTCTTTTCACCAGAAATAAAAATCTATCTGTCCCTAGCGCTCCTTATACTATAATCGCTATAGTTTTAAAATGCAGTACTTTTTAAATGCGTTGCCACAATATTTTCCTCACATCTCAATAGTCGGAGTAAATGGTCTGATAAAGTATATAAATAACATATTTTAAGTATCCACCCATAGAGAAGGACTTGTATTTATGTAGAACTATCAAGCCAGAATAAGTAATGACGATAAAAAAAAACAAGAAAAATAGAAAGCGTTCTTTTTTTTTAAAAAAAAAGAAGAGAACTTGTACTAAAAAAAACTGGAGTAGGATGGCTGAAAAATGAGGCCCAAAGAATGAACAAAACGAGAGAGGAAAGACTTGTGTAAAGTGTAAGGAATGTGTTTGGGGGTGGTATTTTTTCATTTTCTTCGCTTACACAATGGGTGAGGAAAAAAGACGAATAAGGGTGCTGCTGGGGATGATGCAAGGATGCAGGATAAGAAATAGAAGGGTTGGTGGGAGAAAATGGAGGGAGGGTCAGAATTCAGACCACATCTCTTACCCCTCTCCTTCTTCACCCCCCCCCCCCCCCCACCTCCATATTCTATAAAGAAGATGCGGAAAAGTTTGTGTCCTCGCTAAGGCTTGATTCTTCTCATTGTTTGCGCGACGGAGTTTAGGGATGAATAAGGTAAGAAGAGGAGGAGGGGGGGGGGGGTCTGGAGAAGGGGGACAAAACATGGCGGCGAGCTCGTGTCAGCTGATGAAAGTTGTTAAGGGAAGTAGGAGAAGGAGGACTTGGCCAAGATTGCTCTTGAATTCCAGAGCAATATCCAAACTCCATGAAGAAGAAGAAAGATAGATATAAAGAATAATTCTGTGCATCATGGGTGTGCCCTTTAAATAAAACTTGCATCAAACGTTTAAGAAAATACATTCCTTTACCCCTACCCCATTTATCACCACCCCCTTCACCCAAATACCCATTGGGGTCCACAAGCCCCTTAAATTCTTCTAGTGGTATCTTCCAATACACCCCACCTCTCTTTCAAATTCGATACTTCAGTACTCCTTGCCTTCTATCTTCAAAGTTAACACTCCCTACCACTCGCCCAACCCTCCCCCCCAAAAAACTTATCTTCTTTCTAAACTTCAACTCCTTTTTTTAAAATTGTTATCATCAAAATAGTATTCCTGACCAATAAAGAGTTTATTTAGGCCCGTGGAGCTTTAAAATTAAACGAAAGGTGATGAGAGGAATAAGATGAGTATTAAAAATTATTTATTCTGAATACATTTAAAATAAAATAGTCTTAGTTGAATAAAAATAAGGTCTGTGAGAAAACAACATTTGTTAAAAGTTTACGAAGATGATTTTTTTTTTAGAAAAGATTTTAACTTTATGAAATGGTTTTTTTTATCAGACAGCTTGTCAAGACAGATATATATAATTTATGTTTTAAAAAGCTATAATGGTGAAAGAAACAGTTGAAGTTTTAAACTTCGACGTATATTATAAAAGAAACACTGATTTGTAATTGATTTTACAATACATTTTGTTAAATTTCAAATGAAAAAAAAACTTAGATTGACTGTGACAAATATTTAATTAACTATTTTGATTTACAGCATTAATTTATTTGTAGATAATTTACCAAATAGGGATGAAAGAAAATGTTAAATCTTTATCATATAAATTACTTTGGGATTTAGATTCACATCGTAAAAGTTGTTAGTAGGGATCTAATTAAGATAATTCTCAGTCGCGTTTTATAAATTGTATCAAAAATTTCAGTTGAATAAATTCTCCTTCGTTGAAAGAGGTTTATAATAAGTCTGCTTTAATTATCTCAGTGAAATAAATCAACCCTTCAGAGGAACATCTCAGTAATCGAGAAATTGCCGCGCAGACTTTCAACTCTAACGTACAACTTAACTCTTACTATGCGTTATCTCAACATATTATTCACCCCAAAATAAAATCTAAATATTTCAAAAGAGTTTGTTTCCCTTTATTTGAGTTTTATTAATAATAAAAAAAAAGTGTGAAAATGTAACATTAGCTCATTTTCAACTAATTTTTAAACATATTTGTGGAGCTATGAGACTAGGCTTGATGAGAAAGAGCTATAGATTTAGCCTTACTTAGTATACGGCCAGACTGGGCAAAGGAGCGAGCGAGTGACTAAAAAATAAAATAAAACCCATGGTTGCTATGAGAGGTGACCGGGCCGGACTGGAGCGCGCGAACGATGCGCTTGAAAATAGAACTGGTTCTATTTTTCAAGCGTGCGTCCTCGATCCGGAACAATCTAGTTTACAGGCGCTGGGCAATATTATTGTATGTTGGTCCATTGAATGCTAGGAAAACTCTCAATTTCACATGATAGACCCGTTTGACTTTTTTTAAATAATTAGCGATAAGTTTAGCACAGTTGTTACTAAAGGCCTAATTTAATTGGTAAGACTATGTATATGTAAAACTGAAGTGTTAAAATACTTCAATATTATGATCAAAGTAGGCCTTTAAATACAAGATTCACCATTAGCTTAGAGAGAGGATGAAAAATTATTATTATTATTATTATTATTATTATTATTATTATTATTATTATTATTATTATTATTATATTAGCACCGCGTCTTACTACCCGTTCGGGTTATACGCACTTACGCTAATGTGTAATGGTAGGGTGATTGTGAGATGAAATGAAGGACCTACAGTTTAACGTGGAATCCGAACCACGGTTAGTTAATATAGCTTTAGCAAGTAGAATATATAGTAATATGAGTATAAAGGAGGAATAAGTATACTAATATTATTATTTCACTGCTTAAATATTTGTTAATGAGTTTAGTTAAATTTAGTTTACACACACACACGAACACCCACATATATTAATTTTTTATTTATTAACTGCAACTTTTTTATTCAGCACCACATCTTACTACCCGTTCGGGTTATATGCTTAAGTACCATTTACGCTAATGGGTTAGGAATTGGAAAGGATGAATTTAGAGGAAGTGAACCCACATTTACGTGGAGAGATAGTGGAAAGTCACCCCCTAGTTTACTCAACCGAGATTCGAACCTTGAACTCCCCCGTCCTCGGCGGTCTGACTCTACACGAAACAAGCGCGTTAGCCAACTACGCCACCGAGGCGGGTGATTGTAATCGTTGTGACGGTATATTACTGCCCAAGGAGAAAGTATATGAATTTAATTATTTTATAAACCATTGTTTTATTCCTTTAGCTACTTAAAACAACAAAATTGAAGTTTTATTTTAAATATCATTTAATGCTATAAGCTATATTTTGCAGACATAATATATTACTTTTACATTAATTCATAAGTAATATCAAACACAATTATGAGAACATTGAATCAATATTAGAAACGTCAAACAAAACAAAATAGCATTTAAACAACAACAACAAAAATTATTTTAAATATCATTTAATGTTTAATTTGAATTTATATATATATATATATATATTAAAATTAGTAGAAAGAAAAATAAGTATATTATTCAAACAGTTTCAATGTTTGGATATCGTTTATAAATTTAACTAAATTTGGTTTAAAGTAAGATGTCTAGATCACACATACACATAGTATATATAATACATTAATTTATAAATTGGTGACCTGGTGGTCTAGGGGTAAGGTGTCAGACTTCTATGCTGGCGGCCGGGGTTCAATCCTCGGTCCCGGCACAGATTTATCTTATTACCAAACCCTTCCTTCACCTCTGACAAGACATCTTGTGAATGTGGGGAATGCCAGGCCTCCACCGTGGTTCGGATTCCACGTTAAACTGTAGGTCCTTCATTTCATCTCACAATCACCCTACCATTACACATTAGCGTAGGTGCGTATAACCAAAACGGGTAGTAAGACGCGGTGCTAATAATAATAATAATAATAATAATAATTTATAAATTGTAATTGATATGACGGTAGACTTAAACCCAAGGAGAAAATAAAATGGAACTAAATTTGCGGGTTGGATATAAAATTCACATACAAGATCTAACTTCATTTTTATTTATCAATTGTAATTGTAACAAGTAGAATCCTGGGAGGAAATAGCAATTTGCACATGACAAGTTAGTTTGCCTGTTGGAAGAGTATCAAAATTAATTAATTCACTAATAAAAAGTTATCTTTGCTGATTATGAGGTAACGGAATTACAAACAAAGAAGATGTATTTCTAAATATGGTATCAACTATATTTTGTTGACATAATAATAACTTTACATAAATTAATATGTAATCTTAAATATAATTATGTGGACCTTGAATCAAATATTTTAAAACAATCCGTCAACGATATAGACTTGTGTTGGGAGAGGGTAGCAAAATTAATTTAATAAACATGTCAAACAAAAACAAGCTTTACTTTGAGAAATTTTCTAACGATCTCAAGCCGAAATTAGAGGAAGTGTACGCGCATTTGCATGGAGGGAGAATGGAAATTGTATTAGAAAACCTTCCCTAAATAAGCCCGACACGGATGAAGGAATCTATAATATATCCTTTAAATTGAATACTATGGCGTGGATTTGTTTAGCTTACCCTGAATAATTATTAAAACGTATATTGTCCATTTACAATACTCACAGAACCTCCCATCATTCTACATGTCTAATATTTATAACAGGAAGGAAGTAAGGCTGAATAAACTAAATTTACTAAGGTAAATGTATCTCAATTTTCCAGAGTTGGAAGTGGGAAACTATTTAGGAAATTTTACCCAAAAATAACTTGCGGTGGATGGCATCCTTTGTTGAAAAGATCGACAGCCACTTTGATTGAATTCACGCCTCAGGTTGTCCAGGATAATCAGCTGCGGAGAATCAATACTGTCGCCGCAAACCCTTACAGAATATGACGCGAGGGACCTGGCCCGTCCTGTTCGAATCCCAGTTGCCTTAAAGCATAATACCAGGTAATTTTTTTTTTCAAATGTAACGTCACGCATTGTGTCCAAGTGACGGGTAAAGCCAGCTACAAAATGTTACTTTCCACATATATATGTTTCAATTTGTCCATAATGTTTGAGAATGGCCTTATAAGCTAAATGAACTTTTATTTATAGGACAGGAGGGGGTGTTTGGGTGTAGACGTTAAAACACAAACATAACAGTTTAAGAATATTAAATTACAACCTTAATCTACACAATTAACAGTTTTATAATTTGTTTACAAAGATAGCTCACACCACGAAAATCATACTTGGAATATTTACAAAAAATGCTGGTCTTAGAATATTTCTTTTCAAATATATCTTACACCTTAAAGTATATTATACATGTTTAGGGAACAATAACCAATTTTTTTGAGGTCGTAGCGGGAATAGTGGCCTCAGTACTAAATATCTAAGTCCAGTTTAAAAAATATTTGAGCACAGCCTGGACGTCAAGCTTATCTGCTCGTCTAAATTACATAAATACAGGTCTTGACGAGGAGTCTATGCTGTCTAATAGCAGACCTACGTGATTCTCCACGCTAACTCCGTGATCCTGGAGACGCCCTAGCAAAGCATTGATTTGCTCCTCGAGCCAGGTTTGAGCGTCACGATCGGTCTCTGGTGTCCCTTATTGTATGACCAATTCATGCCCGACTTAAAAAAAAACGCGCTAATTGTTTAATTCTCTCCTCGATAATTCGAAGAGAGATAACTTGAGACAACCCTCCACCAACCTGATTTACCGGGCCACTAATTCTGGGTTGGGGGCTGATGACGGGCTGGCTGCTGCCATATCCGCCGCTGGGACAACGCTGTTATGAGCGATGCAGGGTAATTATAGTGGTAATGCCATCAAACAGGATGTCGTGAGTGTTTTGACTCATCAGAGGAAGTGGGGTTCCAATGAGACAATCCATCTACTCTGAGATTAGGCACCTGACCTTCTCCGAGAGGATAACGCCCCTTCTTGAGAGTCCAGTAATCGCGTAAGGAGAAGCCAACTCCATCCACCGATGGAAGCTGGCCAAGGCGAGGGTATTTTCCCAGTTTTCCAGTGATTACAGGGATCAATGGTGGACACGGAGTCATCGATTCCTAAATTGCCCGCTGCGCATGTAAAAGTGCGAGGCTACGCTCAAAGGACACAACCACTATGGGTTATGTGGGCCTCGAAAGAAGGGTCTGTTCTCCAGATACTGGCTGCTGGACCCTGACATGACATGTGAGTTTCCACTTTGAAGAGTATCTGACTTATATAAGGTGTCAGACTAGTGTATATTTTAGCATGGCCAAAAATTATATATTCTCTAACAAATCAAAATTATAAAATATTGACTAAATTATCCAACGAACATTTATTTTAAAGTCTGGTAAATTTGTTTACATATTCGCTTGAACGAACCAAAACTTTAAAAAAACCAAACAATTCTCGAAAACTTGTTTAGGTTGAACCTAAACAAACACAAGATCAAATTGTGAGAAAATGCTCGCTAGATAACAGAGCGTAGCTCTTTTAATGCGGCTGGGAGGTGAGAACTTGACTTCCTTCAGGGTCGAATAGCAGGAAACTGCAGAACTCAACTTGCGATCCCACACAAAGCTTCACAAACAGGACGCGATAACTCAAGGAGGTGGGCTTCGCACGTGAGAGAATAGAAAAACACGTACCTAAAGGTAAGTGGTAAGGGTGGGAGGTGTACCCTCGACCGTTCTCTAGCCAGCAACATTCTTATTGAATTGTACAGCACTCCCCCATTAAAACGCTCACCGCCATCACCTAGGCCTCTTTAAAGCCCACAAACCCTCGCGCAGGAAATACAATACACGCCCTTACGAGCTACATTCCACTCCCTAACCTCTCCCACCTCCTCACGCAGAAATGAAATTAAATCCGGCGTGTGTGCTAGTGCTGACATCGTTTAAACGAAGATTCTAACCACCGTGATTGAGCTAAGAGAACGTCTCACCTTAAGGGGATCACACAATGTATTTCTTAAGGAGAGAAAATCTTTCAAATACATCAATCAGTACTCATGTTGGTAGCATCAACGTTTAGTAAAAGGTGAGTTCAGTGATTTTCTTGAATAAATACTACCCCGAGGAATTTCGGTGGGAGCTCCTTACAACAACAACAACAACAAAAATAGAAAGAGTTAGAGAAAGCTGTTACCGAGATAAAAGAAACACACCCAGAGGTGCACTGCGGTAACGTTGTTGTAAGGTCGTAATTCCCTTCCCACAACTACCCCTTTTTCCTCTTTCTCCTTTCCTTTTGAACCGTGCGGTGAACTGCAACAAAACGCTCGTAGTTTTCCAAACAATGACGATGAAACATTTATGTGGTGGCTTTCATTGTTACAGTGGCTAATGCAAGCGTTTTTCGGCCGGAGAGAGCGTTTGGGAAAAATGTACCGTTGGATGGTCCGGCGCGGGTACTGAGTTTATTATTATTTATTCATAGTGAAACACGTTTCCCCAACAACAATGTTTTTCAGAGAAATAAATAAATAACGGCCAATAAGGAAAGAACGCAATATATAATCACTTCAAATAAAATATGAATATGGTATTTTACCAAAAGTTGTCTGCGAATAATCTACAGACACGTGGACAAATAAGGGTGGGAAAAAGAAGAAATCCTGTGAATATGGATAATAGCCCCTCCTCACACTCCCTTTTTCCAAATTTCAACCAAGAGCTTACAACGATTATTTAAAATTTTAATGCAAACTTTTTAAGACATTTAATGAAAAAAAAATTGAAACTTAAATAATTATAATTATGCTATCTCAAAATGTATTTCAATTTATACTACATACAACGTAAGCGGTAGTCTGAGCCATATAGTAGTCCAAGGTAATGTGTGTTTGCTGAAGCTTTCTATTTTCGATTCCTGTAACGTCAGGAATCATAGGGTGTGGACTTATTGTTAGTTTGAGAACTGAAAAACTTTGTATACCACATTGTTAAAGGTATGAGTGAATTCTTTTTCACTGCCCCTCCACCCTAACACCCCCCCTTCCAGGCTTCCTCAACATTAAAATAGAATCTTATGGCCATTTATTATTATTTACTTGTTCATACCTTTAATAATGTATTTATTAATTTGGAAAATTAGACCAATTGGGAGTAGGGCTTAGGGATTTATAATTTAGATATGTTATACTAAAATTTTCTTGGAGACAAATTAGGGGTCTATTTAGGAAAAACCTTCCTCAGTACACCGGGCCGGAATTCAAACTCCGATCTCCCGTCACCAGCAAATTAGACTAAATTAGTCTTACATCTAGTCCACGTAGCCACCGATGTGCATGTGTAACAAATGATATAATATTACATAATATGTTTAGTATAATACAGTCAATGTTTTATTTATGTTGGATTTTAATAATTTTAAATGTGTTTTTAAAATTACGTTATTTTTGTTGATTCCGAATACTTCATTTGTTGCAAATCAAAGAGATTTACCTGTGTAAATTTTCTATTGAACAAATTTTAGCACCTAAGTGTATTAGTTCCATATGAAAATTAGATATTCATATGTGTATTTTTACACATTTGACTCTCTGAATTTAAAGTTATGGATATAAATATAGCTAACCCGCCACTTATTGGCAAATAAAAATATGTATCGGCAAGAGTTCGTGGCTTAAGCTATATTAATTTTAGATCCGTTATCATTTTTAGAGCATAAAAATAAAAGTTAATACCATCGTGATGATTTTGAAACTGAAAAACCAATACTATGTAATTAAAACAAAATCCAATAATAAATTAGTTCAAATATAGTAAATTAATTACATGCTCGTGTTCTTCCAATTTCCAAGTCTCGTTTTCCGAATCAAACTCAGTGCAGAAATATGTTGTTGGGATACACGATATTTTCAGGATTGGCAAGCTTTACCGCATAGCTGTTTTTCGGGACTACTAGCGAAGAAAATGCTTTTGGGGGTATGATTGAGAAAAAGGTGTGTGATGGTTTGAAAGGGGTGAACTGTTTTTAAGAACTACTGGTGAAGAAACCCGCCTCGGTGGCGTAGTTGGCTAACGCGCTTGTCGTGTTGAGCCCGACTTCTGAGGACAAGGAGATCGAGGTTCGAATCTCGGTCGGATGAACTGGGGTGGTTTTTCCTAAATGGTTTTCCACTCTCCCTCCACGCAAATGTGAGTTCACTTCCTCTAATTCAACCTTCCCAATTCCTAATCCATTAGCGTAATTAGCACTTAAAGCGTATAACCCGAACGGGTAGTAAGACGCGGTGCTAATAATAATAATAATAATAAAAATAATAATAATAATAATAATAATAAATAATAAAAATAATAATAAACTGGTGAAAGAAAATGCTTTTGGGGGGATGATTGAGAAAAAGGTGTATGATGGTTTTAAAGGGGTGAACTGTTTTTAGGAACTACTGGGGAAGAAAATACTTTTGGGTGGGATGGTTGAGGAAAAGGTGTATGTTGGTTGTAAGGAGTGAACTTATTTTAGGAACTACTAGTGAACTATTAGACTCTAATTGGGCCAGAACGCACCGGAACGCCATTCCGGTTAATGCGAAAAAAATATTACGAGCGTTCCGGTTGATACAACACAAGTTTAAAGCGTTCCGCCTGCACACTAGAACGCTACTTCTTCGTTCTTATCGTTTTCCAAAAGGATCTCTATTCTAGTTTAAGCGATTCCAGATCCTACTACGTGTCTGTATAGTATATTGGGTTTTGAACGTAGCTAGATGCAACTATACGTCTGTATAGTGTATTGTATTATTACACTGGGTTCTCCAAGAATTTGCTCCATAACAGCGACGATGATTCCTATTACAAGACAAAGACTTCAACACAAATATTTTACCGATGTTAATCTTTCACCTCCCCTTTTGTAGCCTATATTGTGGCCTATGGAGATTATTTTTAGAAAGCGTATTTATTGTTTCTGTTCATTGGTAGAAGATTTCTACATTCAGTTTCACATTTTCATTCGTAGTGTAAGTGGGTGAATACCAAACGTACCTATTTGAAGTTTTGAACTCTGTGCCACAAGTGAACCAGCAAAAAATATATATATATAAATTTCTTAAGTATATATTTATTTTTATAAATTATGTGTTGTGTAAAATTTTATTTATCTACTCAATTCAGTTACAATACTTACTTGCCGCGCAGGTTTTATAAATACACATATTTTCTTCAAAATATTGATTGCATTGAATGAAATGAAAAATCACAAATAGTGTCCGTTCATCGGTGGCTAAGTCTTTAGAAAATCTAAGAGTATTTAACAAAAACTGAATCTGATCGGTAGAGCCAGAATTTACATACAAATTAAAGTTCCGATATAGACGTATGTGATGTCTTAAAATATGACCCGCCTCGCTGGCGTAGTTGGCTAACGCGCTTGTCGTGTTGAGCTCGACTCCTGAGGACAGGGAGATCAAGGTTCGAATCTCGGTCGGGTGAACTGGGGATGGTTTTTCCTAAATGGTTTTCCACTCTACCTACACGCAAATGTGGGTTCACTTCCTCTAATTAAACCTTCCCAATTCCTAATCCATTAGCGTAATTAGTACTTAAAGCGTATAGTCCGAACGGGTAGTAAGACGCGGTGCTAATTATTATTATTATCTTAAAATATGCAAATATATATATGAAATTTCGCCACGCAGGTAATACTGACAAAATTTGTTCAATGTTCATTTATTATTTTTATATCATTTTGCCTTTTCTTATGTAATAATTAAAATTTTAAAAACATTGTTTAATTGCATAGAATATAAAATTTTCCACATGAATATAATTATTTTGTAATAATTAGAATGCTATGTGTAAATAATTGAGACTGTATAGTTAAAAGAGTATTTTATTGTAATTTTTCTAGTGATTTTTCTTGCTGTGAATCGTGATACAATGTAATGTTTATATTTTAATGTCAACAAGATGTATTTATTAATTCTTATGCTGAAAATAATTAGTTTTGAACCTGATTATAAATTATTTTAATTAATAACGAAAATTGTGTTGTTTTAGACTAGTGCCTATCTACATAGTTAAATATTGGCTATCTTTTACTGTGGCGGTGTATTTTTAATTTCGATATAAATATTAATTAATTGTAATTATCAATGAATTAGATCGGTATAGTAAACTGTAATGTGATATTCATTTTATTGAAATTTAATTAAACTGGCATGGATTAGCATGAAACTTATTGAAGTGTGTATAAACATTGCAGTTATTTCTTTCATTGTAATAGTTTCATTCTGTAAAATAGACTAATGAATTATTGGTTGTTAGGTGTTATCGTTCGGTTTGTTAAATTTCCCAATTCGAGCACTAGAAAGGAATGAACCGACCTATTACTTAGTAGGTTGAGGTTAAATCACGACAGACTGTCCTGAAGACGGGTGTTTATATAATATTATTTTCCCACCTTATCTACAAATTAATGATGACTATAGCCCAGATCCATTTCTGGTCAAATATAGTGTTTGCAATACACTAATTTATATCTTCTAGTAGGTGACCTGGTGGTCTAGGGGTAAGGTGTTGGGCTTCTGTGCTGGGGTTCGGAGTTCAATCCTTGGTCCCAGCACAGATTTATCTGATTACCAAACCCTTCCTTCATCTCTGATAAGACGTGTATTACTCACAACTTGTGAATGTGGTTAATACCAGGCCTCCAATAGTGGTTCGGATTCCACGTTAAACTGTATGTCCTTCATTTCATCTCACAATCACCCTACCATTCATTACACATTAGCGTAAGTGCGTATAGCCCGAACGGGTAGTAAGACGTGGTGCTAATAACAATAATATATCTTCTAGTACGGACTTGTGCAAATTGTTACTTTCATTTATCTGTCTCAATATCACTTATGGCGGCTCTGACAATTATGAAAGTGAAAGATACCAATAATAACATTCAATAGCCAGTCCCTGTGTTGAATGGAATGAAGGTTTCGCTTGTAGGGTCAGTTGGTGCATGCATTTTGTCGGCCTTGGCAGACAGGCATGTGATAGTACCTTTTGGCTCAGTGAGGAAAGCAACGGGAAACTAATTCACCCCTCATTTCCCTAGTACGTCTCTTCATTACTGCTTAGGCTTTATAGCTGACGGTGGAGCTGTTGGGGAGCATAGCCTCTTATAACTTTCAAATATATATTTCTAATAACAAGTTAACACTATCTATACTTATAAAATAACATGTCCTGATTGATTGACTGACTGACTGACTGACTGATTCATCATCGCCGAGCGCAAACTATCAAGGCTACAAGCATAAATTCGGACTGTATATTCATTTTGTTATGTAGGCACCCACTAAGAAAGGATTTTAGAAAATTACCACCCCAAAGGGGTCAAAATAGGGGATGATAATATGTATGATAATATGTATGAAAGTCCGTCATTTTGAAAGTTACATAAACAAAATTTTGTATTTCGGTTATTGACGTAAAACAAATAAATACGTGTTTCAGGAATTTTGGAAATTTTATTTAATAAGGGATGAAAAAGGGGTGAAAGTTTGTATCGGACTTGCATTATTTTTGATCTGAGGTCAAGTTATGGTCATCAACGTAACGTAATATTTTAAATTAATCTGTAAATACATATGTATATTTTCGTATTTGTATATAATCAACTTCCACGCGAGCAAAGCCGCGGGCAACAGCTATCTAGTCATAAATAAAGTGTACAAATAAAAACAAAAAATGATCGAATGATCATTCGATAGTTTTATCATTCGATAATCGATAGTTAAAATCATTCGATAGTGCCAATAACTACTGTAAACAAACTGAAATACCAACATAAAATGAAAGCCAAGGCCATTTACTGCGCGCATCATACAAAAAAAAACTCTTTAAGAGCGATAGACAAGTGTTTAACATAATGAACATGTGTATAATTGAAATCCGCTGTATTAAGGGGACGTCGTACAGTGGGGCGCTACTGTACACTGTTTATTAAAACTAAACCATTTTAGTGATGGATATTTGCTACTGGCACTATACAGTTTGTCACCAGTATCGGTGGGCGCGCGGAATAAGTTTCAACCTTATATAGTCTGGTTTTATGATGACGGGGAGTTCAAGCTTTGAACCCGGTTGGATATACCGATGGTGTTTTACCTAAATAGTTTCTCAGTCCATATCCACCCAACTGCGGGCACATTTCTTCTAACTTGATATTGTATCCTACCACATTAGCATAACTAAATGGTATCGCCGGACGGACCCGATGAAAAAAGAAAAAGATACATCTAAGATATCTTATAAAAAGAATCTTAAAGTTAAAATTATAGTCCACGAGATCCTTGCCAATTCATGTTCCTACCTCTTTTTCTGGTAAAACTTTGCGTTTAAAAAGCACAAATAAAAAAAAAGTAAACCCAGACGAACAAAATTCTACCAACATTTTAAAGAAACAAGAAAAATATTTCTCAAAATCTCTAAAATAATATTCGTTGCATTATTCAAGCTTAGGAAAGCTTTAAAATGCTTTGTCTGCATTTCATATCCACATGTTTTATTACACGTTCAACGTTAAACAAAACAAAAACTATTTTAACTATGGGAAAAGAGTCCCGCGTTGCAGAGCGGATGTAATACTATTAACAAAATGGTTATAATATAATTAATTTGAGAATGAAATGAGAGGATTCAAATAATTGTTTGGTATTTTTTTTTACTTTCTCTCGACCCCTAAAAGAAAATACTATGGTGATCGTAAAATAAAAATTGAGGTCAAGATTTTTATTATAGAAAGTCAACCTTTCATGTCTTTCTGAAACCGAAAAGGATTTTTTCACGATGTCGTATCTGTGTTTGTCTGTGTGTTTATATATAGGCCTAGAGACTAAACCATTTCACCAATCGGGCTAGAACTTGGTGTAGGTTTCCGTGGGGCTCTCAGGAGGGTTTTTTGGAATGTAATTATCTAATCCTAGAATTAAGGGGTGGTTACTGAAGGGTAAAAAAGAAAATAAATGGTACGGTGCACTGCACTAACTTTATTCAGCTTTTATCCTAAAATATACATTTACTAAATACTCATGAGATTTTGAAATGAAATAATTATTATTTACATTGTTGTAGAAACACTACACTAAAGATCATAAATGAAATAAAACACACTGTTACTTTCTCTATGGCGTTAGGAACTAGGAACACTGTTACAGAAAAATGGAGAAAAAAGAAACATCTTTGTTCACCAAAAAGCCTAAGAATAAAATTAATTTTCAAATAATTAAAAAGTATATGTATATTTTAGGGCCGGGCCGATGCCAATAACCGATCCAATTTATCGGTCGATATTGGCACAATCGGCCAAGGATGGTCGGTTTTTTTTATCATGCAGATATTTTACGCCGATAATTCAAAATTTATAGATATATTTTAAATTCTGAAGTCATGAAATATATAATTCATAGGTAAACAAAAATATGTATATACAGTCTCTTGAATGTAAACACAAATTCTTAAACTCTGCGTTAGATATTTTATTTTATAACAAACAGAAAAACCAACACACTAAACAAAATAAACCATTCAATATTATGTTTACCTTGAGGCTTATTTCAAATTATGAAATACTTGATAAATATATTAGAGATAAGGATTGCTTCAAGTAACAAAGTTAAACAGTATCAAAAACAATATTAGGCGGGCCGGTATGATTTTATTTGCTGTGGATTTATAAAAAATTAAAAATACATATTATGGCAAAGGTAACGTAGTTCTAATTGAATACAAGATGTATACCAACCTAATATGAAATATTACCTACATCTTCCAGTACTAGCCGAGGCCAACGCATGCGCACAACATTTTGTTTTCTATTTAAATAATTTTCGTTTCGGATTTGAGCAATTTATATTTTATATGGACCCTATTTTTTCAGTTGGTTGAATTAACTAAACTACATTTTATTTACGTATCTGTAACTTATCCACACAGCAAAAACAACGATTACATCCAAGATAACATATCATTATTGTGCTATTGCATACTCTAGGGGCTAGCTGCACAAAACCGCGTTCAGTAATCATGTGTTTCTCTTTTCTTCATGATGTGTGACGTCGGCTGCATGGCGATTACTGAGCGCTCCAAGTACCGTTCGACCGATCGCTCACTGAGCGCTACCCAAAATTAGTCCTTAGTGCGCGTTCAAGCGTAATGTCTAAATACCACTGATGTAAATAGTTGTTTAGTTATTCTGTATATATATAACCAACTTTAACGTTTAAAATTTAATCTAAGCTTTTATTAAACAAACCTACTACAATCATGGAAAATATAAAAGTGGCCAAATCAGATACTTCTGGTTTTTGAGTATTGTTGCTGGACACTTTTGTAATATTGCAACAACAACAAAATCGGCATCGGTTATCAGCAATATCTGCAAAAGGGCTTATCAACTCAACCCTAGTATATTTGCTTACAGCTCATCAGTTACTGGTTTTATAAAAATATATTTCAAAATAAAAAAATATTTGTATATTTAATAAAACCACAACATTCCGATGATAAGTTATTTAGTATCTCAAATATTCGTGGAGAAATTATGGAAATTGGAAAATTTGCCTAATGTAAAGTACCCTCAAATTAATTTCATGAGAAAATTAGTGTTTCCATATTGTTTATAATGATAAATAGTGTCTAGATATAAAATTTAATCAAAATCGTTAGAGTGAATTTCAATAAAATTGATTTTTCTCTTTTTGCACTTTAGTGAACTACTCTTAAAATTAAGGTTGGATATATAATTGCAAGAATCCCTCGGGGGCGGGGGTTCTGGTGAAAACCCCAAATATGAAATTTTAGCCCAAACGGTAAAATAGTTTTGGATCCAACCCGAAGTAAAGACAGACAAACGGCATTGCGAAAACCACTGTTTTTGTTTCAGGGGGTCATGAAACGTCAACATTTATCAAAATCTCAAGTTCGATTTTTTTTATATCACTAGGCTTCTCTCTGTGAGGTGTCGAGATAAAGTAAAAGGTCAGTCAATAAGCCCGGTCAGAATTCTAACTCTAGCCAACCTTCTAGCTACCGGCCAACCGTACCAAACAAAGTTGACGCACGCGATACGATACAAACATACATTATTTCACATATAATATGTTGTAATTTGGAATTAAATGTTCAAACATTGAACACCATTTAATCGCCCTTAAATAGATATTCAACCAAAAGACAAGTATACTATTTATGGGTAAGAAACTTCCAGATATTGATTTTAGACAAAATCGTTAAAGCCCTTTTAGAAAAATTTCAAATTTTTCATAATCTAATCATAATTAAAATACCCTTATTTTAAGACTAGAACTGAACTCATGTGTTCTCTTCGCGGTACTAACTTATAAACCTAATATTTTATCAAAATCCATCAGACCATTTCGGCTGAAGCACCGAGTAAGAGCCTCCTTTTTTAAGTTTGGGGGTACACAAAACTTCATAATGTGGAGGTCAAATATATACATTGTTACATTATCTTTTCTATGTGAGAAATTAAATAGATCAAGCGTCCACACTACACACAAATTCCATTCATGTCACATGCATTGAAATTATATTATGTATCTTGTACTAGAAGTGGTGTAATGGTGGGAGGGGGGGGGATAAACCAAGAGTTGGTTGTTCAAGGGGGCGGAGAGAAACCAAAAGGGGGCTACTCAAGGGGTTGGCGGGGGGGTCTACACAAGAGAGAGAGAACATGACTAATTGCATCACTGCGGCATGACAATGGTTTATTTGCACTCATGTGACTGTAACGTCGATAAAACAAACATGTGCCACCTCTTCCCCCCCCCCTTATACACTACCCCTCCCCACCCCTACCCCCCCACAACGTTACGGGTGGTGTCGTTGGTTCAGGTCTCCTGGCGGGGGAATAATATTAACTCCCGCTTCTTGTGTTGTCGGGGGAATAGAACTAATATATCAAGGAGGGGGCGTGTCTCACATCAAATAATTTAAGGGTGAATAATTAATTATATTAGGGGTTGGTATAGATAGTGAATGTTCATCAATGATCTAAATAAATATAGAATCATAGATAAACTAAGGTTATGTATATATATATATATATATATATATATATATATATATTATATATATATATACTGTATATGTAAGCGTGTACAACGAATCTATATATATTATATATATATATGTATATTTGTATGTATGTATTATGTATGCATATATGTAAAGTATGTATGTATTAATATATGTTATGTATGCATGTACGTATGTATGTAGCCTATGTATGTATGTATGTATGTATGTATGTATGTATGTATGTATGTATGTATGTATGTATGTATGTATGCCTATGTATGTATGTAGCCTATGTATTATGTATAGTATAGCATGTATATGTATGTAGCATGTAATGTATGTAGCCTATGTATGTATGTAGCCTATGTATGTATGTACTATGTATGTATGTATGTATTATGTATGTATGTATGTATGTATGTATGTATGTATGTATGTATGTATGTATGTATGTAGCTTATGTATGTATGTATGTATGACCAGGCCCCTGGCTTATGTGGTTGGCACTCTGGGCATAGATATCTCAAACGCCCTCCCCCTCCCCCTTGTAATTTTTTATAAGCTTGTCAAACTATTAGTAGCTACGTTCTATAATTGAAAGATACACACTGATTAGCTTACCTTTCGGTTATTTTGATTAAATATTACTAGACACGATATTTAAGGCCATGGTAAATAAAATCAACATTTTTTGTTTGTTTGTTTTATTAGTTTTATTTATTTTTAACATCAATATACACATTTACATAAACACATACACACAATAGAAAAAACTGCGAATAACAGCCCCGTGGGACTCTCGTACGGTGAGCGCTACAGGACATTGTGAACAGTTAGAGTAGTTGATGAAGTTGGAATTGATGTAAAAAAGATTCTATTTTCAACACTTTTATTAATAGTTCAACTTCACCTTTGTGTTTTTTAGCAGCACGCTTTTTGAACTTGTTACCACATAATTTCCTACTCATATTTAAAGACTAAAACTTGGAAACGAGTCACTTAAAAAAAAAACACATAGAATCACTGAAAAGAGGTTATGTATGAAACACTTGACAACGAGTGTGTGTGTGTATGAAACATCAACATTGAGGATGAAACGCCAAGGCAGGCAGGCGAGAATTAAAGTAACTAAGGGTTTGTTTGCAAATTACTACACTAGAATGCGTGGATAGCAGGCAGGCGATCGATTGTGATATATGCATTTCGCATTTTTATAAGCAGAATAAACACAACAAAAATAATAGTGTAATTGTGTCACTTTTTTAATTCTTGTGTTTCCAAACCCTTCCTACACCTCTGACAAGACATCTTGTGAATGTGTGGAATGCCAGGCCGCCACCGTGGTTCGGATTCCACGTTAAACTGTAGGTCCTTCATTTCATCTCACAATCACCCTACCATTACACATTAGCGTAAGTGCGTATAACCCGAACGGGTAGTAAGACGCGGCGCTAATAATAATAATAATAATTTAATTCTTGTGTAAATAAAATAAATATTTTTCCTCTTAAAAATATGGTCCTCCCGTGCGCCCCCTAAGGTCTGGTGCCCTAGACATTTGCCCAGTCTGCCCATATATAAACCAGGGCCTGTGTATAACTTAATTTGTGTTGTTAGTTGTATGTATAGCCCATTTGTCATGGGAGTACTATTAAGTGACAGCTATTAAAAGCTCCCAAATCTATTCTCATATATCCATTCGCCAAACCATATGATCTGCAAGACCATATACTGTATTGAGTTATTTTCACTTTTGAAAAACAAAACTTTTTCAACAAACGATTCGTTTTAATTTATGTCTTTATTTTGACGACCTTTGCACCTTCTTCTAGTTGCCAGCTACTAGCCTTCCTATGTAGAATGTGCTCTAGCTCAGATGGGTAGTAATTACGTGGTTCAAAGTAAACCACAACCTCATTAAGAATGTTTTTGGCGCAATAATTTTTACCTTTATTATAAGTTGTTGACCTTTATGGTCTAGGGGTAAAGTGCTCGCTTCAGGACTCAATGTTTGTGGATTCGACACCAGCCAGGGTTGATGGATATTTCTTGAGCGATAAAAATCCGTAGCACAACTTCCTTCAGAGAGGAAGTAAAGTTGTCGGTCCCATGTCGATTGTGGCATGTAAAGGTTCTCGCACACCGGCATAGTATCGTATACGTACGGTGCCAGGACAGTAGCAGTATAGTATCAGTATAGTAGCAGTATGGTATCGTATTGCCGCGACCGTCCCGCACACCGAGATCGTAGATACGACGTATGTCCCAAGAATAATAATAATAGCACCGCACCTTACTACCCGTTCGGGTTATACGCTTTAAATACTAATTACGCTAATGGATTAGGAATTGGGAAGGTTGAATTAGAGGAAGTGAACCCGCATTTGCGTGGAGGGTGGGAGTGGAAAACCATTTAGGAAAAAAACCTCCAGTTCACCCGACCGAGATTCGAACCTCAATCTCCCCGTCCTCAGCAGTAGAGCCTAACTCGACAAGTGCGTTAGCCAACTACGCCACCGAGGCGGGTTATGTCCCAAGAGCTTTTGTTAAATTGATTTGATGCTTTATTTACTTGAATTGAATGCAATGCCTTGAATAAAATTAAATATATAATAAACTAAACTACATTCCATTCATCATAGGAAGTGTTGTAACTGAAACGAATAAAGTATTTATTACTACAGATATTGTTTTAAATTTACTAATGACCTATGTTTGAAATAATAATTATTTGCTTAGTAATAGTATAAAAGAACCCTAGAGGCAATGTAAAAATACCTTTCTCGGAAATTGGTAAGCCCTTTCACTCTCGTTCATAGAAATTATCGTGTGCTGATACGATCAATAGGTTCAGAAAGTGCTCATTAAATACCTCAAATAAAAAATACTATAAGTTATCTCATATTTTTACGACACTCCTAATGGAGCATAGTGTCATCCTCTTTAAGAACCACTGGTACTCTATTCTATAATATTCACTTAAGCTTAATTAAAATATCGTTCTCATTAACGTATATATATATATGTATATATTATAATTTGTTTCCGTACAATTATTGTAGTCACTTCTCTAGGATAAAAGAGATATTGGTATTTTTATTTACGCTGGTGAATGATGCCGGGTTGAAGCATAAAGCGGTGGTTGAAAGGCCAAAAAAAAAAAGTCTACCAGTCATCCGGCTGTCGATAAGAGGATTATCAACCTACCAATTTGGTCAACTTATCGTTGAATGTATATATACTCATACAACGAGCCTATTATCCACACACACTACTATTTAAATGGCCATTTATGAAGGAGAGAACAAAACGATCATTTTGAAGTCTTCGGCACGTCATTATCACCAAATAATCAAATAAAAGTTAAATTATTGAAACTTTAAAATTAACTAGTGTGTTGTATTTTAAAAGTTGCAAAAAATATTTTAATACACATATTGTATTTAGTCACGGCCAACATTTTTTAATAATTATATATTTGTTAACTATCTACTACATAATATTTTTATTTTGATATTAACTTTATAATTTCAAAGATTGTATAAAGCCCTGGAATACATTCTAACTTAAAGTGGTCACCTATAGGGGCGCTGAGATGGATAACAAGTACTCAGAAATCAATATTATCTTAAGAAGTTCTTTGACATTTAAAATAATAGTTTACGTCAGTTATTATTTTTAAACTTATTATTACTAGAGGTATTTCTGAACTTCTGATTATATCAGCACATGACTTACAAAATAACCTAATATTAGAACAAAAAAACCACCCACTTCCCTAGCCGTTAGTTTATCAATGCGAAAAAAATGCTTTAATTCCGTCAGTTGGTTGTGCTAAGATTCTAACATGGGACTCTTTGCTAAATGCGCAGTCGTGCAACAGACTGAGCTAGGATTTTAGACGGTTTATGTTAAAAAGGAGACGAAAACTCTCAACAAGTCCCCATTTAGCATTAAATTATTTACATTTTAAGTCTTATATTTTTAAACGATTAATAAAAATTAAAATTAGATCATTTCAAAGGCATTTTTCAATAAATATCACAGCTGTGAGATTAAGATAAAAGCTGATAAACATATTTAGTCTTCCTCAAACATATAAAGTCATCTCCAATTTGAAACTTCAGAATCACCTTTCTCCTTAAAGTTTGAGCATATATTATTTAAAGTAGGAAGCACTCTTAAGCTCACACAGTATATCCATGTGACATCCAGCTTTAACATCTAAATATTTATTAAAATATGTATATTATTATTATTACTATTATTATTTTCTAGCATTTCGAAAATTTTTATCACACAAAAATTAAAATAAATAATAAGCACTTTCCGTTTGTTTATTGTGAACTCTTCACAAAATTATAACTGTTATTGAAACGTCTATTATTGTCACCTTTAATTATTTATTTATTATTATTATTATTATTATGTATTCATTTGTTTTATGGTTATCTTCTGTATACCAACTTATTGCTATCCTTTTATGTAAGCTATTTGTTCTGATTTATTTGTTCAGTGCTAGTCTATTTGAGATATTGACTGTTGAATAGCACTTTAATAAAGGAAAGTGAAAATAACATTAATATTATTACTAATATTATTACAATTTTAGTCTGGTCTTTAAATAGATCTTCACGGGCGATTGAAAAGTTACGCCTTTCATTTACTCATACATACGATAAATAGTAAATACATTTCATCCATTCTTGGAACATAACAGAACGTTGTTGATTTGTGGGCCAACCAATACAGGCGCGGATTCGAAGGGGGAGGGGGGAAGGTTAAAGGGTCTGATGACCCTTTGCGAGATTTAGAAAATTAATACAAAAAATAAAATGAAAGTTTAAATATTATAAAGAAAATACAAGACAGATAAATTATACAATTTTGTATCTTTTTACGTGTAGGAATCTCTGGGTCCAAACGTACGTTATTCGTCCACGTCTATTCGATTTTCGACATGACTTAGGAAAGTGGGGGGAAATTTCTCGTTTTCATGTACTAATATTTGTCGTGCATAGCGGGTAACGAACATTGTTCCTCATAGAGACGATAGACTACCACACATCAAAGAAGACTAATAATCACCTGAGAGCAGTTCATCCACGAATACCAAATATAGAGTATGTGTGGACAGAAGGAACAGCGGAACTATGGGGGACTCTAGACCCTCTGGATAATTTGCCCCTCCCTGGAATAATTCCTTCCCTACATATATTTCAAATCCTCGCGAAGCTAAAATATGGCCTTAAATAAAATTCCAAATTACTTCTAGATGCATTCTATTGTCAAAAATTTGCCGGTGAGATCACTTCAAATAACTGCAATACTAGAGGCATCTAAATGTCAGAAAAAATCAGGAGAGGGAAGTTCTAAATAGCTTCCAAGGTAATCCAAATTTTAAAAATGTCTAGGGGAAGACAACTCCAAATAGCTTCTAGATGCATGTCATTTTGAAGAATTTTCAGGCGAGTACCACCCCAAATAGCCTAGTTTCTCAAATAATTCAATCTTCAAAATTTTGTCTGTGGAAGACCAGTTCAAAGATTATCTTCCAGAAGTATCTAACTATCGTAAACAAATTAAGAAGAGGAGCATCGAGGAACATCCAAATTTCAAAAATTTCTCGGCGAGGAACACTCTAAATGGCTTATAAAAGATTATTTTTTTAAATCAAGGCGAAGACTACTCATAGCTTCTAGAGTGATCTATTTTTCAAAAAATTGTTGAAGGAGGGTCACTTAAAATAGTTTATAAAAAATATCTGATTTTAAAAATTTGGAGAGGATGACAACGGTTATAGCGTATATAAGATCAAATATGAATGAGGAATTATTAAATGGCTTTAAACAGGAATCTAACGTTGTAAGTAGCTATGTTACCAGTATTTTTTTTAGCTAGAACCCCCCTTTGAAAATTATCTGGATCAACCCCTGAACCAATCTAATCTCTTAATCGTAGGGGCAGGCAATTTTTTTTTTGTTTTTATCATCGCCAGGTTATACGCATATATGACAATTACTCCAACAAGAGGGGGGGGGGGGTGAGAAAGAAATTATATTTTAGAGGTAATCTACCCACATTTGCTTGGAAGGAATTTAAAAAAAAAACACTCAGTACAACCGACCGGGATTTGAACCTTGATTGTCCCGTCTAATAGTAGAGTGACGCCTTAGAACACTCGAATACTGAAACGGATAATTTCATGTCGAAGCGAGACATCACTAATACCGCTCCTTGTAGGTTTTAGGAATTCACATCGGTATTGAATATGAAATGTTCTGGCTGGCAGGGTAAGGCGGGATGAGGGAACTCCTAGTTATCCGGAGCCCAGCTGAGGAAAGGTACCCTCTGGATTCCAGTAGCGTGAGGTGCCGAAGAACCAGGGAGCGCCGGAATACCAGCTGGGAAGTCTATTATTGGAGTGATGTCGTCTAAAGGTTCGGCCAGACTGATAAGCGTGCGAGCGAGCGACTGGGTGGCCAAAACTGGCGAGGGAGCGAGCGCGTGATTAGCAGATAGCTCTAGATAGTTGTTGACGAGGAAAAGGTTCGAATCTTGGCTCAGTGAACTGAGAGTGGTTTTTGACAAGTGATTTATTGTTGTGGTTTTCTCATCCTCTCTCCACGCTAATGATGATTTTTATTAGTAAAGACCTACTTTGATTATAGTATTGAGGTATATATATAGTAATGGTTTATGATCTTACCAATTAAATTAGGCCGTTAGTAGCAAGTGAGCTAAACCTATCGATAGTAATAAAAAATGTCAAAATGAGAAGTTTTCCTAGCACTCAATGTACCAACACATAATAACATTGACTACAGTAGCCCCAAGGCTTCTTTGGTGCTGAGTGACAGCTCACAACTGACTGATAAAAGCTGTGAAATGTTACCAGACCAAATTATATATCTCTACGCCAAACCATATGAGCTGCAAAAACATGTGTTTAGCAGCTGTCACTTTTGACAGTCAAAATTTAGGTATATACCCAAATGTTGACTGTCAGAAGTCAGCTGTGAGCTGTCAGTAAGCACCAAAGAAGATATGGGGCTACTGTAGCTCCTGTAAACTAGACTCTTCCGGGTCGAGCGCGCGCGCTCAGTCGCTCCATTCCATTCTGGCCACCTCTATTACAATAGGTTAAGTTAGTTTTAGGTCTATACGGGTGGTCGTTTAGGCTTGAAGTAGGCGGAGCGAAATCTCCGATAGGGTGCCTCCCCGGGTGGTGTGGGTATGGGGATGCTCACCACCACTGCAGTTTTCGCCGACTCTGGGGACTATTAGATCCAGAGGTCAGCGGTACAGCCAGCGGTTGAGAGTACCGGAGACGTAAAATACCCGGGGCGGACCAACTAGTAAGACAAAAACTGTGTAGTAGAATTATTATAAGGACAATTAGATTAGGTGCAAATTACATAATTTAATTATTGTTTAATAATAGTATATGGTATAATAGACGATGTAAAACAAAAATATGTAAGTAGATTTAGGTCCAGAAGTACCCTTTAGATATCGGGATGGATGAAAATTAAATAAATAAATAATACATTTTATGTTCGATATTTTTGTAGAACGATGTTTTTTGATGCTGAGGTTATAAATGCCTGGTAGAATGTGTATCTAGATTAGAAATAAAAAAAATTGATTCGGATTATATATATATATATATATATACACACACACACACATATTGTACCAGACATATTCAGGGTATTCGGAAACTCATAGCCCAAACTGCAAATCTAGCTTGTTTGAACTAAAAAAAATATAAAATCCTTATACACTTACATCCGTAAAACTACTATGTTAATACCATTAAATTGTGTTCAAAGTTTCGGCGTACAACACCGGGATAGCAAAGCTGTTCAAGCATGCGTGTACAATAAGTTGCGTAGGAGCTAGGCGTGTGGCACTGCACATGTAATATTAGCAAGCACTTTCTGTAATGTAGAACCGTTAATGATGACCCTCAGAACGTATTCTTATTTCTAGATGGACTGGTGTGTTGTTTACTATTAATTGTGGTATGTTCTACTGCTGTGCTCCAAAATGTCGAGGTATGTAGTGCCACGCACCTAACTCTTATGCAACCTGTTGTACGCGCATGCTTTAACAGCTTTTTTCTCCAGGCACTGTACGCCGAAACTTTGAACACAATTTTATGGTAATATATATTGTACCAGACATCCGTAACATCAATACTCTCATAAAATACTGGACTGCTGATGACGAAGTGATCAGAGTTCGAGTCCCGTTCAAGTGAACTGAGGGTATTTAAAATAATTGTTTTCCCCTCTACCTCCAAGTAAATACGGGTACACCTCCTCTAAATTCAACCCTGCCCATCCCTAGCACGTTAGGATAACTAGTTTATACACGCATAACTCAAAGGGTTAGTAAAGACGCGGTGCTGAAAAAATAAACGATTTAAAAATTATGTCACACTGCCGGTTTTACTTCAGGGCAGCACACCTGAAAGTAGGGATATTTGTCTATCGTCAGTTGTCGGCACTGCTTTTCACGGGTCAATGTCCTTTTAGTACAAACCCCTTTTAGAACGTGTCGTACGGTTTAACTCACGCCGTCGCCAATGTTCGGAACCGCTATTAGCGGAACGGTCGAATAGCCCATGTCAATAGGACAACGTCAACAATCGATTGAAGGTTGTGTGTGTCAATAGCGGGGAACCCGCTTCAGATACCGAATGGTTTAAGGTGTCACTCTCGTGTTAGATTGTTCTGCTGATACGGGGAGATTGTAGTTTGAATCCCGGTCGTGTCCAACGCTTCTTCCACGATAAAGTGTGTAAATTACCTCTAAAATGCTTTCTTTCTCATCCCTACCCCATTAGAGTAATTATCATGTATGCGTATAACCTGAACAGGTTATGAAAAAAATTGATAATATGGGGGTGGAGGGTCTCACCTGGCTATAACTCGGGAGGCCATAGCTTGCACCCTCCCGATCGGCTGTATTCTAAATCAGGAGTCGGCAATTGGTCTATCATGATTGACCGGTTGATCTCGCTGTAGTTATTAGTCGATCACGTAAAAGTTAAACTTTAACGTGGTAGTTTAAGGGACGTGAGAAAAAAAAGCTATTGTTTTCCCAGTTTTTATAACAAAACATTATTTTGTTTGGCCAAAATAAATAAAATATTGCTTCAGTAGAAACAAAGTTTAATTTTCTTCACATATTGATATCAACAGTTCTTTAATTTCTGTCATGAGCATAGAGGTCATTAGATGACAAACTTTTTAATTTAAGAGAAAAAGTTGTCACTAAATTCCAGGACATCCTTGATAAATACTCAATAATTATTGATATCACCATGTGAAGAAAATTAAACTCTCTGTTTCTACTGAAGCAATATTTTATTTATTTTGACAAGAAAATGTTTCCATATAAAAACTGCAAAATCACTGGCTTTAACTCACGTTTTCTACATTCACAACTCAAGTATTTTATGCTCGCAAAAATATCAAGTACCGGGTACTTTCAAATATTATTTTGAATGGGACAAAAGTTACCTTTATCAGTCATAATCGGTGATGTTATATATAAAAAAAAATTCTAATAACAAAACCTAAATTTGGTTTGTCCTATATATTTTTCTAGAAGAGAGTGTACATTAATATTTTAGTAAATGGTTATTTAGGTAGTGAATATAAAATGTTTGGACAGAAAAAATCAAAATCAGAGTGGAGAAACGCTAGCGCTTAGATAATTAAGTCAATCAGACCCTCAAAAAAAAGTTGCTGAAGCCCGCTATAAATGATTTTTTAATTATATTTTTAAAGACAAATTGGTAAAATTTTATCTTTATCATATTCTAATAATATTTTTTTTCTAGAAATCAAATACGAGCTCTCGAATGTTTGGAAATGAACACACTTAGTAACATAAAATGGTATACGGTGCACCGCACAGACTTTCACTTTTATCTTAAGGCGCAAGGCCCTGTCGAGTGCAAGTCTAAAACCTATTTTATGGGATGGTGGGCGGGAGGGTGAAAGGCGTGGCGTGGCTTCACAACCGAACAAAGTATCCTTCCGCGCCAATAAGAACAGATGGATCACGGAAAATGTTGATGGCGCTAGCTAACGGACAGGTCTTGCAGAAAAATCATACGTTAGGAAATATCAGTTTTCATGAGAAGAGTGTATTTATTTTTTTTAATCTTATAATAATATGTTTTATCTAATGAAAACTAATATCACACAAGTCTATATGATAATACTACTGGTTGAATAAAATCACAAAAAATAATTTTAATGTAAATGTTTTAAATTATTTGCATATTTTATATTTTTAATAAAATTTACTAAACAGCTTTATAAGGAGCTGTTCATAAACTACTTACAAATATCAGGAGGTAAGGTAAGGAGTTCTTCTCAGCGTGACCAAGCGTGACGAGAGGGGAAGGTGAGTCAGATAATGCGTGACGTCACATTACAATTAAGCGTATCGGGCAATGTTCAGTACAGTTCAGTTCCGACTGCGCGCACATATAAACAAATAAAGATCGACTCATTCACTTCGATCGTCGAGTTAGGCGAACATGTATGAATACGTTTCAATAAAAGGGTTATAAAGTCTCTAAAGTTAAAAGTACTATTTCAATAGGAAGGGGAGGCTTTACGTTATATTGTGATGTTATATTAGAAGGGGGTTTATAAAATTGTGACAATGTATGATAACGGAGGGACAGGGTGAAAATAAAACTAAAATTAGTTTATGGATAGTCCCTAAGGGTAGTGATCAGAATGTAATTTTTGAGAAAATGCTTGCGGATTAGCGTGGAGAGAGGATAGTAAAATAAAATTCATAAATCACTAGTAGAAAATTGCCCCAGTGAATCCATCCAAAGTACGAACCTCGATCACCACGTCACCGGCAATTATACGACCATAAGGCCACACCGCTGACTCGACTCACTCACTGACATTAATGTTTACCCACTTCCAGATGAGCTAGAAAATTGAAATTTGGCAAACTTATAGCTTTTTGCCTGTAATCAGGGAAAAATTGTTAAAAAAAATTAACCCCGAAAAAAATTCAAAATAACGGAGCAACTTTAAAATCGATGCGGACCTTTCTTTGGAGGTCTCTTGTAGCTAAACGGTAAGACCTATCAAAAAACGGCTCTAGAATTACATTAGTTTACATCCACCTGTAAAGAAAACTTACTGGGGGTTTGGGGCGGAGCCCCCAACAAGCAAAGCGAGTATAGGGTATAAACATATTTTAACCTTAGATCACGTAATTAATGGTGTAAGACATAAAATTGACTATTATGAACATATTTTCTCATTTATAGATGATATGAAAATAAAAATAGTACATCAAAAAATGAAATCTATAAAATGTTTAAAAAAACAGCTTATTGGGATAAGTATTTAACTGACCATTTGACTCATCCACTAACCTTGGGATTGAATTGAATTATTTACTCTATTATTTAGTCTAGTATTTAAATCTCCCCTTTTAATGCATTAGAAAAAAAAACTGTAGTCTTATTTTTGGCTTGCAGCTTATTATCATTTTAAAACGATAGGACTATGGCGGTTGAGACAAGGCAACATATCCTGGCAGTTGTAAAATGGGGTATAGGTAAGTTTGTTGTTTCTTTAACACCGCATCTTACTACCTGTTCAGGTTATAAGCATATGTACTAATTACGCTAATGAGTTAGGGACGAGTAAGGTTGAATTTAGAGCAAGTGTGCCCACGGTAGAGAAGCCAATTTTAAAAACCAACCTCAGTACACCCGATATGGATTCGAACCCCAATCTCCCTGTCATCGGAAGTCTAGTCTATTGCAAGAGTAACGTTTTGAAAATGCAGCCACCGAAGCAGGTCGTAAGTAGTTTATTTAAATGTTATGAATTCTCAACTTCAGTGGGAAGTCTGGCACATGGGTCGTCTTCTTTGACGTGTTCTGCATTCCCCCCCCCCCCCCCCTCGAATCCCCTTTCCTCTTCTCGTTCTTCAACCAGCAAAAACCCTCATCAAGAGATGCCCCGTTCTTATGCAGACTTCTTACCCATTTGTATGTGTTCCAAGTGGGAGTGGTTTTTTGATGTAGGGGAGCAGATATATGTTGGTACTATGCATCTCACTGCTCTTTTCAACTTACGTATGATGGTTCCACGTCGCTTTCCATACTGAATTTTTACGATAGACCGCGGAAGGATCTAACAATTTTATGGAGAGAGGTATTTTCACATACCTTCCAAGGTTCTTTTTCATGCCACAATCGACTTGAGACCAACGGCTTTACTTCCCCTTCGAAGGAAGTTGTGCTATGGATTTTTATCGCTTAATAAAAATCTTTCGTCTTCGGATGGGCTCGAACCCACGAACATCGGGTCCTGAGGGGAGTATTTTACCCCAACATCATTGAGGTCAACAATCTGTGACTATAACCTTTGTTATAAAATAACAATAAGAATATAGTAAAATGTTATCAATGTTGAACGCAAAAATTAATCCTGTATTTTCTTTCAAAGTTTCTTTCTATGAAAGTTAAACTGTACCTTTCATCTGATAAAAGTGTGTATAGTCGACTTAAATGCAATGTATTTTTGAAATAATGCAGCATCCTTCGAAACGAGGACTTAAGGTTTTCATTCAGGCTGAAGGTGGCCATTTTGAGCACTTCCTATAATGCTAAGCAGCTCCACATTACTGGATTAAAAACATGACTATAGCTCGGAAGTAAGGTCAAATGGGACATATGTTTGTATTATAATTTCATTGTTTTTGTGTCTCTTGTCCATCGCTGAAGTGGGTCCCCCATGTTACAGTATACTCTGTATATAGTGTATGTTTACACAAAGCTTAATGTATAGAGTATATATTAACAATGTATCCTATATTTTGTTTGCACATATAGGGTCCTACTATTAATTTCTTTTTAAATTAAAGGGTGCATACATTTTAGCTTGTATTATGCTTGAAATTTTTCATATGACACAACAAAAATTATAAATTAATCATTAATTATTATTGAAATAAGTGTTTGCTTTATATCAACAAATGATAGATCTTTATCATTTGCAGGAGTATCAAGATTTCAATTTCAGCAAACATACTGAATGAAACAAAAGACAGGCAGGTATAGCTTTATCCAGGACTAGAACTACTTGTTGCTGAAAGAGTATCGTACGAATACAGAGATTGGCCTGCTTCTTCCGGACATAATAGAGGTCGGAGCCATCCCCTCCTATCCACCCCACTGGGTTTTTTTTTACAGCCCTTCATCAAGTCATGATGCACCGTGGACCTGTAGACTGCTGCTGATTTCTTTAGGAGCTCATCCACTAGGGACCCCCTTGGGAAATCAGGATTTAACACAAGGCCCAAACAGAATTACCTCAGCCCCATCCTCCGGAGGGTTGAAGATGAGAATTGCTACATAGCACACACCCTCGCCTTAGTCACTCATCCCTCCTCCCCTCTATATCTCTCTTCCTCCTTTATTCCCTCCAAGGCTATATGCCCACAGGACATGACCAGAGTGTCGGTGACCCTTTACCTCCCCTCCCATAATCCCCCTTATAAATGCGGCACATACGCCGTGGTACGCACTTGTGGATTCGTGTGAACGTGCGACGACTACCAGTTTACCTTTCTAATTCGTTGATTCCGTGTATGCTTTTAACTAGATTGAAAAAAAACAACTGAATGGCCACTGCTCGCGTTAAGAGCACTATGTATTTTGAAAATGTGAGATAATGTTTAAGTGAAAGCTTAATTTACTTTGATGGAATTGTCGTTAAATGAAAATGGTAAAACCTTTTTAGTTTTATTAATTGAAAGCTAGCTAAATGAAATATAAAAGGCATAGTTTTCAAACGTAACTTTTTATTAGATAAATATCATCATTACAAAGTTTATAAATTTCTATTTGACTTGTTATTTTCACAACTTTTTAGCTACCCCGAATAAAATACTAGATACATAAAAATAATGTGCAAGCATGTGAATATTGATTGCGGCAAAAAATAGCACCCAATTCCTTTTAACTTTTGTGTTAGCACGAATCATTTAGAATAAAATATTAAATAACCGTTTTTGATATCTTTAATAAACAAAACAAAAAGTAAGCTAGAGTTTTTAATTTGAGGTTTTTAACATGCACTTTCTGAACCGACTGATTATATCAGAAAACGAGAATTTCTACGATTGAAAGCGAAAGGGCCTACCAATTTAGCCGGGAAAGGTTTTTTTCAGAAACTTTACAGGGTTCTTTTATATGTCACAATAGACATGGGACCGACGTATTTACTTCACCTTCAAAGGAAGTTGTGCAACAGATTTTTTATTACTCAAGAAAAATCCATCACCCCGGTTGTGTTTGATTCCACGAAAATCGAGTCTTGAGGCAAGCACTTTATCCCAAAGCCACCGAGGTCGATAAGTAAGTTAAAGAAAAAAAAATGACACTGATCTTAGTAAAACGAATAAATTAATGATTTAAGCAGTATTTTTATTGCAAATTTACTAACACACTAAATCACCTTTTTTTTTAGTTTTTTTTAGCACAATGTCTTAGTACCCGTTCGGGTTATAAGCTTAAGTACTAATTACGCTAATGGATTGGGAAGTGGGAAGGTTGAATTTAGAGGAAGTAACCGCATTTGCGTGGAGGGAGAGTGGAAAACCTTTTTTTTAAACAGTTCACCCGGCCGAGATTCGAACCTCGATCTACCCGTCCTTGGCAATCGAGCTCAACACGACTAGTGCGTTATCCAACTACGTCACCCAGGCGGGTTAAATCACTGTGACTACATAAGGTCCCGTGGTGTAGTGGTCAGTGTGTGCGAATACGAATTTAGAGGTCCCAGGTTCGATTCCTGGATGATATATTTGGTATTTCTCTGTACAGAGGAATTATACCAACAGTCACCAAGGGTTGGTAGATTAGGCTTAAGTTAGGCTTGAGTTAGGTTTAAGATGCTCACTGGCCTGCACCTCCATATTCAATATCTCATCATCTAATTGCGGGCACGTGTAGATAACCCCCATAGGTGTACCCCGGGTAATACTATGTACCACAAGAGTGGCTAATAGTCTACATACAGGCGACAGAACAGGATGTCATATCCATCCCGGTCAGTAAGGCGATACTTTAAAAGAAAGAATAACTGTTACTATTAGCATATTTAGACTGTTCATTTGGTTTAATGATGCGTTGACATACAAAAAAAAAAACATTTGTGTCCAAAATGAAACTAAGACACCTGATATAAAATATTTATATTGTAGATTATGTCCATACAAATTATTCACCCCATCAAAGTTCTTACTAAATTTATTATTTTAGGAGTTCTCTGGTTTACTGAAGTATTGAATGAATTGAAGAAGTCTACTCAATTAAAACAAAAATGTATTGAACTGTATTATTATTACTCCAAACAATTATTATAAGTTACTTCATAGAATAAATAATTTATTAAGGATTATATTGAGATGATCAATATATGCAAACTCTCTTTATCCAAGCAAAGGAAGACAAATATATATTTTCTAAGTATAAGATTAAATTAACTATTTACCAGCCTCGATGGCGTAGCTAACTAACGCGCTAGCCTTGTGTTGAATTTGACTGCTGAGGATGGGAAGATCGAGATTCTAATCTCACTTGGGTGAACTGGAGGTGGTTTTCCGAAATAGTTTTTCACTCTCCAGCACCGCAAATGCGGGTTCGCTTCCTCTATATTCAACATTCTCAATCCTTAAAATCATTAGCGTAATTAGTACTTATACGTATAACCTTAACGGGTAGTAAGACGCAGTACTAAATAAATAAAAATAATAAATTAATAAAATAAAGTAACTATTTGTAACTTCGAAAATAAAAGTGCACATCATTTGGAGAAGGTAAACTTGTTCGATCATAACCGAATACTTGAGACGAATATTTTTTTCCTGTTACTACTAAAAATAATGCGGCGTTTTGCATACCCAGGTACCTAACCCTTCTTTGATTTCCCATAGTAAATGAAAGGGAATAGTCAGTTTCATCATAATTCATCTTTTATCTGGATCAGAACTCACATATTGTTTGGTTCATTTACGGTTCATTTGGTAACTGTGAATCGGTTCACAGTGTTGGTCGGTCGAAAGAGGTCAATGGAGCAGGTAGGTTTGCGGAATATAATTAGAGTCATTCTCCCAACTTGTACTCGACGCCCAGATGAATAACAAAAGTAATGAGATTACCAAGAATTGCAAGAGAAGCGGCCGCAGAAAGAAATAAAAACCCGTCACCTACAGTACTGTCTGTTTATATTGTGTTGGACCACATCCAACACAAGCCGAACTCAAGAACAAGGGTTCCCAAACATGGTTGACCAAAGGAGCCCTTGCTTCAGATCAAATACATTCCGGGGAACATTTTTTTTAAACATTAATATTATTAACATTCGATATGGGAAGCCTACCCGCTTCGGTGGTAACGTGGTATAACGCTATGCTCTCGCAGTAGACTAGACTGCCGATGACGGGGAGGGATCGAGGTTCGAATCTCGGTCTGGTGTACTGAGGGTGGTTTTCCCAAACTGGTTTTTCACTTTTCCTCCATGCAAATGCAGGTACACTTCCTCTGAATAAAACCTTTAGCGTAATTAGTACTTAAACGTATAACCCGAACAAGTAGTAAGACGTGGTGGGGAGGGTGGTTTGGGGGGAAGGACGGCAAAATTTTACAACCATAAAAGTATAAAACAAACGGAAAACATGTTAACATGTTTTAACTGCGTCTTTGGTAAAGGTCCTTAATTTATATTTGAAAAAATTTAGCAATCCTAATTAATTATGATATTTTATAGTGCGAAAAAAAATTAAATAAAATTCTAAAATTGCCTCACAGAACCTGAGATAGCTGTGACAAAGCGCAAGGGCTCAGTGGAGCAAAGTTTGAAAAATTCTGGTCTAGAGAATATGGGATTAGATGGAAGGGATTACGAATTAAAGACTGTATTTTTTGAGGTTTTATAATAAAAGTATTTTTGGGGTAAATAAATAAACTAGTTCTTCAGTAGATACGTTTATTGTAATTCTTGAATATTCGCCATGAGCATAGTGTCATTTGATTCGAAACTTTTTAAATTAAGATAAAAATGTCCTAGTCAAATGCGACTATGGCCATGACAAGTGTCTAAGAACTGTTGAGATTATTACACGTAGAAAATTAAACTAAATTTATCTACAGGAGCCATATTTTATTTGTTTTGGCCTAAAAGGATTTTTTATATAGAATCTGCAAAACCCTAACTTGTGCTCCATTCTGTCCTAACTTACATTGGGATAGAAGGGGATTCAAGGAAAAGCGAGAGATTTTTTTGCAGTTTTTATGACAAATTATTTTTCTGGACAAAATAAATAAAATATCGCTCCAACACTAACATAGAATTTAATTTTCTTCAAATGGTAACTTCTTAATTTCTTGAATCACTGTCAAAAGTCTCCTGGAATTTAATGACCCAACTTTTACTCTTCATTTAAAAAGTCTCTCATCAAATGTCGCTATGCTCACGATGGATATACAGGAACTATTGATACCAACATGTGAAAAAAATTAAACTCTATGTTTGTACTGGAGCAATATTTTATTTATTTAAGCCAAAAGAATGTTTACCATAAAAACTGCAAAAAAAAATAACTCTGATCTTTCCTCGCGTCCCTTTCCATCCCACCTTAAGAAGTGGATATTGGACACCCAGCCGTTAAATTAGCATCAAACAACCCGATCCAGTGGCTAAATGGTTTAAGGCGTCACTATCGCGTTAAACTGACCTGCTGATGACAGGGAGATCGGGGTTTGAACACCGGTCGGGTCTACCGACAGTGGTTTTCCTACGTGGTTTCTCCTTCTCCTTACAAGCAAATGCGGGTAGATTACCTTTAAAATGTTTCCTTCCTTATTTATAGCCCATTATAATAATCATCATATAAAGCGAAGGGTCTATAACTTGAACAGGTAGAAATACATCAAATAAGTGCTGCAAGTATGTCTTCAGATATTATTCTGAGAAAGGGTTGAGTTGGGAGGAGATAGCTTTTACTTTTGAAGCAGATATTTGTAAATCAATATTATATTTAGCAAAACGCTAGAGTTTAGTTACTAAATACTTTTCATTGCATATATATGGTTTGGCTTTTATTTTTAATTCGCGTGTTTGATTTAGTAGTGTGCATTCATTACGAGTTTTTGTTCATATTTTTTTAAATCATTCATTGTAAATTTGAAGTCATTTTAGATAACTTTTAGGTCATTTTTTGATAAAAATTTAAATTATCAAAGTCCACGCTCTGCTTATCATAAGTATCCACTTACACATTCCTTGGCTAGGGAGTTTGAAAGAGGTTAATGGGACAACTAGTTAGATCCTTAGTGATGCCAGATTTATCTATACTTATAAAATAACATGTCCTGCTTGATTGACTGACTGACTGACTGACTGACTGACTGACTGATTGACTGATTCATCATCGCCGAGCGCAAACTATCAAGGCTACACGCATGAAATTCGGACTGTATATTCATTTTGTTATGTAGGCACCCACTAAGAAAGGATTTTAGAAAATTCCACCCCAAAGGGGTCAAAATAGGGGATGATAATATGTATGATAATATGTATGAAAGTCCGTCATTTTGAAAGTTACATAAACAAAATTTTGTATTTCGGTTATTGACGTAAAACAAATAAATACGTGTTTCAGGAATTTTGGAAATTTGATTTAATAAGGGATGAAAAAGGGGGTGAAAGTTTCTATCGGACTTGCATTATTTTTGATCTGAGGTCAAGTTATGGTCATCAACGTAACGTAATATTTTAAATTAATCTGTAAATACATATGTATATTTTCGTATTTGTATATAATCAACTTCCACGCGAGCAAAGCCGCGGGCAACAGCTATCTAGTAATGTATATTAGCACAGATCCATGTGTATATACAGATATATGTGTCGAAATTTAAAGAAGCTTTTAGAAAATATAAAAACTAAATATCGAACACTAGCATTGACCAAAGTATTGGGTACAATATTTTTCTCAAGCTTTCAAAATAAGAACCAGCTCTTTAAGAACTCATATGCAGAAAACTTAAATCCTAAGAATAAATTCGATAGGCCAATATTTAGTAAATTTTCTGATCTGTCAAATAAATTATATGCTTATGTATTAATTAATTTAAAGGATTAGGGTTGAGAAAGGTTGCATTTTCTTGGGGAGGATGATAAAATATTTAGGAAAAAACACCTTCAGTACACCCGACAGGGATCGAATCACGAACTAAAGGTTAGGAAAGGTGTCTTAGGTTGTAAGATTTGTATTTTATCTTTAAAATCCTTTATATTTGAATATTAACGTTACATTTTTAGCGGCGTGCAAAGTCTATTTTTTATTATAAGTGAAAATGATTCAATTTTCTTTTTGTTAATTATTTTATGCTGAAAAAACTATATTGTTCAGATTTATAAAACTTTATAGACGTTAAAAAATATATTTAAGATAGTTTTTATTTTAAAATTGAGAGATATTTTGTTCTAATTTGAAAAGCATAGTTATTAATATAGCATGCAATTAAAATACTTCAAATAAGTTTAATGCGAATACTAAAGTGTTGCAAATAACAGCTCAAAATGACAATAATTGAACATAATGATTATGTTGGCTGGCGAAATTTTTACAGTAGAAGCGTCGTAATCGACGAAATCAGATTTTATTTTTTTGAGAGGCGAAGTCGATGATGATAATTTCTAAGCGTCACACACCCATATCAATTTTTATATGTCACTTTTTCTCTAGTCCGCAGAGTAAAATTAATTTCTGGCTGTTGAAAAACACCTCACTGTCCTTGTCTTACTCTATACTGGCAGACACCTCCAAACGGACGTGTAGTTAGTAATAATAATAATAATAATAATAATGATATTAGAACCGCGTCTTACTACCCGTTCGGGTTATACGCTTTAAGTACTAATTACGCTAATGGATTAGGAATTTGGAAGGATGAATTAGAGGAAGTGAACCCGCATTTGCGTGGAGGGAGAGTGGAAAACCATTTAGGATAAACCACCCCCAGTTCACCCGACCGAGATTCGAACCTCGATCTCCCCGTCCTCAGCAGTCGAGCTCAACGCGTCTAGCGCATTAGCCAACTACGCCACCGAGGCGGGTGACGTGTAGTTAAAGTTATAAAAGTAAACTGTGGAACATTCTGGAAGAAGGAGTAACAAAGAAGTTAGCGAGGGTATGTTGTAACTGACGTAACTTTGCCACAAACCAATCTATAACGTCATGCCCTTAGAATCTGCCACTATACGGTACATAAATTTCTCTTTACTTTAGTTAGAAAAGGTCCTCTTTTTCGAATATCTTACCGTTACGACGTGTCACTGCGTGGCTCGTGATAGTTTTTTTTAAATCGATATAATCCTTCACCGGTCAGACACTAGAGTGATATCGGAATATAAATCACATATTAAATAGTTCGAGATGTGCCCTATTTGGGGATCCAGAAACAACTTTTAATTTCAATCTATTCGAAGGAATGATATATTAAAGAACCCTTACGGGTTGGTAAATATTATTATTTCATTTTATGTTTTATTATTTAATATGTTTGTATATAGAGTATAAGAATGGAAAAAAATAAATCACTTAAGAAAGAGAAATAAAGAAATCACATACTATAAACTTGTGAGTTATTCATCAAATATAATTTTTTTTGAAAAACTTTTTATTTGAAACAAAACCTTTTAAATATTGAATATACAAATTAATTTAAAGAATTAAAACCTTTTACCAACAGAGAGGCATGATCAAGTGATCCCTAAAGGTGGGTACTCACCAAAAAAAAGCGAGCAAGATCAAAGAAGATTGAGCGAGTTTTCTCACTCAATGATCGTCAGATAAGTACCGGATAGCGAGCGATCAAACATTAGCTCGCTGATGTTCAAAAAAAGACCAAGGGAGTTGGCGGTACATCAAAGAAAAGATTTGCTCTTGCTAGTTTAAGGTGCGTTGTCTAAACTGTGAAAGTTACCTACGATTGCATCTTAAGTCATCCAGCTACGACCGCAACAAACTGTGACGACATTAGCCGTAGATGTCAGTCGATTGCAAGATGGATGACAGTGACAGAATCTTTTTGGATATTTTGAGGGAGGAAGAAGATAACGAAATAATTTTAGTGTGTCTGTACAGAAACGTAAAAGACAACAGGTGAAACATGTATTGTATACATGTTCTTGTACTCTGAAGGTTTTAAATCGTAATCGCGTGGATGTTGTGATACTAGCTAGCTCACACAGCACCAAATCCTGCGAGTGGGTCATTAGCACCTCCATTTTTCGTTGTTTAAATAATTTTAAAATAAATTAACAAACAAAATTCAATAATAAATACGCAATGTCGCTGCAGCGCTAGCCGCAAGCATTGCACACTCCACCGATGTTGCGACACATCGCCTTTGTGTCGCAGACCAAACTCAAACTGCGCATGCGCGAAGACCGCAACTCCAGATATAGTCACAGATAACTGTCGCAGCTTGGACAACGCATCTTAGTGCGGGTGATGATTATTGTATCGCTGAAATGCTTATGGTGCAGTGCAGTTCAGATTTTTATTTTTAAATACTGAACTATTAATTTTCTTGTGGGTATAAGTTATATAGTTATTGATTAATTCTCTTAAAGTATGCACTTGAGCCATTTATTTACAGTTGTACTTATTTATTTTCGCAATGGAATGGCCCAATGAAATAGTTTTAAAACTGATAGATGCCTATAGATATCGGTATGTTTTATGGAAATCTGCTGTTCCATAATATAAAAATAAGAATAAGAAAGAGGATGCGTGGACAGAGGTGAGGCAATATGTTGGAGACTGAAAGCTCAGACATCACTGCTTACTTCATTTAAAAGGGAAAGACAGAAGCTCAAAATTACTTAAGGGAGTCGGTGGGAGTTTAATGGGAGATGGGTGGGAGATCAATGGGAGGTTGGTGGGAGGTGTATGGGAGATGGGTCGAAGGTGGTTGTGAGGTTGATGGGATGTGGGTGGGAGGTGGGTGGGAGCTTGTTGGATGGTGTGAGATAAGTGGGTGGAAGGTGGGTGGAAGGTGGGTGAGAGGTGGATAGGAGGTGCATGGTAGGTGGATGAGAGGTGAATGGTAGATGGGTGGGCACATAAGTAGCTTATAACACAAAATAGTTTGCATTTGAAAATTTACTCTTCTTAAAAGCTACAAATAAGCCGACGCAAACACAGGATACAGAAAGCGTGGTAAGGAGATGTATACAGTTACTTATTATCGAGATCAGGCAAATTAAATTCATAATCAGTTAGATTGGATTGCAAGCTATAAAATGATGGATCAACTGTAAACAAGAACATATTCGCTCCAATATTAACGGAAGGTGAGGGTTAAAAATGGACACGAGCAAACGTCGGCGAGCAAATATTTGCTCTTGCTCACTCTTTTGGTTAACATTACAAGGTTAAGTTAGTTTGTAAACTATTAACTGATAAAATTATCTAATTATAAAGTGCACGTTTTATCCTAAAATTTGTGTTATTAGACCATGAACGTTTATATGATTTTTTTAAATTATATTGACTAACTTATTTGCACAAACTGATAAAACGCCCTGAAGCACCAGAAAGTTGTTTTAACCGTCAGAAAGTTGTTTTCCTGGTAGAAAAAACTCCGACAATTGGCCTTTGCTCAGCGGAAATCACCAGTTCCTGTGCAGCGCCAAACTTAACGAGGTTGTGACCCAATACGTCCGGCTACCCAGAAGATTATTAAGGGGTAAGCGATAAGAGAGAAATTGCTTGCAGACGTTCAGCTTAGTAGCAAAATATTTAATTCTACGATGAATTATTTCAAAATATGATTCACGCCAAAATAAAGTCGAAAGATACCAACAGGACTCTTTTTTTTTTCCTTAACAACCCTATAGTTTGAGTTTTATTTATTGGAAAAAAAAAAGTGTGAAAAAGTGACATTAGATCATTTTCAACGACTTTTTAACTATATTATTTGAGGAGCTATGAGGCAAGGCTTGATGAAAAAAATTGTTTTAAATTTAACCTTCCTTTAACAAATATAGTTTTTTTATAGGCTCACAGCAGAAAATTTTAAGATATTTGTGAACTAGCAGCGATCTTTCCTCTTTACTTTTACACAAGAAATTTGGTAGCTTTCTTTCCCCTCTTTCTGATCCACATGAGAAAGGGTAGTTGTAGGTGAAGGACAAAAGGGAATATAAGCTTAGTTAGTAAAGTTAATCAGTTCCAGAAAACGACACAGATAATTATATTTTAAGCCGTGTGGCCTGACAGCGATTGATACTTTCTTTCTAACCGAGACGGCCGCCTTAATATTGTTACTATTATAATTAAATTTAATGAATATGGGGAATGCCAGGCCTCCACCGTGGTTCGGATTCCACGTTAAACTGTAGGTCCTCCATTTCATCTCACAATCACCCTACCATTACACATTAGCGTAAGTGCGTATAACCCGAACGGTTAGTAAGACGCGGTGCTAATAATCATAATAATAATAATAATAAAATTTAACACAAAAACCTTTATTACTAATGAAGTGAGAATGAGGAGAGCGGAATTTTAGAGTAAATAAATCAGCATTTTGGTTAAGGCAGAATGAGAAACAATTTGTGTGATAAAACAACTCAGTTCACCCGACTGGGATTCGGTGTCCATGATATCCACGTCACCTGTAGTAGTCCAGTGAAACGCGAGAGTGACAAGTTAGATTGTGCGATACGGTTCAAAGTTTATTAATGGTTCAATCTAAGAGCTAGTTATGAACAAGGTCAATTAAAAGGAAATGTACCTGCATTAGCTGGGCAAAAGAGGATGGAAAAACCATCTCCAACGCATCTGGTTGATGAAAGTTAAGACTTAGATAAGTTAATCTAGAAAATAATAAAATTAATTTATAAATTAAGCAGTTAATAAAGTGGATAATGTATTACGTGAAATTGACAAGCACTAAAATGTCAAATTTAAATAAAATTTTCTATCGAAACATAGTGAATGATATGAACAATTAGATAAAATTATAATGTATTATTAACTTAAATTATAATGCTCAAACGAGTTGATGAATAGTCTTAAAACACAAGTTGACACATTAAAATATTAATACAAAAATATAATATTCAATATAACGTGATATGAACAATGTGCTTAAGTCCATGTTTGTTTTGAAATTAAAGAATAAAAATTAAGTTAACATCTGCCAAACTGATTTAGAAAGTCTTATCTGCATTTGTGTCCCATTACTCCTTTTTGTCATCCAGCACTGTAAAAAAATCTGGATTACTTCATTTCATCTGGTTGAGATTCAAACCCCACCATTCTCCTTAATGGAGTCTCGTCAGCTTAGAAACACTATTAATACCTTACTAGACACAGTCTCGCAAGGTTTTTTTTAAATTACTAATTGAAAGTGAAGTTGATATGAGCTGATGTGTTTTTATTTCAATAACTACCCGCATAGGGTGTAGCATAATCTAATCCATTACTTTTATAGATCAGGGTTCAAATCCCGGCCAAATGTACTATGAGAGACTTTCCCTGGATGTTTTTACACTCTCTCCAAACAAATGTATGTATAGTTCCTCTAAAATCCTACCTTTCTCACTCCTATTCCACTATCATAACTAATGTATGCGTATAGCTCAAACGGGTACTAATACGCTTCGAGAGAGAAAAAAACTACTCTACTATATATATACTTAAAGCAAAAATATCACCAGCGACATAAATTTATCTTGATTCATTTCTGCACCACATATTACTACCCTTCCAGTTTAGCTTCATATTTACACTAAAGGGAGAGGGGTAAAATTTAGAGAAAGTATACCTGAATTTGCATGAAGTTAAAGTCGAAAACCCTTCTGGAAAAACACCTCTTTCCATCGGGTGGAGTTTTGAGCCTCAACCTTCCCGTGACAAACATACAAGACGAGTTTATGCCTTAGTTTGTGCGACCACCGTTACGTGTTTTGTTTTTTTAATTTCATAACGTCTTTGCTATGACCAAGCCACACGATTTTAGAAATCCAGGGAAATAGGAAGAGTATTTTAACTTCAGTAGAACTCGAGTTTATGTTCGAGTTTCCTAAGGTTTCATTATGATAATAAACTGGACTGCCGATGACTAGGAGATCGGGGTTTGAATTCAGGTCAGGTTTGCTGAGCTTTTTTCTAAATGGCTTTCCACTCTTTATCCACGCAAACGAGGAATACCTAATACATTAGTGTAATGATTACGTTTGACTATTACCGAAATGGGTAGTAAAACTCTATGATGAAAGATACTAAGAGAAACCAATCTTAAAATATGTATTCAGCGCAAAAAAAAAAAACCATTCGTCTCCCAAGAAAAATTGTAAGAAGAAAAATAATGTAAAATATGACTGCCGATTTGTTCCCTGTCTCGGTCTATCCTGGCTGTGATAGATTTGTGATTGATAACGTGGGAGGTTCATTTTAGAAATCAATTGCACTGGCATCACGTAAAGAGAGCTGCGGGGAAAAAGAAAAAATCCGCGGGGAAAAAGAAAAAATCCAAACAAGTTGTGGTAGATTTTTATTTTATCATTTATAGAAAGTTTTATTAAAATCATGAAAATTTTCGGCCTCGAGTCTATGATGGATTTCTAAGTTTTAACATGACTTTTAGAAGTCAACGGAGAAATGGTGAATTTGATTTTAGCATTAAAGTTAAGGGTAGTTTACTCCTAACTGATTTTTAAAAATTAAATTATTTTTTCCAAAAATGGCTATAACATTTCTGTTCAAGGTTGTTATCTATTTAGTGTTTTAAGTCATAAATAACAATGTCTAGGCTATCTGTTTTTAATTAAAAGGGTTAAGGGTTTATTTACTAATAATTGATTTTTGAACATTTTAAATTGTTTGAAAATGGCTCTGATAGTTTGATTTGAAATCGGTACCTAAGGATTGTTAAACATGATAAATTACATTATACATAGTACCTGATATTTAAGAGTGAAAATAATTTAAGTGTAGTTCACTAATTGTCATTTTTTGAACATTTTGTTCCAAACTATAATGTAGTAATATTTCAAAATTATCTTTCGGCCATTTCTTAAATGCTTTAAATAAAATTAAGATATGTTTTTTTTATTTTCTACGTGGTTAATTTTTGTAACTTAGTCGTGTCAATAATATCGGTTGTTGAGATAATGTCAATTTAATTACTTGTTCAGGGAGGGATCGATCATTGAACTTAGGATATTATCGATATCTTTAACTTTGTGAAATAATGTCAATATTGATTTCTATTAGTTACATATTTGTTATCTTGACCTTTTGTAAATATTTGGAACTTATTAACTGGGCTTAAATTTACATTATGCGGAGAATGATCTTATTTTACTATGAAATCGTTAAGCTCCAACGTATGGTTAGTTAATTGTCTTTTGAGAAGTTCTATGGAATATTCTGTTATTATAATGAGATTGTTTAGCCTAATGTAATAGGGGGTAATTGTTCTGAGATTATTAAGATATTTTTGGATCAATTCTTATGTTTTATAAGAAATGTATTTTGCTAGTTAACTAATGAGGATAACATGAATATGGCTGCTATTCCGTAATGAAACTTTACTAATGGAAGTCTTGACGTTACGATAAGGTTGTGGTTGAGCTAAAGCCACATTTGATTATGTTGTTGTTCTTTAATGCTGGCGCTCAAAATAATTAATTGATGTTTTTCTTTTACAACTTCGCATGTCGTCAGAATGTGGGAATAGTAGCTTGTCGAAAGTTTCTTGATTATTTCAAATATTATCTCTATATAATATATTATTATATATTTTCATATGATATTAACTTCTTGATGAATAAATATCAACTTAGAACTAGTTCATGCATTTATTAGTCTAATGGTTCACCATACTCGGGCGGTGAGACGTGAACTTCTTCTAACACATGTGAAACAACGGTTTTAAAGGTGCATTTCAGTCCAGTGTTTCTCAAAGTGTTGTCCTCGGACCAATGGTGGCCCACGGTTCCCTATCAAGGGGTTCGCAGAATACCACTAAATTTATAAAAAGTAGTGAACTATAGAAGTTTGACCACATATAATAGAAAAATTTGAAATGCTAGAGATTGAATATGAAATATCCAACCTATCCTCTGTTTGTTTCCTCATTAGATATAAATCAAATCACATAGAAAAGTAAGTCTGTACTAGCCTTACATCAACGGATCTGAACATATAATTATGAAAAGCCATGAGGTTTAGAATGTTAAATATAATCAAACTAAAATTACTTGTTTTTTTTTTTTTTTTTTAGCATCGCGTCTTACTATTCGTTCGGGTTATACGCTTATGTACTAATTACGTTAATGGTTTTAGGTATTAGGAAGGTTGTGTTTATAGGAAGTGTACTATCATTTGCGTGGAGAGAGAGTGGAAAATAATTTTAGAAAAATCACCCTAAATACACCCAACCGAGATTCGAGCCTCGATCTCACCATCATCGGCAGTCTAGTAGAGTGTTAGACCATGCGGGAACATACGTGGGTAGTGATTAATTGACAGCTAGGAGATTGAATGTGTGTATGTTCTAGAATTAAGTTAGTTTATTAGTCGTGCGCTGACAAAATCAGTCAGTTCAGAAAATGCACGTTTAAAACCTAATATAAAAATAAATAAAACCTTTTATAACTTCCACTTTATTAAGAAATTTTCCCTCGTAAAATTTGTTATAGTTTTTAACCATCCCAATTATCTCATATTGTGTGTGTATTGGTGAATGTGTTTAAGCGCGCGTGCGTGTATGTGGTGTACGTTATTTCTTTCTTTGTTTTCTGGCATCTACCGAGCTATTTTAATCCAAGGAAACATTAACAGTTCATTTTCGTGACGGTAAGAAAAAGTCGATACACACAACAACCAATTGACCTCTTTAAAATAACCAAAGCAAACTTCCCCTCCACCTTTTTCTTTTAGACTACAGTCTTTCGTTATCCTTTACTGGAGAAAAGCTCGCGGGAGGCCAAAAAAATATATATGTATAGAGAGAGTACTGGAAGTTTGCCAGCTCTACAGAGAAACAAAATATACGCCCAGAACAAAAGACAAACAGACGTGTCTAAAATCGACTCGACTTGAGGATAAAGAATACTACAAACAGAAAGTCTTGGAGTATTTTATTGGTTTTTTTTTTAATGGGAGGATGCGACCACATTGGAACAAGTTTTATTTTGAGTTCATCTCCCTTCAACTCACTTTTTATATCATCCAGACAAATGCAGTCTCCACTGCGTTGAATATTCCGCCTGGTTCATTTCATTATATTTTCAACTTAACCGGTTTTTTCTTTCACTACCAAATTTAACACCAATGTAGTCCGAAGCCTTATTATCTCAGTGGGTAGTGTTGCTCTTTACTACGCTAAGGGTCCTTAGTTCGATTCCCAACATGGCCAAAAAAAATATTCATAATTGATGAAAAGTGGGTTTCTTTTTTACAGTGATAAATTAAAGGTTGGTGGGAGCTGAGTGTTGTGTCTGTTAATTAAATCCACACGAGATTCGCACCCACAACCTTTGACTCAATGCGTCAATTATTTACCGCTGAGCTAACCAGCTATTTATTTTCACTTGTATCGAGTCTTGGATAGCTCAGTAGTGGGTTATTGATACACTAAACCATGGGTGCCGGGTTCGATTCCCATGTTCAGGTGTAATTTTTCAATTAATTTAAATTAATTGAAATGTGGTCCCCTCCATACGGACATTCGCGTAATTAAAACGATTAGCAACATGTGTACGTCAGAGTTTGCTTCAGCAAATTTGTTCAGAACTACTTAAATAATGAGCAATCCCGCGTAAATGTTTGGCATCCCTTCTATAAAATGTATAGCTTAGGGAGAAAAAAATGTATATATTCCTATCGCAAACGTATAAAAAATGTAATTTATATAACACAGTTCTCTTTTGGTCGAATTTGTAAACGCCATTCTCACAGATAGTGTAAATAAAAATTGTACGACACAATTGCACAAACTCTTTCATATTGTGCATTATGGCTTCGAAAATGATTTAAAAAATAGGTTTTGAGTAAACTACTCTCAAGTACGTGTCCCTCATAAAAACAATCACATAATCTTGTTAATCACAATAGTCACTTTTTATCAATAAATTCTAAACCGAATTGTTCAACTAAATTGAACAAAATTCAAATATTTAAAAATAAATGATTTGTAAACTACTCTAAAATTATTTGTTAGGCTAGTTGTAAAAATAAAAACGTGTCCTTATTTATCATGAAAGATAATTATTCCCAGATTAACATTTTTTAATTCAATCTTTAAGGTCAATTCCCAAAAAATTCAAATTCTCTAAAATTTGTCACAAGTAAACCATCCTTGGACTATTTTTTTATTTTAAATATGTAAAATATTCCCCCGATACCAATTTTGAACCAAATCGCTGGAACTATTTTTTTTAATATCTTTTTTACAAAAATACAGTCATTAGTTAGAATAAATTAATATAATATTTATAAATTGAAATTTATACAACTTTTTATAATACAAGCAACTTAACAGATACCCATATTGAACAAAATCGCTAAAACCTTTTTTTAGTAATACCAATTTTTTTAAATTCATCATTTAACTCATGCTGAATTTTCCCTCTTAAAACCAGCATAAAGCTTTATTTGTCATGTTCGTGTGAAAAACTCTTCATAGATACATTTTAATCAAAATCGTTATAGTAATTTTAAAAATAACTTGAATTTTCAAAAATCACTCATCATTGAACAATTCTTTATCGAAATTTTAAACAAAACCAAGTATAAAGAGTCATTTGTTATGTCAAATAATACCAAGATATCCACTTCGAAATAAATCATTAGGGACATTTTTTAAACATTTCAAGTTTTTGAAACATCAATATACAGTTAACTATTCATAAATGATTTTTACCTCAAAAACAAGTAAACATTATTATTTCCTATGTCAAACACTCTCTAGATACCTATTTGGAATTAAATCCTTATAGTCACTTGTAAAATATTTCAAGTTTTTTTTTTAAATCAGTCATCAATAAGCTTCTCATAAAGGAGTTTTCACCCAAAAAATATACCTTGTTATTTTTTATACCACATAATCTCCAGATAGACATTTTTTAACAAAATCGAAAGAGATATTTTCGAAATATTTATTTTAAAACATTTTCCAACAGGAAACTACCATTCCACAAATTTTTGCCCAAAAATAAACTATACAGAACTATTTGTCATGTCAAACAAATCCCAGATTTGCATTTTAAACAAAATCGTTAAAGCCATATAACATCTAAATATCAAGTTTGGACAAAATCACCAAACCTTTTTGGATCCATGGTCAAGAACAGACAGACATGTAAACTCCACTTTCTTAGGTTCGTATCCACATAAAACATAAAGATTCGTCATAATGTTCAGATCCATTTTTCTCACGATCACAATATTTCCCTTAATGTGAGAAAGTAAATAATCGAAATATATTTACATTATTATGGGTTTGACTTTTGAATATTTGAGCTAGTTTTATGAATCTACATTTTTATATTATATGACTACAGATCAAGAGTTTTTTTTTAATTCTTTACCCTAGCCCTTCATTTAAGGGTAGTTTATTAAAGAGTGATCTATTTTGGAAACCCAAATTTTTCGAAAATGGCTTTAACTATTTCGTTTAATATATATATATAAATGTATGTATGTATGTATGTATGTATGTATTGTATATATGTATGTATATGAAGTAGTTGCTCTTCCAAACAACACTGTATACAAATGGGTACCTTAGAATTAGTTTTTATGGTAGATAGGAATAAATTTTTATATTTTTAATATAAATAATTTGAGGGTAATAAACAATAATTGATTTTGAAAAAAAAAATCACATTTGAAGCGTATTTATTGTGACTAACAAGACAACATGCTTGTTCCTCTAAGAAAATCATTCGTAAGGTTAGTATACTAAACATTTAATTTTGAAAATTTTGTTTCAGGATATAGTTTATTATAAGAGAAAGTTTGTACGATTGAGTCATACCATTTATTTCTTAACACATTACCCTCTTCATTAATTTAAGTTAGATACCTAACCTCTTGAGGTAATTTGAGTTAATTTTAGTTTGCACTAGTTTTGAGGAAGTGCACCAGCATTGGTCGTGGAGAGTGGATGAGAAAACCACAGTGATGTATAAAATATGAAAACACCACTACTTATCCCGGCACCTCCCCCTTTTCCCAAAATTCACCACATAGTTTAACCGACAGAGATGCGAATATTAATGTAAAAATAATATTTACAAAAAATTAATCACGTAATTGAAACGTAATTTCAGAAAAATCAAGGATGGATCTCATTTTGGCGTATTAACTTAAACAACACCCTTCTTATTCACTGTAAGATTAATTATGGAACATATTAAATTTATATTCGGATGTACCATCTAGCACAGATATTTTTTGTTCCTGGCCTAAGTTTAAAGTCGCAAGAAGTTTGGAGGAGGATATTAGCATATTCATTAGAGGGAAAATTGTGTGACAAAATAACACCTTAAATCTTGTCCGAAGTGCACCTAAAACTAAACAACTTTGAAAATTTAAAAATAACTCATTGATGAATTACAGTACATGTTCGCAGCCAGATAGTTTAATTTTCACATAATTTTTAATTCTGATAATAATTATTGTAAAACTTATTAATAAAAAGTTTCGTTTAGTCAGTTCAAGTATTTAAATAGATTTTCATGGACAAAAAAACCTTTTATCATAGTTAGCCACAGCAAATATGTCCAGAACCACATAAATAATAAACAATTCATTGCAAATGTTTGGAACTCATGTAAAATGTGCGATTTAGGAAGAGAAAAATAAATATATTTCCGTTTAAAATCTATTAAAACCACCCTATGGCACTAGAAGCTCGAAAGTTCATTGCCGCACTTATAAAATCACGCCACCTATCCCTATCTTGAACTAGTTCTATCCATTCCACCTCACTACACCCTACTGTATATCTTTCAAGTCCATTCTAATACTATCCGCCCATTTGCGTCTATGTCTTCCCAATGTGTGTTACAGATCTTTAGAGTTTCTAAAATAAAATAGAATATAGGACAAAATATGTTGAATGATAATAAATAATTTGACAAATACTAGTTATATTTGATAGAACCGTTAAAATGACAACATATATATTTACTAACCTTTCAAAAACCATGTATAATTTGTTTCAGTAATGTTTTCTTAAATAAAAACAAATATTCACACATTTTATATGTATCCAGCCGTTGAACATAACAAAAGTTTTTTTTTATTTTTTAAAAAGAAAGAATTGGCCCCCTCACCTCTAAAAAAAAATACGTCGGAAAATATACTACACGATGTCCTATTTCCATGTTAGAGTCGTAACATTCCAAGAGCAGTTTTAAACAGTTGGCAGCGCCGAGCTAAAAACGGCGACACTGGTAGTTTACCTTCGTACCACTCGGGGAAATTGCTTGTTGAAAACACTTTCAAAAATTTCTTTATTGCACGTTGCATTGTCAAGTAAAATATTTTTAGCTTTTTCAAGAAAATAAATTGGCTTTCTGGTTTAGCATAATACTTCGCTGTTGGCAAATAGATTGTTTTTAGACGATTATGTTTGTAGAATCATCATCATCATCATCATCAAATGTTTTCACCCTGTTGCTGGGTCAGTTTAGTAAAATACCTCCATCTTCCTCTGTCCTACAATTCTTCTTCTTCTATTTGCTTCCATTCTTCTAATCTCACTCGCACACTTGCTCTTATTTCCTTATTCATTCTCTTTCTTTGTCTCTCTTGAAGTTTTTTACTACATACATCACCTCCATCATTCTCCATAGAATTTTTACTTTCCATTTTCATTACGTGTTCATACCATCTCACCCTTGTTTCCTATACTATTTCATGAGCTTTATGAATCCTTGAATCCTTATTCTTGCCTGGACCACTTCATTTCAATTTTCTTTCTGCACTGCCTCATACACCCGTGTGGGTTATACGCCTATATACTAACTACACTAATGTGTTAAGGATTAGGTAGGATTAATTTAGAGTAAGTGCGTCCACATTTACTTAGAGAGAGAGAGAGAGTGGAAAACCATTTACGGAAAACCTCCCTCAGTGCATCCGACTGGGCTAGAACCCCGATCTCCACGTCTTTGGCAGTCTAGTCTATTGCGAGGGTAATGCCTTAGAGCATGCTGCCACCGAAGCGGGTCATTCCTAGTTTTGTTTCTCTTGGGAACCGCTAATATGATCCTTAAAAACTTCATACCTATGACCTCCACCTTTTTGGTCTCTAACGTCCATATTTCTGCAGCATATTCGACCATTTATCCCTCCGTCCCGGCACAGATTTATTTGATTTCCAAACCCTTCCTTCACCTCTGACAAGACATCTTGTGAATGTGGGGAATGCCAGGCCTCCACCGTGGTTCGGATTCCACGTTAAACTGTAGGTCCTTCATTTCATCTCACAATCGCCCTACCATTACACATTAGCGTAAGTGCGTAAAACCCGAACGGGTAGTAAGACGCGGTGCTAATAATAATAATAATAATAATAATAACTATTTATGGGTAGGAAATACGCTTTATACAGCATTTCCTTAACCTTGAAGTGAATTTCCTTTCCCAAAGAAACTCTCTTACACACTTGTAGAACCTCTCCCCCTTCTGATCTCTTCTTATTAGATATTTTCTTCTTGGTATAAATAATGATCGTAATAATTAACGAATTATATCGTAGTGGTTTATCTCAAGTGCTAGAACTCGCGTCAGTGGGTGGACACGCGGAATAAACGTGAAGATCGTTTAGTTTGGTTTTCCAATTACCTTGAACAGGGATGGCGAGAATTTTACGGGCAGATGCCACTTGAGGACTGGATGAATTTTAATCTAGTCTAGTGTGCCACTTAAGGACTTTATTTTAAGCTAGTTTAGTGTGCCAATTAAGAGCTAGATTGATTTTGTACTAATCTAGTGTGCCATTTCAGTACCAGATGAATTTTGAGCTAATCTAGTGTGCCACTTAAGGACCAGCTAAATTTTTAACTAGTCTAGTGTGCCACTAAAGGACCAATTGAATTTCAAACTAGTCTAGTGTGCTACTAAAGGACCAACTGAATTTCGAGCTAGCCTAGTGTGCCACTAAAGACCAGCTGAATTTAGAACTAGTATAGTGTGCCACTCAAGGACTAACTGAATTTTGAACTATTTTATTGTTCCATCAAAAACTATCTGAATTTCGTGAGCCACTAAAGACCAGCTGAATTTAGAACTAGTCTAGTGTGCCACTCAAGCACTAGCTGAATTTTGAATTAATCTGGTGTTCCACTTAAGGACTATGTGAATTTTGAACTAGTCTAGTGTGCCACTAAAACAAGCTGAATTTTGAACTAGTCTAGTGTGCCATTAAAAACAAGCTGAATTTAGAACTAGTCAAGTGTGCCACTCAAGGACTAGCTGAAGTTTCAATTAGTTTAGTGCGCCATCTCTTATTTGCGTTTATTAATTATTATTTAAACATAAAAAATTGTTGAATATTATGATATGTTTTGAATTACTCAGATAAAATTGTAAATATTTTAGTATTGCCTAAGTTTTAAATAAGAGAAATTCATCACTTTGTTAAAGTGAGTATCTTAGACAATATTAATTTCAATAACTTAAACCATAAACATTTAACACCTTCAGTGAAAAAAATAAAAGAAATTAATATATTATGTTAAAATCAAAAGCATATCTTATCTTTCCATATTTGTTTGAAACAGCACACAAGATACATGAAACCAGTTGATTTATAGCCGTTGACTTCACAAAGTTCTTTAAGATATGACGAAGGTGACCTGGTGGTCTAGAGGTAAGGTGTCAGACTTCTGTGCTGGCGGCCGGGATTCAATCCTCGGTCACGGCACAGATTTATCTGATTACCAAACCCTTCCTTCACCTCTGACAAGACATCTTGTGAATGTGGGGAATGCCAGGCCTCCACCGTGGTTCGGATTCCACGTTAAACTGTAGGTCCTTCATTTCATCTCACAATCACCCTACCATTACACATTAGCGTAAGTGCGTATAACCCTAATGGGTAGTAAGACGCGGTGCTAATAATAATAATTTAAGACATGACATTGAAATATTAGTGACTTTTCCAAAACTAAACTAGTTTGGGAAAAGTTTTATTTAATGTTTCATTTATCATGTCGGCATGCCACATGAATTGTGTTCACACCCAGTGGAACGCGTGCCATAGTTTTGCCATCACTGACCTAGAAGGTCGGGGATCAAATCCCACTGGGCATATTAAAACCGGTTTTCTCTAAATGATTTCCCCACGACAAGCTTACCTTGGATCGTTCCACTATGGTATAGCTTATAAGATAGGGACATAGTGTAATATATCAAGGTAAGACTGTTATATTTCAAGGTGAACAGAGTATACATGTTATTTGAATCCTACCTTCATCAGTCCTAGATCATCAGTGTTAATATACCCTGACAGGTAGTAGGACACGGTGTGGAAAAATTATATTTAACCTTGGTGTAAAATGAATGTTATTATTATTTTATTATTATTTAGCACCGCGTCTTACTACCCGTTCGGGTTATACGCTTAAGTACTAATTACGCTAATGGATTAGGAATTGGGAAGGTTGAATTAAAGGAAGTGAACCCGCATTTGCGTGGAGGGAGAGTGGAAAACCATTTAGGACCCCCCCTCCAGTTAACCCTACCGAGATTCGAACCTCGATCTCCCCGTCCTCAGCAGTCGGGCTCAACACGACTAGCGCGTTAGCCAACTACGCCTCCGAGGCGGGTTAAAATGAATGAAATATTGAAATGGGTTAAAAATGAATTTAATATAACGTAAATCTATAGTGTTTCAATTGGTGATAAACACAACATAAAACCCAAAGTACACGTAAAAGGAAAGCTTCCTCTGTATCCTTTTTGAAAACCTGTAAAGCTTTTATAAACTAACTTTCATAAACGCTACGATGATAATTACAGATCTAAACTAATTGCGTACATCGATTTATCCACACCCAAACTTGTGAAATGCATTACAGTATCTAGACCTGCATTAGTTGAGTAATCATCACATGGAATTTATTACGTTTTAGTTTGGAACAATATTCGACACGATAATTTGTGGGAGGGGGTGGGGGGAGGTAGGAAATTAGCAGTTGGTAGTTGTTTAATATTTTGTTATTACCAACTACTGTGGGCGAGCGTTACATCAAAAAGGATTAAATGTTGACTTGTGTAAATTGGATGAACGTTTGAATATTGAACGACAGTTAAAAACCCTTTAAAGCGATAGAATATGTGTTAAGCTACATTTTAAAAACACATTGGTAAGCTTTAGTGTCAATTGTTTCAAGCTGTCTTAATTACTCTAGGGACTGCTTCGTTGGCCGTATGGTCTAAGGCGTCACTCTTCCAATAGACTGGATTGCCAATGAAATAGAGATAAGGGTTCTAATCCCGGTCGGGTGTACTGATAGTTTTCCTTAGTGATTTTACACTCTACGCCTGCCCGCAAATTCGGGTATAATTCCTTTAAATTCAACCTTCCTAATCTCTAGCTCTCTAGCGTAATTATAGCATAGGCGTACAACATGGGAAGGTAATAAAAAAGGTGCAAAAAAATGTTTAAAAAATCTGGGACAAACACAGCAACCAGTCTTCATAGCGTTAATGTAACAACCAAAGAAAAGAACAGAACCTAATTTCAGGATAATAGGGTTCAGGATCCTGTCGGTATTAAAACTTAGAACTATTTGTAAGTAGGACCCACACTGGTGGTACAGTATTTTAAGGCGTTGGTCTCGTAGTATAGTGTATTATTTAGTTTTGAATATTAACCGGAATCACTCTTGTAGTTGTCTTTTGCAAATTTTATTTATCTTAGAGGTTTCCTTAGGCTCTCTTTGAGTACCTCTTCCTCTAATGTACCCTTCCAATCCTAAACCCTTAAATTAAATCGTTTAAAGAGGCCACCTACAAAAGATAATTGCGAACGTCCAGAAATCCCGCGTTATAATAAATTGTTGTCTATCTCAAAATTTGATTCTAGGGAACAGTATTTACATGACTACAGTAGGCCTAATTTCACATTCAAGGTTTCAATAAATTTAAAAAAGAAAAGGAGAATTTATCTCATTTTTGACGACGTTTCACGTGAAATGTTACAGTTATGAGAACAAAGTTACTGACTAGAAACATATAAGTGGGCTTCCTCAAACAAATAATATAAATGTATACCATATTCACAACAGAATAGTTTCTAAAATAATAATTGCGGGTTATTTTTAGTGATTTTTTTATAGCTTTATAACTGCCATTCCCATAAGTAATATCGCAACTTGTAAGAATATTTATCTTCGAGTAGGCGGCACCCTTAAATCTTCATGTGAAGCATATATTAAAAAAATCTAAAGTACAAGCTATAACTAAAACTAAAAATAATAATGATACCCACTTTGATGGCTGCATGATCTAAGGCGTCAGTCACTCTCACAATATACCAGACTGCCAAAGACGGTGAGCTCGTAGTTCGATCCCGGTTAGGTGTACTGAGGTGGTTTTCCCTAAATGGTTTCCCACTCTCCTCGTAAATGCGGTTACACTTCTTTTAATTCAACCTCCATTCTCCCTAATCCATTAGAGTAATTAGTACATAAACGAATAATCCGAATGTTTGGTAGGACGCGGTCCTGATAAAAATAATAGAAAAATGTATGGTCCTTTGTATTAATAAAAACGCAAAGTGATTTCAAAAATCTGATAAACTTAAATAAAAAATGGTTCCTGGACGTGATTTACTTTGAAAATAAAAACTTGTTTTTTTATTTATGTAATATTCAGTTGATGTTATTTTGCATGATAACACACATGCAATCATACCAAGTGGGCAGTTATATCAGGAACAACAAACAAACTCTTAGAATAATTCAAAGTGCAGTTTTAAGACTATTAAATAAAACAAAACTGATATATTAGGTTTAGTTGATTTTATCAACAACATTAAATATTAGCATGCACGTTCAACATTAAACATAACCTTTACGCTCTGGTATTTTCTTAAACAAATGCACTGTCTGCACTTGTGTTATCTTCATTAATAATTATGAAAATAATTTCATTAGATGTTTTCATAGTTTATAAAAATAAATGGTGCAACACAATCGCACAAACTTTCTCATATTGTGTGGTTCGAAGAAAACTTTCAAAAAGAGGTTTTGATTAAATACACAACATCTTGCTAATTACAATAACAACTTTTTATAAATACATTTTAAACCAAACTGTTCAAAGATTTTCAACAAATTTCAAATAAATATATCTATATCAGTTTGAAAGGTTCTACCACCGACACATAATTATGAAAGACATCATATGCACCTAATATTTACCTAACCTAACGGTCAAAACAAAAACAGCCTTCTCCGTTATTTCTCTATTTCCAACAGAGACTTAAAACATTTAATCCGTGAGGATAGGATGAATAAGATTAAGTTGAGATAGCTGTAGTTAAAGTTAGACTGTAAAGAGGATGTAAAACCCCGATGCGGAAAGGTCATCCAAGTTGAAGTATGGAGGCAAGAGTTAAACATGTCAACCGGTGGTTTAGGCTTTACCGATCTTAGGATAAAGGTAATTCCCTGAGTCCTGGAAGGTAGAGGGTGTTAAAACAATTGACAATTTCTTGTTTGCTCGAGTACAACTGGATCTATAACCTCAAAACTGCCCATTATTGATTTCTGAACTTGTTAACCCCAATTTCCCCTCCTCTGTGAGCCATTGTCCCTGTGCTTATGCAAGACATCTACGCAGATGAACGTTGGCTAGCATAAGTAACAGGGGTTTCACGTTGTATTATTGTTTTTAGCACTGCAGCCTAAATGTATCCAAATCCCTATAATTAAACTAGGTGCGAGGATGTTATAATTCAGAGGAAATGAACCCGCATTTTCGTAGAAGAAGAATGGAAAGCCATTTAGGAAATCCCCCAGGCACAACCCTCTATAGTACTTTATATCAGAAAGGAATTCTAATTCCAGCCTCAATAGAATTCCAAGGCGCGAATTCAGACACATTTATTATAAATTCTTTCTTTCCACATCGTTACCCCATTAGTTTAAAAATTAGGATAGTCCGGAAGAGTACTGAGACGTGTTGAAATAGAAAAAAAAAAGTACAACTTAAAATATCGTAATATATAAAGTATTCTACTAAGTGTGTTAGGATCAAATAATATATCCAAGAAAATAATATTTATATTGTGTGTTTATACAAACTAAATATAATTATTTAATCTTAATTTTAGTATTATAATGTTATTATTTATTTTAAATTTTATTTTCTTGAAAATATATTTAGTTATCATATAGTGTTTGCTGCTGCCCGACAACTTAGCTCAATCGACAGCGTAACTTTATACTAAATTAAGGGTCCAGGGTTTGATTCCCGGCATGGTGGAAAGATTTATCAATGGTGAAATGCGAGTTTCTCCTTTCAAAATGATTAATTAACGGCTGGGTGTTGCGTTTGTTTTAGGAGGACGCACTATATCCTCCTGGTACTCTTTCCTCGGAAATTTGAGCGACGTTAACAGATTCCAACAAAGGGATGCTGTCATAAAACAAGCATATACATGCTTGTAAAACCATAATATGGTAGTAATAACAATTAGTTGTGGGAACAGTTGACCTCACTACATCCATATTTGTATCGTTTTTACAGAATTACTAGTAGTTATTTGAACAGTAGACCTCTGCGTATAACCTGAACAGTTAGTAAGAAGCGGTGTTCGAAAAACAAAAAACCGGATATCTCACTTCCTCCATATTCTAATCCATACTACAATCTTAAGGTTTCTCTTTGGATTTATAGTTGAAATATCAAGCTAATTACTCAGAGGATTTAATTTGAAATTTTTTCTTTGGCAATCAAGTTTTACAACAAATAAATCAATACTATATTCATAGAGAATAGCCTATATTCATTCGGTCTAAGGCATTAATATCTAAATATATGTCAAAATTTAAAAAAAAAACCTAAGTACACAATCAATTGTTTTAACTACAAATTAAAATCACTTAGGATGATCTATTAAATGAACAACCATTTGGGAGCTCGCCATATTGAAACAGATCGCCATTTTGAAACAGATAATTATATTTCAACATATAGCCAGACTGAAACAGTCAGATTGAAATATCTAGCAGGCTTGAAACCTATAGCTAGATTGAATCATATTGAAAAACTATGTTGTTTAGTCAAGGTTCAAAGAATATCCCTGCAAAATTTAGTTAAAATTGGTCAACGCATTTGGCAATTATCATGGAGCAAGCAAACAGATAGAGTTGCCGCCATCTTTAAATGTATAACAAAAACGTAAAACTATGTACTGTACAAACGTTGTTCGGCCTAAGTTAAAGAATGACCTTGCAAAATTGCATTAAAATTGGTCCTCGCATTCGACAGTTATCACGTAGTAAAGATCCGGACAGACATAAATAAATCCCAAATGCTTAAGTTAAAACAGAACTTCACTTCGCTCGGTCAATAATATTTTTATCTAGGACAAAGATGACCTCTTGAGCACCCTTAAGTCCTGTTCTTTGCACAAAGTGTATATGGAGGTGAGGAAGGAGTAAGAGGGTGTATAGTATCGTGTCGCAGTAGCTGACGATATTCGTGGCGCGAAGTAGCAGCCCGTAATTTCATTCTACGCACGGAGTAGGGTGTGTGTAATAAATCTACGACCCACCCCCCACCCCTACCTCTTAATCCCCCCTTCACCCACGACGAGCCCGATACGGGTTCCACCACTACTTTTTCACGCAGCGCGAGAGAAATTTTAACAAGGGAAAAAAGGGTGTGTAAAGGGGTAGACGGGTGGTTTTTTTTATGTGCGTGAGAGTGAGGGTAGGAATCAGATGTAAAATAAAAAGAAATTAAGGGGAAAAAAGATTAGGTACTTCATTTAAATCAGTAACTTGTAGCTAAGATGAAGGCAGCAGCTATAGTCGGACACCATAAAATAGCCTTATATGATGATTCAAATAGTTTTTAAATTAACTTTTTTGTGTTCATGTATGGTCATACGTCCAGCTATGTAATCTACAGTAGTTATTTTTGATCGTTGGGTCTATTTATAGTTTTTCTATCAATATTGGCCTATTGGAATATTATTTATTTATCTACTTACGAATAGCCGTTGGTCTTTGGAATGGTTTACGATTCAAAATATAAATAAGCCTCATTAAGAGCCACAGACAGTACTTGACTTTTGTAATATAGTTCTAACCAGACTTTACATCATGGTGCGATTTTATATGTTCAACTTTTTAAAGTAAACGCTAGGATTGATACCACTGAAATAGTTTTACAAAAATATATAAAAATTGTAGAAGAATTATTTTAAAATAAAAAATATTAAACTGATACCATTGAGCTGTTGTCAAAGTGAAGAGTGTAGAAAACCACACTTCGCTGGAATATATTTGAGATAAGAGTATTGCTAGGGATTCACTGAGTCGTAAGTTAGATCAAATTTATGAAGAATCTGGAATTAACCACATTATTCCCTGAGTTCATTATCATGGGTGCTCCGAGTAGTAGAGTGAAAAAAAAGTAATCTAGTATCCAATATCCTGGTAATGGGCTGTGAGATGAGTTTTAAGAACCACTAGGAGGACATGGATGTTAAAACATAGCTTGGAATTGGGTAAGTTTATCAGCAATTAATTAGAAACATACCTGCTTAAGTAGCCGTATGGTTAAGGCGTCACTCTCGTGTTAGACTAAACTGCCGATGACAGGGAGATCGGGGTTTAATCTCTGTCGGGTCTACTGAAGGTAGGCTATAAAAAAATTCTTTTCCACTCTCTCTCCACGTAGATGCGGGTATATTTCCTCTAAATTAAACCTCCATATCCCTAACTCATTGAGTAGTTGTTACATACACGTATAACCTGAACATGTAGTAATACATGGTGCTAAAAAGAATATAAGTTAATCATTATTTCATTTATTTATTTGAGGTATTTAACGTTCGCTTTCCGAACAGGATGGTTATATAAACACACGAGAATTTCTATGAGAAAGAGCGAAAGGGCCTACCAATTTTGCCGGTTAAGGTATTTTCACATCCCTTCTAGGGTTATTTTACTTGCCACAATCAACACGGGACCGACGGACTTTCCGCCGAAGGAGGTTGTGCTACGGATTTTTATCACACAATTTAAAACCACAGCTGGGTTTGAACCCACGTATATTTGGATCCTGAGTCGAGCATTTTATCTCAAGACCACCGAGGCCACCTGGAAGCTAGGCACGAAGAATTATCTCATAACTATAAAGAGAGTCTTTAGTTAAATATCGTAATTTTGTTTTTGTGTACAGTAGAATCACGTTAATCCAAACTAATTGGAACCGAAGCTTGTCCGGATTAGCGAAAATACGGATCAAGTGGAAGAATACGGAAGGGTCTTATGAGAAAAGTTTTCACAAATTTTAAATTACAGTTGAATAAAGTTTATAAAATTGACATTCATAAAACTAATTTATAGTACGTAATATAATTGTACATATGCAATATATAATTTTGCAGTATTGTAATTATTTTTGATTACAAGAAAACATAATTGTGTTGACTACAATATGTCAATATTAAGTATTTGAATGGTAAAAGGGAAAAAGGGGTAAAATTTAGTGCTGCAATTTTTAAACAATCATGAGACCTTTATAATTAAATTTAGATTAAGGTTAAAAGAAGTTTCTATCATTTTTAAATAAGCTGGTCCCACAATACTTGACAAACATAAGCTAGCATTGACAAATATGAGAAATGACCATAATGTGGGAACGGTCACTTGTGGGGTATTCGCCAATACTTGTAGATTACTTGCCAAATAACGCGGCACTTGCCATCCGCTGTCGGTTTTCTGACACAAGACAAAGGCGACCAGTAGCTGCCCCAGGCACTTGGTGTAGTTCCCACACTACTCGGGGAACATTGGACATGATCGCCAAGCAACGACCAGCATATTGTATGTCTTGACGCGCCTAGCTCAAATCTCTTTGATTTATCTTGGGTTGTCTAGACGCTTATATTTGTTGGGCTTAGCAGGTATTTTTGTGTCTTGATCGTGATATTATGGAGTGGAAAAAACGAGTACGTTATTGAATTCCTGGACGTTATTGAGAAGGATTTTATCTTGTGGAATGCAAAACATCCACTACACTAGAATAGAAATAAAGTACATGACGCTTGGAGACAATACAGTGCGAGTTTTCCATAGAATGCGCCAATGACGAGCTGGAAAGGAAAAGGAGTCACAAATGTAATCAATTCATCCAATATTGACAAAAAAAATTTACAGACAGAATTACACCGGGCAAAAGTTTCTTAATGCCATCGCTGGAAATAAAATCAACATTAAGTTCAGAGGTAAGTGCAAGCTCAATTTTTACTAGCTAGGTCAACAAATTCTGTTGCTCTTTATACCCCAGCCCCCACGTAAAATAAGGTACCCTTCACACAAAACAACGTAATTAAGAGTAGCTCTTCACGATCCATTTTTTTTTTTTTTTTTGTTGACACTCGTGAGCACAAAGAGAGAACATCACAAGTGGTGTAGGTGTGGGAGACTCAGGGTTGGTCAGAATAATTGGACAAGTACTTGTCCAAGTATCGGCCTTGTGAACTTATAATGTGTGTGGGAGCTCCACTTGTCCATTGCCTAAAATCTGCACAAATGTTAGACAATGCCCTCCTTGATATCTGCCAAGTAGTGTGGTACCGGCTTTAAAACTATTTTGCATGGCGTTTTTAGGCCGAAAAGTTGACACAGCTCTTCTTGAATGGCTTACTTGTGACCCGTCTACCGAGGATTGATATGGTTAAGCAAAGAAACTCACTTTGCTGAAACCTTAAACTATAGTTTCCCAAGGTACGCTCGAATGTACTAAATCGTGCATCCTTTTTAATGGAGGCTCTTTCCATGTTCAGATGAGATGAGGGAACTATGGTAGTGAATATGACGGGATGAGGTCAATGAAGATTTTGGCCTTAACCAAACCCCGCTTAGGAAAGTATTCCTCTTTCAATAATTAAAAAATCTCCTGGTACTAGACAGCAATCGAGCCTGGGACTTCTAGTTAAGCCGCCAAGAGCTTTGATAGGCCTTTCACGAGGCAGGCTATAATAATATACTATAGCCACAGTGCAATTGGCGTGCATTATTCCTGCTCTGATTCGCAGCCTTAGCTCAATCGGTAGCGTGTTTGCATACTGAGTTAAGGGTCCCCGGTTAGATTCCCAGCACGGTCGAAAAAAAGATAATTGGTGAAATATGGGTTTAACCTTTCACATTGATAAATTAACGGCCGGGGACTGGATGTTGTGCTTGTCTTAGTCTTAAGTTAGATTATATGGCATATGAAGCTACGAAAGGCCTAGCAGGAATAATATATGACTTGGATGAAAAAACTTGCCCAGACCACAGGCTGTAAACGGTAATGAATGTAAAGTAAAGTATTCCTGCTATGGTTCAATAAACCAGACCCCATTTCTTTGTATGTGAGTGTGCAATGTCTATATTTTTGTTTAGCACAAAAGCTACTAACGGTTCAGTTTTAACATATTATATCGGCTATACAATATAACATTAAATTATTTAATCTTCAAATATCTCGCAGTTCCTTTTGTATTGATTATTCTTTCAACTATAATATAGCATCATCTTCACTTCTCACTCATTTACCCGCCTCGGTTGTGTAGTTAGCTAATGCACTAGTTTCGTGTTGAGATAGACTGCCGAGGACGGGGAGGGAGATCGAGGTTTTAATATCTTTCGGATGAACTGGGGGTGGTTTTTCCTCAATTGTTTTCCACTTTCCCTCCACGCAAATGAGGCTCAACTTCCTCTATATTCAACCTTTCCAACAGCTAACCCATTAGTATAACTAGTACTTAATCCTATAAATCAGAACGGGTAGTAATACGCGGTGATAAGTATACTCAATAATTTATTATTTGTCTATTAATCTATTATAATACATTTTTGTTAATTTTATTGATAATTGAGGTCTGAATATTCAAAAAATATGTTTCAATTGTTTTAATTTTTTCATTAATAAGACTATATCAATTAATGAGTTTAATTATAAATTTTAATATGTTTATTTTATAAACAAAGGTAATTTTACCTAGCATACTTGTTATGTTTTATGTTATTGTGCATTATTAATAATTTTCAGTACTGTGATTAAAATTTGATTAAGTAAGACAAAATTCAAATCTATTTTAACTATTATTGATTAATTTCTCTAAATAAGTTTTACTTTACATCCATTATTGTTTCCAGACTGTGACCGTTTTTTTTATTCGCATAATATATTTTCCACTTAGTAATAGGCCTGTCGTAACTTTATATACCCTGTAATCTAACTTAAGACTAGGACAGGCACAACAACCAGTCTCCGCCCGTTAATTCATCACTGTGAAAGGGTAAACTCACATTTCACTAAAATAAATGTTCACGTCATTCCGGGAATTAAACCCGGGACCCTTAGCTCAGTAAATAGACACGCTACCGACTGAACAAAGGTGTTGGGTCTTTCTAAATATTAATAGTAAATATTTAACATTTATTTTGTTATTGGTGTAGTAATCTCTCTCTACATTACTGGCAAATTTCGATTTTCTGCCACACCTAAAAGGTTTTTTTTTCTTTTTACTTACTTTCTCTCCTTCTTCTAAATTTTCTCTATTTAAAATAGTTTGTAGCCCCTCTTCCAGAATTTAAACAACTCCTTCCTAAGAATTTTTAATTTTAATACTAATCTGGATACCTGGAACTTTCCTACCTTTCTGCCAAATTTAAATTTTCTACCACTAATAAAAGAGTTTTTTCTGTTTTCCAAAGTCCCATTTAGAAATTTAATATTTTCTGTTCTTAATATTTACTTGAAGTGATATTTTAACAGCAAGCCAAGTCTCAGTTTTATTATCACACTAGGAAGTAGTTGTTTACTATATTAAGTTTTGAAACCTACATCTCCTTTTATCCAGTTCACTCTTAGAAAGTTCAAATTTTAAGATTTATTTGCCTAACTGGACTTGTTTCTCTACTTGTCTGTCCAATTTAAATTACTGTTTACTTCATATAAACTTTTTTTTTGTATGGGTCCACCCACTTCGGTAGCCACATGGTCTATGGCGCCACTCTTGCAGTAGACTAGACTGACAGTGACGGGGATATCGAGATTCGAATCTCAGTCGGTTGTACTGAGGGTATTTTTTTTTCGAAAATTGCTTTTCATTGTCCCTCCACGCAAATGTGGGTACACTTAGACTTAATAAAAACTTCCTCATCCCTAAAACTATTAACGTAATTACTACATAAGCGTATAGCCCGAACGGGTAGTAATACGCAGCGCTACAAAAAAAATATAGCCCTCCTTCCCACACAATTCTCAAAACCCTTTTTTGTAATTTCCCAATTTTAGATTTTTCTAGCTGTATGAGGCAATTCCGATACTTTCACGCCAAGCAATATTTTAAATTTCCAGACTCGGGAGTTGGGAAAATACGGTTATGAGTGAGTCAGTAGTCAAAGATATTTCTGCCCCTCTCCATCCTCTTAAGTGAAGAAATTTGAAAAACCTTCAAAAATGACTTTCCCAATTTTAGAAAGGAACCTACATTTTAAATTTCAAGGTGTATGTCCAAAAGAAACATTTGTGAATTTTGAAATTTTTCAAACCACATTTTTAATCCCTAGAGGTCAAATTTCGCCCCAAACCCGTCTTAGAACCCAAAAAGAACCTTCATACCAATTTTAAATTTCCCAGGCCTAAGAGCTGGTGAAATACGATGTTGAGTAAGTCAGTGAATGGGTTTTGCCTTTTATATTATGTAAATAGAGAGAAAGACTAGGACGTTGATGAAAAATCTTTAATAAAGTCAAGTGAGTAACTTAGATAAAGAGATGTTCTTGTGATTTTCATTCAAAATATTAACTGATAAGTTGTGATTTGTCTTACAAACATATTTTTAGGTTAAATTTATAATATTTTTATGCATATCTAAAATGATTGCTGAAAAATAAACAAGGTAAATTAAAAAGTAAATATTATTTACTGGAACAATTTTATAAACTTTAAACAAAAAATAAAATAAAACTTAGTCGTATCATATGAGTAAATTCAACACCGCTGCTCACTCTATCGGCAGACATGCAAACCAATATAAATCCCGATCAGGACCGCAGGCTACGTAAGACACGATCGTTTGTGATCGTACACTCCACGGATCATCTTTGAATATTGATTTACTATCAAATACAGCTGCTAGCCAACCAGTTATTCCACCTGGGTAGGCACATCTCTACGATCACGTTATTTAAACTTGATATTGATGTAACATGTATTTGATAATAATAATACCACATATTTTATTTGTACAATATTACGGAAAAATAATGTTTGTATGTGGATTAATTGACTTGCAATAAATCTGTGAAATTGATAAAGTAGAGAAAAAAAATCCGTTTGAGATTTCTTACCGGTACATGTTATTTTGTTTTAGCTAATAAAAAAAATTGGTCGTCAATAAATAAAAAACCGTTTAAGATAAATAAAAAATATCAAATTTAGGGGGTAAAAACAATGTTAATTGTATGTGTTGTTTGAATCACATCGTCTCGAACATTTTAAATGAATCTTTGTGACATACATGCAAAATATTTAAAGTGTACTCACAGTATTTATTTTTCTCAGGAGCTACCCCCTTCATCATCAGGAGGAGAAGAAGAAGCACCGGGACCCAGAAGGGGGGCCCGGGCCCCCTCGAGAAGAGCGCCATGTCTGTTACACGCCGTTCATTCTCATCCCTACCCGTGCAAGCTTTCTAAAACCACCACTGTCCTCCCGGCTACCAACTCCATGCAGTTAGCAGTGGCTACAAGCCATGACAAAATCGTTAAGTTCAGTCTTGTAGGTCGGAAAGAACACGAGTTTTGGCAGCCATTCCAATAAGTTTTGAATTGAACGTATGATGAACAAACCCCTCTAAACGTACAACAATGGTTACAACAATGTACTGTTATCTTCCGATGGTTCTTGAAACACTAGAGATCACAGATAAAGCTTCACGGAGATATTTTAAGATAGAAAGGCTCTTCTTTAATGTATTTTCAACTTCGGTGTTACCTCGTGAAAAAAAACCTCTGCCTGTGTGTGCCTATCGATTAGGGGTAGCGAGTGAGGCGCTGGGTTGCTCTGCTAGACAGCGGGGCTGCGCGCCTGACACCAACGCCATCTTGTGACTGAAGCAAGTAACCGTCACTCGTGAGCATGCGCATCAGAGCTCATACTCCATAGTAGTATGCATTCAATCATCCGTTGTTGTTGTTTTTTCTTTTTTTAAAAACGTTTCTTTATCTTTCTCATTCGTTTTCTTTCATTTCCCCTCTCGAATTACAATCACTGTGAAAATGAGAAAGTTTTTTTTATCGTAAAAGGGGAAGAAAAAATAATTATATCCATGTATTTCCTTTGTTTAATGTGAAGTAAAAAAAAGTAAAAATTTGTCAGTCTCTTCAAATTACATCAGCAATTCAAAACACTTTGTAAAAGTAGCTCACAAAGGTTTTGATTCTACAAATTAGAATAAAACGATTTATTTATCTTGGCTTTAGTAGTAATCTTCTCTCTAGATGTTCGTACCGTGAAATATTGTTTCACTGGCTAGTTGCTTTAGTTTTAAATGTAATTTGTATTGGTACATGCGTTTTATTTTTATTTTCAGAACTAAACTATCTTCTTTGTTTTTATTGTATTTGTAGAATAAACAGAATAAACCACAGTGATTCTAATAATATTCGAACAAATCAAAATAATAATAATAATTACAATAATACTAATACTACTATATACTAATATGTATATTTACGCACGTGTAAACTCGCTTCGAACATGCACGTAATAAACCTTATCAAAATTAATATTCATCATATTCACTGGAGTTACCTTCCTGTATACATTCGCTGTCATCCCGACAGTGTTACAATCCATTGTTCATAGGAAGGGTCTTCTGATAGTTAGAAAAGTTACTAGATCTACTTTCACGTATTCATTCGTTTAATCACGTGTCATATATTATCAATACCTATAAAATAACAATAATAATCTAAAAGATATCAGTTTAGGCAGGGATAGAAAAATTAAGTTTGCATTTTCTAAAAGGTACTTCCAATAAAAAATTGGACTGTAGTTAACTGCCAAAGCAATCGAATATGACCCCAAGGTGTTGGGATTTGAATCCAAAACGGGTGTACGAATATTATATTTAGTTTAATTGTTTTTTATTTTGGCATCGCGTCTTACTACCCGTTAGGGTCACACGCCTATGTATTAATTACACTACTGTGTTAGGGATAAGGAAGGTTTAATTTAGAGGAAGTGTACCTACATCTACGTGGATTTAGAGTGGAAAACCATTTAGGAAGAACCACTCTCTAACGGGATTGAACCCCAATCTCCCCGTCCTCGGCAGTCTAGTTAAACACGAGAGTAGTGCGTTAGACCATGCGGCGGGTCTAGATTAATTGTTGACACAAAGTAATCTCAAAAGTTGCTCAGTATTTGTTACAGGCATAGTGATTGTCATTTTGAACCAAACTTTTTAACTCTGGAAGAGAAAAAAATCCTGGTCAAGATCCAAGATGTTCAAGGGAAATATTCAAAAAGTGTTAGAAGTACTATGCATATAAAACTAAACAAAAAGTATTTACTAAAGCAATATTTTATTTATTTTGGCTAAAATATGTGTTTCGTTATAAAAACTGAAAAAATGCCTAACTAGCATTCTCTTTCACCTCAATTAAAAAAAAATCCTCTTAACATCGTGTCTTACTACCCGTTCTTACTATACACCTGTGTACTAATTACACTAATGTGTTAGGCATTAGCAAGATTGAATTTAGAGGAAATGTACCCACATTTGCATGGAGTAAAAGTGGAAAACCATTTAGGAAAAACCACTCTCAATACACTCGACAGAAATTGTACCACGCTCTCCCCATTCTCCGCAGTCTTGTCTATTGCGAGAGTAACGCCTTAGACCATGCGGCCACCGAAGCAGGTAATTTAATAATATTGATTGTTTATAATGAGTCTCGTATTATAAGAATGAACATAAAAGTGTTTCACTGCCTTATAGTCAATACACCCTTATCACATTTCCCCGCCTTTTTTGACCTAGTTTCTGCGTATAGCCCGAACGGGTAGTAAGACCGGGGCTAATAATAATTTAACCTAATTTCAAACCTTACAGTCGACCCATTTCTATCTCCCACGAATAATATGGAAGCCGGAAGAATACACGACTTCTAGAGGCCCGCAACGGGGTGGTCTATAACCGGAAATAAGAATCAAAAAGAAAAGGTAAACCGGAAATGCTATGGACCCTTTTTCCCTTCTTCCCTACTGGTAACATCAAATAAAATATACTCGTCTGAAAGTGGGTTTTATATGAATTTTCTAAAATCTATTTCGAACACGATCGAAACTACTCAGAAAAACTCTGCATTATGATGTCGACTACACTCAATTGGTGTTCGCATGATCTACCTACGGCGTCAAGTACGCAATGAACTGTTGTTATGTCGGTGACGGAGAGGGTCGTGTTTCGAATCTCGGCCGGATGCATTTGGTATTCGTTTACTAAAGGTAATTAATTTATCACTGTACCCTTCCAAGTTTTTGTGTTTTAGAACCGCGTTTTACTATATGTTCAAGCTATACGTGTATACACTATTACGCTAATGAGTTAGGTATGAGGAAAGTTGAATTTAGAGGAAGTGGACCCGCATTTGCATTGAGGGAGAGTGGAAAACTTACTGAAGTAGGTCCTGTCAATCCTATCTTCACGCTAAGATCTGGGTGCATTTATTATCAAATCACCTTTCTCAAATATATAATTTAGATTAAACATGATATTTAAAAAGACTATGGCAGCTGGTGGAATACATATTTATAATATTAATGTAGTCCACACACGAACTACAGCATTTACACAACCTTTGCGAATCATGCATACAAACCTGTTTCAATACAAGGTCGTTTATGATTGCGGTATTTAGTCTGCAGATACTAATAACATACATTATATAAGCTCACGACTTGCACGCTAACCTAGCATAGTACGGGAACGCCTAGCTCCTGTAAATTTATTATTAATATTATTATCATTATTATTATTATTATTATTATTACCACGTCTTACTACCCGTTCGGCTTATATGCACTTGCGCTAATGCGTAATGGTAGGGTGATTGTGAGATGAAATGGAGGACCTACAGTCTAACGTGGGATCCAAACTACGGTGGAGGCCTGACATTCCACACATTCACAAGTTGTCTGTACATTTATTAACCAGATAGTAAGGACGGGTTTCGTATAACAATAATAATTACCTTCGCCAGCCCCACTCAGAATCGAACTAGGTTCAACTAAACCTATGACCTTTGGTCACGGGAGCGAAAGCACAATTTGAGCTTTTATGCCAAGTTGAGGCGAAAATACCTGTATCGGTGAGCACGCAGACTAACCCTCAAGCTCGTCCAGTCTGGTTACCGGTGTCGGGGACGTCGGGGTTCTAATACCGGCCGGGTGTACTGAAGTTTTTTTCTTTCTTAAATTACTTCACACTATACCTACACGTAAATGTGGGTATATTTCCTCTAAATTGGGCATATATTATCCCTACTCCAATAGTGTAATTAAATAAGTATAAACCAGCAGGGTTAGTAAGACGCGAAACAGAGAAATTTTCAAAAATGATTCACAAGGGCCACGTCGTTTCCTGAAGGCTCAAAAAAACTTTTATCAAAAAGTACAGCTGATTGGGATGATTTATAACACATCTTTGAGAACTTGGTTCAATTCCAGGAAACACCTAAACGTAATTAGAGTAGGTTCGTCCTGTTATCCAGTTACGTATACCAATTCCTAACAATCGGCTTAAATGTCCACTGAGAGGTGTGTTGTCCTAGGTTAGTCATATCGTTGTTATTTTAACACCACGTCTCACTACCAGTTCGGGCAATACGCTTATGCACTCATTACACTAATGACTTAGGGATTAGGAGGGTTTTAATTGAGAGGAACTGCACTAGTATTTGCGTGGAAGGAGAGTGAGAAACCAACCTCAGTGCACCCTACCTGGATAGAACCGCGGTCTCCGTGTCTTCGGCAGTCCAGCCTAACACGAGAGTAGCACGTTAGAAGCACCGAAACGGGCTTAGGCTAGTCATAAATGGTGCCAATACTATCATGGGCTTATAACGTTTAAGTTGAAAACTATATAAAAAAAAACTAAATCAACACAAAACATTAGGAGTGAGGATAAAAGCGTCAGTCTTGTCTTGTCTGATTTTCCAGCATGGGGACGGTTAGATTTCGAAAGACAGCCACATGTACTGAGATGATTTTGTACCTAAATGGTTTGCCAATCATTCTTCCTCCTCGCAAATACGGGCACACTTCTTCTAAACTATATACCTCTCTAATTTCTACCCCGTGGGTATGCTGTAAGGATAGTAAAGATGCAGTGCGTACGAAAATTAAAAAACAAATTTATGTATGTTTAGTTCGTTGTTCCCAGCCTCTCAACCCGCCACCAAGGTCGGCAGAAAAGTGTAACGCCATCTATTAGTGGCATTGAACAGTATCTACTGTGTTAGTGGGATTAGTTGTGGATGGATTATTATTAATACGATAGATCCAGATATGTTTGAAAGCGAACAGATAGCAGCACAAGTTTATGACGGATTAATGCATGATTCTTCTCGGCAGTAAAGCACTGCCTGGTTGATGTCTGTCTTTGTATTTTCATAAAATTAAGTTAGTTTTTTTTTAAGTCGCCGCTCTTAAGGTTCACTTTAATAGTCCTAATAGTGAAAAATATATATTCCATTCTAATATTTTATAGTTTGTTGGCGGGAGGAGCTTGGTATTCATATCCCAGATGGATAAACAAAGAATAATTGTGTATTATTGATTTATCTTTTTAAAAAAAAATGCTGCTTCATGTCCTATAAATGTTCATTTCCTCATCAACTATTCTATTATTTGAAGATTTACTGGACCGCTAGTAAGTCACGAAGCACAACAATATCTTATTGTATGTGGAAATATGCCTGCATTAGTGATAAAGATAGCGACACTCAGTTCACCCCAACAGAGAATTAAATTCTTACCTTCCCCTCAACAGCAACTAACCGCAAAATAGAATCTATCTCCTAAGACCACTCGCTCATCAATGTGGTCAATAAGTTCATGTTGATGGCTTCAGGCTCGAAATCGTGCAACCATCTTCAGTGGCCGAATAGTTTACGTCATTCTAGTGTAGACTGGCCTGCTGATGATGGGAGATCGGAGTTCAAATACTGGTTGGGTCTACTGAGGCTAGTTTTTTCTAAATTATTTCCCACTATCCTTCCACGCGAATGAGGGTAGATTACTTCTAAAATACTTCCTTCTTCATCCCTACCCCATGAGAGTAATTATCATATATGAGTACCGGAACAGCTAGTAAGATGCGCTGATAAAAAAAATTACATTCTGATGAAATCTATGTCGACTCATTCTCGCCAACTCGTGGATCTCGAAAAGCGGGCCATATTCACCATGAGATGTGATTCCAACAATTGAGGTCTGGAACAAAAGGGTGGCTATGTCATCATAGATGTTCTTTTCACCTTAAAAATCCCTTTACGTGCTTAGTAGTAAAGAGTCTTTTATTGTGTCAATCATTTGGGCTATCTGCATTTAATTACACTAATGAGTTAGGGATGAGGAAGTTAAAATTTAGAAGGTATGTGCCCGGTTTGTGTGAAAGGAGAATGATAAATCTTGAGGTATAAAAGCCGATACACACAGAATCCTAAGCTAAATTATTCTGGGCTATGCTGTCTGTGCTAAGACTTTGTCAGTTTGGTTTCAATTTGCACTGGGGGGAACACCGGAAGTAGGGGAGGGGGTGTTGAAAATTATAGAGGCAAAACATTATTTTTAGGCAATTCCATTCTAGGAATATAAATACGAGACAAATATTAGTAGTTTGATTGTGTTGTATCAAAAGTTATGTCTTAGATTATGTTTATAAGTTGTGCACTGATATCTATATTTTTAGAAAGTGCTCGTTAAATACTGCAATTAAAAAAACAAGGACACGCCACAACGTGTGTACCACTGGCTGTAATCGGGTTCAAAATCTGGCCGGGGATGGTTTTATATAAATAATTTCCTGCTTTCCTTCCACGAAAATGCTGTTACATTTCCTATAAATTCTGCTTTTCTAATCCTTATCTTAGCCTCGTGATTAAAATGAGCACCACTCGGATGATGGGTAGTAAGACGTGTCGGGGGTTTGGTGGAGAAAAAGTAAAGGGTTTTCGGTTGTTGTTTTTATTTTTTATCTGATACTTTGCCTGAGCATGTTGGACTGGTCGTATTACCCATACAAAGTGTCACGTGTTTTAGTTAATTAACTACCCCCTTTCGAAATATGTTCTTTGGGTGGACCTGAAGGAAGGGTGTAGTAGAGGGGAGAAGAAGAGGAGTTGAGTCTATTCGAGCCGAACTTCAACCAGTCATCGTTACAGGTCACCCGCCTCTACCCCGTCTTCTACCCCCACCAACGGTATGAGAGCTTTAGAGAGGTCAGCTACAGATCCAGGGGAACTAGGTTCGATAGCGGCTGCAGGTACCTAAAATAACTTAGTGCTATCTTATTACCAGGATTGTACAATTCCTCGTACTTTAGGAGGAAAAGTGTTTGGTCCTAGTTTTTTTAATGGAGTTTTTTGAAGATTTTCTGTACTTGTGCACAAACAACAGATTAACTTAGTCTAGAATAGTATACATATTAATACACACCAACCTTAGGGCCAGTTTCGTAGTCGTATTGAGCACGTCTCAAGTGCAGGTGCTACTCTAAACACTAAAATCTAATGGAATGGACTAGTTGCGCGTATGAAACTATCCCATTTCATTCTGGTCTAAGTAGGTGTCTTGTATTTTGTAAAACACCGCACTTGAGGCGTGTTAAGTCTGATAATGAAACAGGCCCACAGTTCCTTGCTACCTATTAATAGTATCACCCACGTTAATGGCCGCATAGTTTAAGACGTCCCTCTCGCAATACACTGGATTGGCGGCGATGGGAAAGTTGGGGTTTGAATTCCGGTCGGTGTAGTCCTACTGAGGTTGTTTTTCCCTAAATGGTTTCCCACTCTACCTCCACTCAAATTTGGGTACATTTCTTACAAAATCTTCCTTTTTAATCCCTACCCCGTTAGCGCAATTAAAGTATGGGTATAGCCCGAACGGGTAATAATACACGGTGAATAGAAAATAACACACCCGGAATTGAATCGGTGTCTCATCCGACACTTTAGCTCAGTCGGTAGCGTGTATGTTAAAAAAAGGGAGGGGGCAAAGTTTCGGGAGCTGATGAGGGTAGGGGGGATATAAGCCCCTTAGTCACTTCTCTTCCCCAACTCTGGCCTTGGCTATACGCTGCTATCTTCCCGTTTTAAATTTGGCGCGCAGCCTACAATCAGTCGTCAGTGAGACAGGTATTGATAAGGTATATGTAGCGATTAATTAGTTCATATCATGCGCGTGTCTGCATGGCCCATCGAATAAAAGCGTCCAACATAATATTAACTATTTCTATTCGAGACCACAGCAGACACTGGGTTTTGGGGGCAGCCCCATCCCAAGTAAAATATTTTTATTTTGTATATTTTATTTTTTAACGTTTCTTTGTTCATTATATCTTGATTTTTTTGTATCGATCTGTTGAACTTTGGAATAGGATGAGTTTTTTTTATTCACAGATAATTATGAAGTATTCATTCTCACATGTTATTATCTGAAGTTTAAGAGAGTGTAAGTCCCACTCCTGTGGCCGCATGGTCTAAAGCGCTACTCTCTTGTTAGACTAAATTTCCGATGACGGAGAGATTGATATTCGAATCTCTGTCGGGTTTACTTAGCGTGGTTTTTTCAAAATGGTTTTCCACTCTCCCTCCATGCAAATGTGGGTACACTTCCTATAGATATAACCTCCCTAATTCCTAAAAACACTTGCGTGATTACTACATAATCGTATAAAAATGCGATGCTAAAAAAAAAAGACAGTAAGTAGGTTCAAAATTATTTATTTTACTACCTTACTGGCTTACATGCATTGTTAATCAGGGTTGTGGAGCTGGAAGTAGTTTTTGGTGACGTCAAAGTTGGAGTGGGTAAAAATATATCGAATACGACTCCGGCCTCTAAATAAAAAATTACAATATATGGTAAATATTTAATTTTAGCTTTATATTTTTTATATTCTTTAGAAGAAATATTTATCCGACACCTTAGCTCAATCGGTATCTTGTCTGTCTATTATCTAAGGGACCCAGGTTCGGTTCCCAGCGTGGCCGAAAAATGTTTCAATGATGAAATCTAGGTTTATCCTTTCACAGTGATGAATTAACGGCCGGGGACTGGATGTTGTGCCTCTCTTAGTCTTAAGTTAGATTATAAGGCTATGACAGGCCTAGCAAGCCGGCATTGGAAAAAAACTGACCGAGCCCACAGAATGGAAACAGTAATGGATGTAAAAGGATTCATAATTGTAGTTTTGATCGACAAACATATTAAATTTTACATTCATAATTCCAAATAAGCTTCCCACTATAAAAATTTGTATTCAATTACTGGAGTTAATAACGCTATAATTACTTTTGTTTTATATAACATGTCATCTACAATACATATAGTTTTTTCCGACAAAGAATGTTACCCGCACCGGCGAGACACGAACTAAGCTGTCAATCTTGTCTGATATGATTTTCCAGTGACAGAGAGCCCGTGTGTTCAAATCCCAGATAGGTGAACTGAAAGTATATTTCAACTTGAGTTATTCATATTGGTTTTCCAATTCACTCTTGGCCCCCACATTACGTGGGGGTTTCTTTTTTAGTTGCCCTCTTCCCATTAATGACTACATAAGAAGTAAAATAAAGAAGGCGTGAAAATCCATTTATATGAAGGTAAGTATCAAGTTTATGAATTCACAAACACCCGCTTCGGTGGCCACGTGGTCTTACGCGCTAATCTCGTGTTGGACTAGACTGTCAAAAACGGGAAGATTGGGGTTTGATCCTGGTCAAATGCACTGAGGGTGATTTTTCCTAATTGGTTTTCAACGCTCCCTCCATAAAAAATGCGGGTTCATTTCCTCTAAAGTAAGCCTTCTTAATCCCTAAACTATTAGTGTAATTAGTGCTAAGGCGTATAACCTAAACAGGTAATAATACGGAGTGCTAAACACACTCACAAACTCACAAGTTTGATAAGTATATAAACAGAAAATTATATTTAAATTTAAATATAATCTTTATAACTATATGTACAGTAAATTGGTTGTATACATTTTCCCTAGCAATTGAAAAAATGTCCATATAAACATTGTGTGGCTTATTTTGAATTTGGACAGTTTAAAAAAAAAACTCCATGGAGTCAGCCTGCAACTGAACCCGATCGATCGAGCTTCCGCCATCTGTGAGTGAAGATAGTTCCAACTCCTGCGGATATAAGGTGTCATATGGTCAGCATAATGAACCCTCCAGCCGCTAATCTCAGTTTTCCAGGCGGAGCCTCTATATTTCCATTCAAGTAGCTCCTCATTTATCCGCGGAGGTCGAGTCGGACCCTGTCCCTCAGACCCACAGCTTCGCAGAAAAAATCTGGAGGCATCGGGTATCGAACACAGACTTCTGGATTTGTAGCCAGGATATCTTACCACTAGACCACACAGATTGTCTCTAGACAATAATATTAATTTTTTTTTTATCTCAGAAACATTTAAAAATAGTGTTAATCTAGTATTGTATGAAAATATAAATAAGTGTCTGTAAGTTTGATTAAATTTTTTTTAAATAATCTGTTTTTAATTTGTCTTAAATTTGGAATTTTAAATTTATATTAATTTTTGTTTCAATTTTCTGGTTTACGACTAACAAAATATGCTAAAATTTATTTTATATTAATAATAGTACATATTTATAAGTGTAGCTTCTTGTTTCTATGTTACTTTTTTGGGAACAAAATATAAATGAAACAGTGGTTTTTTTTTAAACTTTTAATACTTTCGGTCTATAAATTGTGAGCTATAAAAAACAATTAAGTAGGCACACACATAGACGAGGTACAATTCGTCCAGCCTAAGAGGTACAGCAATCTTACTTTGACCAATTACAGTATGGCACTATATTATAAGCTGCACCATAATGTAATCTGTCATGGTAAGCTTGCCCCTTTTCAGGGTAAACATAATGTGTACATAACTAGAACTATATGTTCATATTTAGATTTATTCTTTTAAACAAATTTGTTTGAAACTGTTGTTTGAATATGAGCAATTTTATAATATTTTTTAAATTATATTTTCCAGTATTAACTATATATTTTTTAAATTTTTTTACTTTGTGTAAGCAAGTAACATTTACAAGTGTAGTTAAAATAATAGTTAAATTATCCAGATTATAAAATCACAAAAATAGTATTTATCCCACAAATTGGGGTAGCTCTGGTTGAGGTATAGGGTTTTAAAATAATAAAATAGACATTTACAAATAATACGAGCATTCAAACTTTCATAGAAAGTCTTCCTTATCAGATAGCCAAAAAAACTTACTAGATCTATTTTCAACTCATGTGACTTACAGCTGTCATTTTTTATTTATTTTTAAACTAGTGGATCTTTGCAACGATGGCTGCAGATTATCTCACTAAAAAGTATGGAATAACTTTTTATTGGAAAAAGTTATATAGAATGAAACCTTATTCAACTTACTAGTTAGCGTATAAACCGAACGGGTAGTAAGGTGCGGTGCTAAATAAATAAATACATAAATAAATAAACTTTCTATTAAAGGTTTAGTCATCAAAATTTTCATGTATTAATAATCTGACAGCGTGGTGTAGTCGTCAGTGTACCCGACTACAATTAAAGGTGTTCCGGGTTCAATTCCCTACTAGAACCTTGAGTATTTTTCTCTCTAAGGGGATTATCCCACCGGTCACCAGGGGTTGGTAAATTAGGTTGAAGACTCTCATTGGGCCACACCTCCATATCCACTATCATCACCTCATTGAGGAGATGTGTTTACAACCTCCACAGGTGGACTCTGGGCAATTCTCTATGCCATCATTGCAGCGAATAGTCTACATACATATGACAGATTGTTAATGTTTTCATGGTGATGTAAAAAAAAACATTATTTGCAAGGAAAATCGGGTTTTCGTTGGAAGCTACTATTTTTTCTGTTAAATTTTAAAATGAGTGATCGTTTTAGTAATTTCAACCATCGTAAATGAGAAATAATTTTGTATTTTCTAAAAGGCCCTTCTTATGAAACTTAGATTTTACCTTTGAAATCAAAGAGTGCTCCAAATTTGATTTAAATATGTTCATTGATTCAAATACTATGGCGCACACAGATACAGGGCAGGAGGCTTTGGAGAGGGGATGGCGTAATCGAGAACGTTAGTGAGATTATCATCTATCTTAGAGTGAGTCTGTTTCGAATCCCGGATGGAGTCAAGTACAGGTTTCCAGAATTACACGGGATTTTAAGATGATTATATAGTCAGGTGTCCGTATTCATGCAGTCAACAAAAGTTCTAAACATACTGATTATTCAAGTTAACGAATTACAAACTAACTTAATATAATTTAGCACGTATACACTACCCTCTCAGCCATATCGCTTTTTCAGAATGAAACTCGGTATGAATCCGTATTAAATAATAAATATCTTAATCAGTACCACCCAGAATCAAACCACGATCCCTAAAACTTATGGTTGACTACTCTGATACTTATTCACGGTGAGGACAAGTTTGTAATCAAAACATCTATAAAAAAATAATGAAATATTTTACTCGATAACTCTTGACTTACTGTAAGCATTCTACTGTAAAATAAAAATGTAATTACTATAATAATTATATTGTCATAACTTTTTCACATAAAATGTTTTATAAAACAAAGATATTAAACATTTAGCTGACGCAGGTGTACCACTCATAAAATGCATGTGATAGTTTTTAAGAAGGTCAATATTACCACGTATCATATGATTAATATAATACTTAAACCACAAAATTATTTTCAAATGAACGTTCTCTCTTTAAGGACATACTATTTATTGTATTCTATTAAATTTATACCCACTTCAATGGCCGCATGATGTAAGGCGTCACTCTTGCAATAGAATAGACTGGTGAAGATTGGCAGATCGGGGTTTGATCCCACTTGGGTGTACATGAGATGATTTTTTTTCTAAATGGTTTTCTACTTTCCCTCCATGCAAATGTGGGTACACTACTTCTAAATTTAACCTTCTTAATACCTAGAATATAAGGTCAAAACGGGTAGTAAGATGCGGTGCTAAAAATATATAATGATTAAGTTACATTCATATAACTGAATACTCCACCACCCTATCTCAGTTAGTCTGCGCATTGATAAAAGGATCCCGGGTTCGATTCACAAAACACTCAAACTAATTACAATTGGTAAAAAAGGTACTTTACAATATTGGTGATCACTTGGTGATTAGAAGAATTTATAGTTAGGAGTTCCTATTCAAAATAAAGTTACCGGTAATAGTTTTGCAACTATTATTTTGATTTATGCTCTTTGGTGGAATGTGATGCTCTTTTTTCTTTGTCTCGACCCCTCGGATAGAGAAGTATTGTAACTGTCAAAAAATCAAACTCGATATTTCGATAAATGTATACGTTTGGTGATCCCCTGAAAACGAAAAGTTGTTTTTACGATGCCGTCTGCTTGTCTCTTTTTCTGTATCTCGGACTAGAGCCAAAACCATTTTACCGTTTGGGTTAAAACTTGGTATCTAGGGTTTTCATAAGGTCCCCATGAGATTTTGGGGAGGGAAGGAATTATCTATCTAACACTAAAATTAAGGGTAGTTTAAATTATGTCAAAAAGCAAAAAGAAAATAGATTTTCTCAAAATTCGCTGTAATGATTTTCATTAAATTTGACATATTATAAGCATTGTTTAGTGCTACAAACAAAATGGTAACCCTCGTTTCTCCATGAAAATGACTTTAAGGGAACTTTAAATAAGCAAAAATTTCCAACTTTGATAATATATACGCAAACATTTGAGATAAGAAGTAACTTAACATTGTAAAATTTTAGTACTATTTAAACAAAATATTTTAATCTAAAATATATTTTTATAAACCCAATAATTTCTGAGCTATAATCAAATGTTTTATTTTTTTATGGAGCAATTTGAAATATATAATGGATTCTTATTATCTTTAGTGGACAGAGAAGCTCCTCTTTTCCCAATGTTTCTGTAACAGTGTATATTATTGCAGTTATGAGCTTTGGTTGTGTGTTTCTGCAACAATGTGTATTATTTCGTTTCACAAATTTTACGAGTTTTTGGTAAATGTCTCTATTTTAAGTTTAAAGAGAGAAAAATATATGCAGTGCAGCGTATCATTTTTTTAATGTAAGCTTATAGGTCGAAAATTTTCCAAAAAAGTTCCAATGTAAAACTTATTTTAAGGGGAAGCCACTATTTTAGTAAACGACCATGTATTTCGGTAGCAATTTCTTGAGTTGTACCAAATAGATTTTAACAATATTTTTGTTAATAAAATTATTTGCCTCCATGGTCTAGTGGTCAGAGTTCCTGGCTTGAGATCCAGAGGTCCCGGATTCGATCCCCAGCGCTTCCAGAATTTTTCTGTTAAACAGTGTGTGTGGAACATAGTCAAACTCAGCCTCGTGAGGACAAATGAGGAGCTAAATGAGTAAAAAAAAGTAGCAGCTCCTGTCTATAAAACTGAAATTAGCAAAAGGAGGGTGCGTTGTGCTGACTACATGACACCCTATATCTGCAAGTGTTGGCACTATCATTATTAACGGAGGCGGCCGCTCGGTCGGTATAGCGCGCTTGCGGGCTCATGCCGTAGACTTTTTTTTGTTTTTGTTTCAAGAAGTGTCATATCAAAGTTTATAAATTGTAATTGTAAATATATAACTTACTTTATTTGATCAATGTATGGGTTTCCGTTGACATAAAAATAAAATTGGATCACAACACTAATGAACTTACGCTATGCTTTACTACAAACCATGTGATTTAAACAAGCAATAAAGTTTATTCGTCGTATAGTCATATTTTAACATTCTGTAAGCGTATAAACTGGACGGGTAGTAAGATTCTGTGCTAAAAAATAACTCTAGTAAACTATAGCGTTGTAGTAAACAATCCTAGAATGATTTTTAGCGAGGTTTTTATTTCGGAAGACCTATAATCTAAGATACAACGATTTGTTTGAAGGAATTAAGCTGAATTTTGAAATTAGGAAAGAAAGAAAGTTCGAACAAAGATTAGATATACGAGGATTGCGTGTGTTTCAATCAATAAATAATAAAATTGTAAGATAAAAATATAAAAGTATTTCTTATCAGCAATACAATGGACAGGGCAAATAACTTTACCATTACCTTAGATCGTGGTCTCAAGAAATGACATTAAGTCAGTTAGTTCGAAACCTTCAATCGTACAAGTCATTTGCTGTTTTGTTTCACATCTTTGTGTGTTCACTTACTTTGTTTTATTTGTTATCTACCGTTTTTTTTTATAGTGCGATTATATCGAACGATTGTTTACGAGTGTTGCTTAGCAACCGACAGCGTCGAAGAGGAAACCTTACAATCGCTCTTCCGACACTTGGATTTTTTTTTCCTTTCATCCATCCGTTTTTTTGTCAACTTTAGCATTACGGATCGAGGCTTCAAAATGTGAAGACATATGTCTTGTTGGTCTTAGAAATAATATGTGATCAAAGCTTATACTCTTGCGTCATTTGATGATAGCTTTGACAAAACCATAGTCGAAGATTTTTTAAATAATAATCATAGCACGTGTTATAAAGTAAATATAATCCAGATTTAGATTTCATTTAAATTAATTTAAAATAACACTAGCATGGTGGCCATTAAAAACAGGTTTAGTCTTATTTACATCCTTCTTGGATATGCAAACTTGTTCAGTCGTGTGTCGGCCTTCTAAGTGTGTTCACTCGAAAATGAATTGATTTGAAGGAATCTGCTCTTGAAACAATCAAATAAAACGTGTGGCAAAATAAACGTATAGAGGAAAATATACCTCCGCTTGGAGAGGTTTCCAAGCGTGGGTAACGACTGTTGCTGTGTAGCGTGTTTGAAGTGATCTGAAGATGCATTTCTATTCGAGTGACGGAGTCGTCTTGAAGAAGATATCCGAGGACGGATTTTATGGGGGCGATTGTTTCGGTTGGTGGTGCTCCGACCTGCTGACAGACATCACCGTCATAGTTGAAGAAGAAGAGGAAGACTTTGGGGTGTGTCTAGCGAGTGATACCCTCACGTCTTGGAGTCAGTCGGCCAAAGGGGGGTACCACGTGACTGGCCTCGACGCCGGTAAGGAAGAGGCGCGCGAAGAGGCGACCTTGCGGGTACCAGCCGAGTCTTGTAGTTCCTCAACACGCCGTTCCAAGTCTTGGCGGTCGCTTCGAGACCTGTCTCCGACGAGGCGACGTTTGGCAGAGTTAGTGGACCCGAGATCTCCAAGACGCAGACAGCTCTCGGAGATACTTAACGTGTCGATACCTCCGGACGGCGACGACCTCTCAATCGAGGTGAGAACTTTGAAAGGTGAGACGGAGGTGGATGGCGCGAGGGTTCGGGGGCGGCACGAAAGGCTCGGCGCCGCCCTGCTGAGGTGCGCCGCGTGCGGAGGTGGTGGTCCAGAGACGACTGATGATGACAGGAGGGTGTCGTATCAGAGCCGCCTAGCCCAATTGGCGCTGTCCGTCGAGGACGAGGGTCCCGAGATATACCGGGAACTGGACGCTCCTAGGAACGAGTTCTTCGCGACGGTGCGGCAGTTGGATCAGAGGTTGAGGACGCTGCAGAGGAACAACAAACAGATGAGGGCGGATGTGCGAGATATTCAACAAAGCTTCGAGGTAAATCAAAGTCCGATACGAGGAAACTTATTTTAAGGGTGTCGTCATAGCACTAGCGTTACACTTTTTTGATTTACCTAAAATAAGTTGCTAAAAATTACTTAAGAGAACATGATTAAGGAAGAAACTTTTGACAATAGGAGTTCTTATAAATATATATTTTTTAAGCCAGCACAGCACTTACATTTTGGAGAATTTAGGTGAATTTAACTGTCCAACAAAATATTTTGTTTCCCTTTGTTAGGCTATAATGTAAGTTAAATTTGTTGTCATCGGTTACTAAGTACAATTCGAGTCTAGTGATTCAAACCTCTCAGCCACCGCTGCAAGAAATTACACTAAAGTTCTATTCAAACCAACCGTGGGTGACCTGGCAATTTAGGGGTAAGGTGTCAGACTTCTGTACTGGTGGTCCGGGGTTCAATCCTCGGTCCCAGCACAGATTTATCTGATTGCCAAACCCTTTCTTCACCTCTTACAAAACGTGTATTAATCACAACTTATGAATGTGTGGAATGCCAGGCCTCCACCGTGGTTCGGATCCCGCGTTAAACTGTAGGTCGTCCATTTCATCTTACAATCACCCTACCATTACACATTAGCGTAAGTGCGTATTACCCTAACGGGTAGTAAGACGCGATGCTAATAATAATAATAATAATAATAATAATAATAATAATAATAAACCTCGAGAGAGTGTGGGTCAGAAGAAAGTGTGTCTACGGCTCTCAGTGCCTCACCAAATTACTCTTAGGCTTAATATGAGAGAAAGGTGTGAGAAGGGTAGGCCTATCTTGGAGAAAGGGCACCCACATCAACAAGGAAATATAAAGATTAATTAGTTAATCTATCAATGACTTGTCTGGGCTATATAAATCTATAGCCCACTTTGTGGGAAAGATTAGCCAGTACTAATATACCGTAGGCCGAATGTACTAATCGTACATCCTTTCCGTGGAGGCTCTTTCCGTGTCCCGATGAGATGAGGGGAGGGTGATAGCGAATACTACGGGGTAGAGCCAATAAAGATCATAACCTAACCTAGACCTAATTAATTGGAGCATAATGACCATGGGAACTATTCCTCTTTCGAGAAAAGCCCCCGTTACCAGCCGGTTAATTGAACCCGGGACCTCTAGGCCAGCAGCCAGTAGCTCTGACCACTGTACCACGACGCCGGATAATATAAAGATACCCGTTTCAGTGGCCGCATGGTCTAAGGTGCTACTCTCGCAATAAACTAAATTGCTGATGACTCGATCCCGGCCGGCTGTACTAAGGGTGGTTTTCCTAAATAGTTTCCCTCTCTCTTCCCACGCGAATGTGGGTATGCTTCTTCTAAACTAAACCTTCCTTATCCCTGACCAATTAGCGTAATTAGTACATATGCGTAAGATGCGGTGCTAAATATTTTATATTATATATATAACTCACATTGATATATCCCGTGTTAAAACCACTCCTAATTGCGTCCATCCTGGTTTCGAAATTTGAACTCTAAATCAAAAGGTGTGGTAATTAAGGTGACATAGCACCTGTAAATTATGGAGGCATGCTAGGTTATATCAAAACAGAGCGTTCATTATTAATAATACTGGTTGCGTGGGTAGTAACCGCGTGACTTTTAAAGGGTTCATCAACATCGTGGGATTTAAGTACAGTTTTTTTTTAAAAAACAAACCTTGTGAACACATAAAAACTCCCACCAAACTAAAAGAGACCATGTTAATAGAGCACCCACATCCTCTTGTGTTGAGTTAGTGTAAACTCGTTTTTGTTACAGCCAGCGAGAGGTTTATTGTCTTGTTCTAAGCAGGCACACCAACACATATATCTATCAAGGTGCAAAAAATTACCTTTAATAATTATGCTAAAAGGTTTTGAAATTTTGTCTATCTCCGCGTCTTACCACCTGTTCAGATTATACTCATATGTACTAATTACGCTAATGTGCTTAGGAATGAGGAAGGTTGAATGCAGAGGAAGTGTACCTGCATTTATGTGGAAGAAGAGTGGAAAACCATTTTGGAAAAAAAAACACTCAGTACACCCTAATGGGATTCGATCCCAGATCCTGTCATTGACAGTCTAGTCTAACATAAGAGAGACGCCTTACACAATGAGGCCACCAAAGCAGGTTATTTCGACTAGTCAATGAACCGATATTTTAGTTTGAAAAATTATTAAATCTAGATTAAAGCTTTAAAATAGGATTCTAATGGAAATAATTTTTTTTTAATTGTTTACTGTCAACAATGATAACATTTTACTATTATTATTAGTCTTACTATATAGGTATCGATAGTATCTTTCAAAATGTACATCAGAAGATCACAATACTTGACGTATGATTACAGGAAAGTTTATATAGTCACATTTTTTGCTGTAATTTAAGGGTTTTTTTTAAATATAAAAATTTGACTTCATATATCTTTTACACCGTAGTTGTAGGTCAAACTATATTAAGAGACCCATAGAGCAATGGGGACCCGTTTTCATTCCTGACATCGATATAAAAGTCTGTTATTCGACTCCGACAGATTTCACTGGGGAGTAATTTGTTTCATTTCTATCTACAGATTAACTTTGATGTATTTCCTTAAAATTAAGTCTTATCGTTCTTTATTATTATAAATAGCCCCTTATCTTATTATTAATATTCAATATCCCTTCGCAGTGGTACCAGGCATACAACATTCCCTCTATTGTAAAACGTTATATATAACACTTACAAATAGCCACATGCACTATCATGTTTAGAGTAGTGCTGACATTGTTGTCCGCCGTTTTATTGGTACAAAATAACTCGTTTTCCTTCCTTAATTGATAAAAAAAGCTTCACGCAATGTTTCAACCATACTAGTGAGGATGGATTTTTTTTATCAGATTGTAAAACAAGCAAATGTTTGTTTATTTTTTATCATTTTTTTTTAAGTATTTAACGTGCTCTTTCTGAACCAACTGATTATATAAAAGCACATGACTTATAAAATAACTTAAATATAGAACAGACACAACACCCAACCCCCAAACGTTAATTCATCACTGTGAATAGGAAAACCCACAGTGAACCAATTATACATTTTTTCTCCCATACCAGGAATCGAACACGAGACCCCTAATTCAGTAGTAGACAGACACGCTACTGACTGAGCTAAGATGTTAGACAGATATATGTTTTATTCTAAGGGGAGCCATCAGCATTAGCTTGGGAAAAATGTGGTAAAATACCATATTTATTGATAGAAGTTTGTGGTTGAAGGGGGTAGGGGTAATATACAGCCAGTCGGTAATGAACTCAGGCCGTTTCGATCAAATGTCCTCTGTACCAGGGGTTCCCAGACTTTTTAAACTGAAGAAACCCTTGCACCAGAAAAACAAAATAGATGATGGAACCCTCATAAAATCTTCAATATAATTAATATGAAAACTATGCCAGGCCTCCACCGTGGTTCGGATTCCACGTTAAACTGTAGGTCCTTCATTTCATCTCACAATCACCCTACCATTACACATTAGCGTAAGTGCGTATAACCCGAACGGGTAGTAAGACGCGGTGCTAATAATAATAATAATAATAATAATAATAATAATAATAATAATAATAATAATGGTGACGTGGTGGTCTAGGGGTAAGGTGTCAGACTTCTATGCTGGCGGCCGGGGTTCGATCCTCGGTCCCGGCAAAGATTTATCTGATTACCAAACCCTTCCTTCCCCTCTGACAAGACATCTTGTGAATGTGGGGAATGCCAGGCCTCCACCGTGGTTCGGATTCCACGTTAAACTGTAGGTCCTCCATTTCATCTCACAATCACCCTACCATTACACATTAGCATAAGTGCGTATAACCCGAATGGGTAGTAAGACGCGGTGCTAATAATAATAATAATAATAATAATAATAATAATAATAATAATAATAATAATAATAATAATAATAATAATAATAATAATAATAATAATAATAATAATAATAATAATAATAATAATAATAATAATAATAATAATAATAATAATAATAATATGAAAATTCAACAATGACATCTATCTGACATTTAAGCTCAGTCGGTAGCGTGTTTGTGTACTGAGTTAAGGGTCCAGGGTTCGATTCCCAGTGTGACCGAAAAAATTTATCATTGGTGAAAATATGATCTCCCCTTTTCTCAGTAATGAATTAACGGCCGGAGGCTGGATGTTGTGTTTGTTATAGATTTAAGTTAGTTTGCTGATATAACTGGTTGGTTCATAAAGTGCACGTTGAGCACTTCAAATAAATGACAACGAATAAAATAATGACAGCTAAATTTGTGCAAGTATAGAAGTGCTTAACAATCATTAGCGTAGTTAGTATATAATTCGTATAACCTGAAGACACAATAATAAAATAAAAATTTGAATCCGGTCTTACTAGCCGTTCGGGAAGCCCTTTTTTTATATAGTATCGCCTCTTACTTTCCGTTAGGGTTATACTCATATGTACTAATTACACTAATGTGCTAGGGATGAGGAAGGTATATATTAGAAGGAGAGTACCCGTATTTGCGTGGAGATATAATGGAAAACCATTTATGAAAACTACCCATAATACACCCAACAGGGATTTGAAACCATATCTCCCCTTCAGTAGCAGTCCATTCTGATGCGAGGGTGACGCCTTAAATTATGCGGCCACTGAAGCAGTTACACACGTTTATTAATTTCCCTAAGCACAGATTTAAACTGCGCTTCTCAAAGATTAAAACGTTAAATAATTATTTTGCTAATCGCTTAGGTGGTAGAATGGTCTAAAATCTAAGGGATTACTCTCGCAATAGACTAGATTGTCAATGATGAAGAGATTGGAGTTTGAATCCCTAGTAGGATGTATTGAGGTTGATTTTATTTCCAAAATCCCTTTCCACTCTCCCTCCACGCAAATGTGGGCACAACCTTAGTGCTCCTTAATCCATTAGCGTAATTAGTCCATAGACGTACAACCCGAACGGGTAGTAAGATGTGGTGCTAAACAAAACATAAATATTTTGTTACAACGCACTAAAATAATTTACCTTATGACAGACACAAGTCTACCTCGGTAGACTTGGGGTAAGTGCTCGTCTCAGGGACCCGATGTACGTGGATTCAAACCCGGCTGGGATCAACGGATTTTTTTGAGCGATAAAAATCCGTAGCACAACTTCCTTCGGAGGGGAAGTAAAGCCGTCGGTCACATGTCGATTGTGGCATGGGAAAGAACCCTGGAAGGTATATTAAAATACGTTTCCCGACAAAATTGGTAGGTCCTTTCGCTATCACTCATAGAAATTCTCATGTGTTGATATAATCAGTTTGGTCAGAAAGTGCACGTTAAAAACCTAAAATGAATTTAAAAAAAACAGACCCAAAGATCTCAACTCACCACTGTGTACGGGGAAACCCTAATCTTACTAATTATACAATTTTCAACCATACCAGGAATCAAACCCTGGAGCTTAAACTTATTATTATTATTTTATTATTATTTTTATTTACCACCGCGTCTTACTACCCGTTCGGGTTATACCCACTTGCGCTAATGTGTAATGGTAGGGTGATTGTGAGATGAAATGGAGGACCTACAGTTTAACGTGGAATCCGAACCACGGTGGAGGCCTGGCATTCCCCACATTCACAAGATGTCTTGTCAGAAGCTTAAACTTAGTTTATAAACACTTTTCGAGTAAGTTGCTGTGTCGGACAAGATATGATGCGTAAAAGACTCGATAGCGTTGAAAATGGCTCGCTCTAAACGAATTCGAAAGTAGCCTTTCTAGAAGTACCGCCACAAGCCGCCACTGCTTTTTATGTTTAATTCTTTTAGTACTTTTATGAGTAGAAGAGAGCATCAATGTATAAAAGTAGTCGGAAAAAATAATATTAGGCAGAAATACAGGTTTCCTCAGACTTAATAATTAATGCCTTTTTTTTTTGTGCCGCAAGCAAGACGTGCTTTGAACATCAATTTTACTGAAGAAAACTTGATGCACGATTTCTTCCTCTTCAACTTTACGTAACTCGAAATTTAAAACAAAGTGAAGATAGCTTTCACATCTAAATACAATTTACGTTTATCGGTGAATGTATTGACGTTATTATTATAGGGTTCCCGATAAAATAAATAAAAGGGTGCAGATTTCTAAAATAAAGCTTGGGCTATAAATTTACATAAAAATTACAAAACGTTCAAACTGTGGTTAGGATGGATATACTTACTAAAAATCCTGTTATTTAGAGTAGTAATAAAGTTGACTGGGACGATTTTCGTCAGGTTATGCATTGAAATTATCTATCAAAAGTGACAGCTCAATACGTGAAAGTAGATCCTAGTAACTTTACTTTCTGTCAAATAAGCCCCTTCCTATAAAGGGCTGTAGCTATTTCCTGCACGTAGAACAAACATATCTGTGGTAGGGACTGAAATTACGTCATGAATGCCTATTCGATTACGTGCACATTGTTACGTCACTAAAGGAAAAAATTGTTGTGGATTACATAACGTCTTCTTGATCATGTTTGCTATATATTGTATGACTTATTTTTTTCTTAAGAAATTTGCGTGTCTTTTTCTTCCTTTTATGAGATTTTTTTAATCTTACAATTTTTTTAGTTCGTCAATCCTTTGGCACAAACTTTTTAAAAAAAATTAATTTTTATTGTTAGTTTACTTTATTTGGCACGAACTCTTTGGCCATAGTCACAATTTTATTGAGATGGAAAATCTTCAATTTGGTGAACTTTTAATAAATATTTGAAAGTTATTTGATATAATTATTCTATATGTTATTTTAATTTCTAAACTATTTCTCTTCCCACCACTAATTAGAGTGTAGGGACCTGATTCGATTCATGATGTTATCAAAAGTTGTTTTATTTTTTTGTACATGTATTTGTAATATATAGCAACTAATGATTTTACTAATATTTTAACAGATTTGTTTTAGTAGAGTAGAATAACCATATTATATCTTACAACCATACTTTCATTTCATGAAATAACGAACATCTTTTGATCACATACATAAAGGAAGTTCTTTTTTTTTAAACCAGTCTCAACATTTTATATAGGAAAAGTTGACTTGAAATTATTGCTATCTTCCAGATCAGATTATCATTTAGTACGTCACATCCTTCATGTGCTATTAGTAGAACAATGCAGAAGTAATACACAAAATAAACTTCCCAAAGAAAAACAAGTTTTTCGGGAGAACTACATTTGAAAATAATGAGAAATAATAATTTAATGAGTGTCTAGTTTATTCTCAATAACCTTGAAGTTTATTAAATTTACATACTGATACGTTCCAAGAAAACATTTAAAGTATCAAGACATTTTAGAAAGGCCTTGGAATGTATCATTTTAAAATGTGGACAGTGATTTAATTATTAGTATGCTCGTATCGCTGGCATAATTCCCGTACTCCATAAACTAAATATTATTTTATCCCTTAAGAAAATAATTATAGTCCTTTTATTTTTTGCATTCTCTCCGTAACCTTAATCACATGATTTCGTGTTAACTATTAGGAAAGTGTAATACTTAATCCCATTAAAACCATAGTTGAAATCAAACAATGTCAGCAAATTCTATATACATAGTCAACATTTTCAAAATATAATTTTACTTTCTCATATAGAGAAAATATTGTAATCGTGAAAAATGTTCAACCTCAAGATTATGATTAATACGTATTTACGGTTTATGTGCCTCCAAACAAAAGAACAAAAAATGGGCCTATGATTTTGTATTTTTATATGCCTGTTTGTCTGTCTGTCTTACATGAGGATACAATCGAAACGGTTTGGTAGATTTCGTTCACGGTCTTACTTAGAGGTGTGTTTAATTTAAATTTTGATTTTAGCTCTAAAATTAATTATAGTTTACGAAGTATTGAATTTTAAAAATTGACATTTATTTTACGAAATATGTAATATTTTGTCTTGACATATATTTTAACAAGTCCATTTTTTTGCACTTGTATCAATGGTCCCGTGGTAAAAGTCATAAATCAACCCCGCAATAGACTTTATCGCATCTTACGAGAAGGTTGAGGTTCAAATTTCGGTAATTTTCATTGGGGTTATTGGGATGGGGGCTTAATAATGTGATTTGTTTATCCTCTCTTTAATCCAATGAGGGTGCACTTCCTCTAAGCAATCTACCTCATTCCTACATCATACATTATAAACTAAGCCGTTAATTGACCGAGCAAAGTAAGGTTTTGTTTTAACTTGACCATTTAGCCCTGTCGTTTGTCACGCGATAACTGTCAAATTCGTGGACCAATATTAACGAAATTTGGCAAAGTTATATCTTATTTATTTTTTTAGCACCGCGTATTACTACCCTTTTATGTGCTAACTACGATACTTGTGTTAAGGTTGGGGAAGGTTATATTTAGAGAAAGTATACCCGCATTTTCGTGGAGAAAGAGTGAGAAATAATTTTGAAAAATACCACCTTCAGTACACCCGACCAAGATTCATTGAAGGGCTCCTTGGGATGAGCAAATGACGCCCTCTATCCACGGAAGTTGGCACTATCTTCACCAGCATACGGCGGTCGCTTGGTTGGTATGGCTTGATTGCGGGTTGGCTCCATGGAGTTCTTTTATATTGAAAAAAACCTTTTGGTCAAAATAATCAACTATTGTAACATTAAACTTAGTTTTAATAATATTAATGATTTTGTTGATACGGAAAAATTTAAGATTAATTAATAAGGGAACAAGGTGACCTGGTGGTCTAGGGGTAAGGTGTCGGACTTCTGTGCTGGGTCCGGGGTTCAATCCTCGGTTCCGGCACAAATTTATCTGATTACCAAACCCTTCCTTCACCTCTGACAAGACATCTTGTGAATGTGGGGAATGCCAGGCCTCCGCCGTGGTTCGGATTCCACGTTAAACTGTAGGTCCTCCATTTCATCTCACAATCACCCTACCATTACACATTAGCGTAAGTGCGTATAACCCGAACAGGTAGTAAGACGCGGTCCTAATAATAATAATAATAAGGTAATAAAACTTTAAATATTAAATTAGAAATAACTTGATGTTTTGTGACAAAACTCCACATCATTACTTGACTACTTGATGTGTAGTTTTGTCACAAAATATCAAGTTATTTCTAATTTAATACTTAAAGTTTTCTTTACTTATTAATTAAACAGTAAAACTTGTTATACATGTTAATAAAAATAGTTTTTTTTAAATATTTGTCATAAGAACCGTGGAATTCGTCTAAGACGTCTTATTTTCATTCAAAAAGTTTATCATTAAATGCTGTTATTATTACAAATATTCCAGAACTGTTGGAGAACACTATACAGAAAAAAAAATTAAACTAAATGTATCTACTAAAGCAATATTTTATTTATTTTGGCCAAAAGTGTTTATTTGTTATAAAAACTACAAAAATACTAACCTTAACTCATGTCCCCCTTCCAACCCACCTTACTGCACCTTTTATATTAAAGGGTTTTAAATTAAACGGCTTACAAACTATCTTAAAATAGATTTAAGCACTAAATACTAACATACACCAACTCAAACTTGAGGTGACGTGGTTTAAAGCGTCATGCTCACGTTATACTGTCTTTCTGGTGCCAAAGGAGTTCAAGGTTTGAATATTGGTCGCATTCATTGAGTATAGTTTTCCACAGTATGATTTATCAAAGTGCTTTTCCCTATTTACTCTCCATGATAACGCGAGTGCACTTGATCTAGAATCCTCCTCCCCAGCTTTGCCTTTTAAAACAATCCGTTAAAACAATTGTGTTACTAAATAGCAAACTAGCACACACAACCATTACAAAAATGGTATTGGTTAGGCAAAAAGACAAAACATATACAGTAGGCTACAACCTGATTTAGTAAAAATCCCTTTAACAATTATAAAATTTATTGGAACAATTTTAATACATTCATACGTCAACTCATATGATCTTAAACTATCACTTTTGGTAGATATTATCAGTACCTATAAAATAACACAAATAATATATAATAAAATGCTATCAATGTTTTCCGCAAATTAATAGATTTGTCTTTTTTTTAAACAGAATCTACTTTATAAAACCCACTTACGTGCCGTAGTTATCTAACGCACTATTTTAGTGTTGAACTATATTGCCAAGAACAGGAGGTCGATGTTCGAATCCGACTCGGGTGAACGGGGGGTGGTTTTCCCTAAACTGTTTTCCACTCTCCCTCCACGCAAATTCTGGTTTACTTCCTCTATACTCAACTTTCCTAATTCATAGTACATTAGTGTAATCAGTACTTAAGCGTGTACAACCCAAACGGGTGGTAAAACGCGGTGCTAAGTATTATTATTAGTTTAGAAAGTTAGGCCTTACCAAGTTGATTTAGTACTCGCCTTGTGTTAAACCTAGGCTCAGCCCACAATACCTGTGTTTGAGCTATATGTCCACACAGTTACCAACAAGTCTAACAGGAAGTGTGTAATAATAAATAATTTTCGTGTAAACTGAACATTTTGTGGAAAGGTTTCCCGGGTGTATCTTGTGTCAATGTTTATTTTTTATTTAATATACCATTATGTAAGACTAGCGTCTAATGAGGCTTCAGGAAACATTTTGAAAGACAGGAAAAATTCAATTTATGTTATTTTGTTGATGTAATATAATGATTTAAAAAAATATGGGTTAAGAAATGAGCTCATTTCTTATTGAAGTTTGTTAAGGTGTGAGTGCAGAGAATGCGATTTAAGGTCAGTGTTTTGCCCTTTTTATAGCAAAACTATTTTTTTTTGCCAGAATAAATAAAATAATGCTCCAGTCTAAACATAGTTAAATTTTATTCACCTTAAGATATCAACAATTCTTGAATATCCGTGATGAACATAGCGGCATTAGCTGAGAAACTGTTTAAATGAAGATACAATTTCAAGACACCCTTTACGGATATTCAACAACTGTTGAGGTCCCTATTTTAAAGAAATTAATAATAATAATATTTAGCACCGCGTCTTACTACCCGTTCGGGTTATACGCTTTAAGTACTAATCACGCTAATGGATTAGGAGTTGGGAAGGTTGAATTAGAGGAAGTGAACCCGCATTTGCGTGGAGGGAGAGTGGAAAACCATTTAGGAAAAACCACCCCAGTTCACCCGACCGAGATTCGAACCTCGATCTCCCCGTCCTCAGCAGTCGAGCTAATACGACAAGCACGTTAGCCAACTACGCCACCGAGGCGGGTTTTAAAGAAATTAAACTATACGTTTCTTCTGGAGAACTATTTGATTTATTTTGATTTAAAAAAAACCTTTTTGATACAAAAACAGCAAAAACACTACTTTTTCTCGCGTCCCCTACACTCCTACCTTAACTAAAATTAAACCTATATGCACCAGTGGATACGTAATCAAGGCTTCAATCTTATTTATGAATTGCTAGGTGGTTTATTAGAGTTTTTGGTACGCGTAAAGGTTAAGTGTACTAAGAGTTTTTTTAGTGTTTTTTCCACTTTCTCTTTACGCAGATATAGGTGGTACCTTCTTCATACCTTCCCGATTAGTGTAGATATGTCAATAGCCCGGACATGGATGACAAAGAAAAAAAATTCATTAACAGATTTTATTACATATATTTGACTAGCATCGGTGAGCATATGGACTAAATATCAGGCTTACATATATTATAGTCTGGTTTACCGGTGACGAGGAGATTGGGGCTCAAAATCCGAACCGGGTGGACTGAGGGTGTTATTTTTCCCCCCTAGATGGCTTCATACTCTCCTTCCACGTAAATTCAGGCACATTTCCTGTAAATTCTACCTTATTAATCTTTAAACCACTAACGTAATAAAATGTGTTGCGAAATAAACGCTACTTCCTCAGCCTTAAAAATGTATCCCATAAGACTAGAATTAACGAAAATAATTCCGGAAACGAATTTAATTTATTTTATTTCCTATTTGTTTTTAATGATTAAAGTTATAGAAAAATCTTCGGTAATTATTGTTTGTAGATAGTTAAACGGGTGCACTCGAATTGTGGAATAAAGTATATCTGTCATCTGGTCCACACAAATTGCGGAACCACCTGTATTCCATTCAATTCCTAGCCAATAACCTAACCTAGCCTAGCCTAACCTAACATAATTTAACCTAACCTAACCTAACCTCAATGTTCCATTATGAACAAAGTCATTTAGGAATTTAATTGTTACTCCGCCGTTCGTGTAAGGGTATTACCGAGCTCGGATGAGTTGTCCCGCGATTCGTGTGCACCGAGATAAACGTAAGCAAGGTGAACAATATATGTTGAATTTTTAATCAGTTTTTTCTAAAAAAAAGAGCTTTTATGGATTGTTTTTACACCTATTTCATTATGTAGTAGAAGAAATTAGTAATGCGACCGTCATGTCTGTATTTGTCCGCCTCATAAATAATTGCTGGATTTAGACCAAGCTTGCTATATACATGGGTACACTCAGTTTACCATAAAAGGTATCAAGCAGTCTCATCATGATCGAAAACAATAGGGCCCTATCGTATAAGTTGTACCATAGTGAAATATATCAAGGTAAGCTTGCCACCTTTCAGGATAAAAACATTGTTTATCTACTAGGACACCTTCATGTTTTCTTTTTATGTTCTACTTTCAGTAGGACTTACCTGTAAATGGGAGGATAACATTAGAATAAATATGAAAGAGAAAGGATGTAATGAGATGGAATAGAATCTGGGTGGCTTTAGCTAAAGATAGAGATAGGTGGCCTACTTGTGTAAGTGCATAAATTAACTTTTTAAAAGTCCCTAATTCCATGGGATCAGTGAGTATACTAATTTTTGCTTAGTTTTTCTCTAACCAGAGGTGCCCAAATTTTAATAAAACAACTCTTTTAGGCATTCTTGTCATTTTGATACTAAATCAGTAAAGATTGTTGAATTGCAATATATTTTAATTAGTAAACTGCTTGCAGTCCATAAACCATTAAACAAATTAGCACAAACCCTTGCAGCGAATGACAGCGTTACATAACATGTAATCCCACGTATTGTGCAACATAATTGTGGGAACATCAGTTCAAGTACAGTTGCAGGCAGTTAAGTGGTGTAATTATCAATCATTATTATTGCATGGGTTTAGGATGAAAATAAAACATGAAAATGAAAGCAGAGAACACATATATGCATACACCTAATCACGCCGTTCCCCTAGGAGGTATGCAAGAAACTGTGCATATATTTTTTTTTAAACTCCTACTTAATCCATCCTCACTAACTTTCTCCACACCTCTCTATCCTTGAATACTCCCTTCTCTTCAACAACATCTATACATCGAGTCATCCATGCTCTGTTATTCTTAAAACTCTTAATGTTTCCTTTTTTCACACATTCGTCTACAACATTTAGCCACGTCTTACATTGTCTACCCCTTCCTTTAGATCCACAGCAGAGAATACTGAATATATTTGTAGCTTCTTTTTTTTAACAAGCACATCATAGACATAGCCCATATTTTGTTTTAAATTGAGTTATTTTTAATAATTAACTTTTCTAAGTTTGCGGTACAAAATTCTCCCCAAAAAACTTTATTTGGGAGGGATTATCGGTACTCTGAAAACTCTCTAAAAACCAACAATAATGAAAAACGTTATTAATTTTATTTAATGTAAATATATCCACAATATCATTCATTATTATTCACTATGAATAGTATCCATTCTGACAGTTCTCAAACAACCAACACTATCGATAAAATTTAATTGCATCCACTGGAATTAATGTATATTTACAAAAATACTTAATTGTATCCATTTTAATTATATCCACAAAAGTTCTTAATTGTATATACATACAGTAATTAAATAGTAAAAAAATATCCTGAATTGTATCCATTAGAAATTGTCTCCAATCAAACTTTATTTTAAATACTAAATTGAAGTAAAACCAATCCACCGCGACATTACGTCACTGAAACACACTGGCTCTGATCAGTAAGAAAAACGCCCTCCCCTACCCTCTCGCGTTGGTGGACACGCAAGCAAAGGTGTCGTCAAGCTCATCTGGTCTGGTTTGCCGTTGACAGGGAGTTCAGCGAGTGTGGCTTTCATCAAGTGGTTTTACCCCTCATTTTCTCAACTCTCCCCAAGTTAATATGCTAGGTTTTCTGTAAGCTACCTTTCTAAATAATTCACCTAAGCAAAGGGCCTAATCAGTGATGGGTAAGTTTTTCGTGGAGTGAGCCTAAAGAAAAAAAAAGAAAAATGTCAGGTAGGCCAACACAGTTTATTAAAAAGTTACGATGGTACATTTTACGAAACTATTGTACAATTAAACTATATTAATTACTGAATAGATTTGTATTATAATGATATGTAATTCTAGTACAATGTGAGTTGTCTATATTATTTAACAAATACTTGAATAAAACAGATACTTAACACTACTAGAATCACTCTCAACCAAACGTTAACATTCCAATTTCGTGGAGGGTTTGCGTATTATTTAATCTCTGTACACAGGTCACTGAGCTATAAAATAGAAAGAAACTCAAACGCGTGCAAAATGAGTTTTTTTCTTGTTTATCCTCGTTTTTAACACTTTTATTAATCGGAATTTGGAATTATTTCGTGGACCACATCTGGCCGTACTTTTCCCATCAATGCCTAAGTAATGAAAAATCCATTTTCTGGAAGTAAAGTGAACTTAAATCAAATAAAACTAGGTTCAAATCCAAACGACTATTAGAAATTGGGTTTTATTTCCACACGATGATTTTCTGTCCTATCTCTACAGCCAGAGCGCAGTTTCTCTTAAATAAACATTTATAATCCTGTGCCACATGTAAGGTTAACGATAACGAAATGATTGTTAATAAAAAGTATTTAAAAAAAATCTGGTCCAATGTGTCAAAAGATGCGGAATCATTGCTTCCTTCGCCAATGACGCAGTGCGTTATAAATTAAAAATCAGCTTTTTATTATCCTACTTTTCCATTAGGTCATGTTCACAGCAGTTTGATAAAAAGTGAGGTTAGAATCCTAAACATGTGCATACAATAAATGTGTTTGAATATGAAATACTTTCAGTCGACAATAAAACGATTTTAGTACGAGCCACGTCTGATCGGACCCCCTGTCAGAAATAGTATTATCCCGCAATATAATGATTCTAGTACGAGCCCTGTCTGATCAGACCCCCTACCAGAAATAATATTATCCCGCAATATAACGATTCTAGTACGAGCCCTGTCTGATCAGACCTACTCTCGACAGTCGTGAAACTATCTGTGTCAAACCTGTTTCTCACCTGGCATACCTTCTGGTCCAACGAACCCGGTAAGTGCCCGTAAGTGTTGGTCTCTGTCGGGGAGAAAGCCCCTTACATGTTCTTCATGTATTCCATTCCTTGAAGATAATAGCTTCGAAAGGTCACGCTGTTTGCTCTGTCTCTTACTACCCGTCAGCGCTATACGAGTTTTTCTCTCTCATATTACTACATGTTCGTGTTATACACATATATGCGCTTATGTGCTCTGGATGAGGAAGGTTAAAATTTAAAAAAGTGTACTTGCATTTGCGTGGAGGGAGAGTGAAAAACAGTTTAATAAAAAAATACCCGAATTGGATTCGAACCTCAACCTCTTTGACGTTGGCAGCCTAGTGAAAGTGAAGTCTTAGACCATTTGGCCACCAAAGCAGTTTTATGTGGTTCTAAAAACTGTAAAAATTCTTACCTTTAAGTTCCGTTCCCTTCCACACCATCTCTAATGTTAATAACGAGCTAAACGCGAACAATTACTAAGACGTGATTAGAGACTATTAAGGTATGGCTACACGAAGCCGACCCGCACCACACCGCATTTTCCAACCATTTTTATTCTTTATAGACTAAGTTCTATTACAAAATAAGTTTGTATTTTTGTTGTTACTTGCATAGGTTTTCACCTATTTTCATAAAATTAAGTTAGCTATTAATTACGAAGAATAAAGTTTTAAGTTAGCAAATAATTAAGAAGAATAAAGTTTTAAGTTGGCTAATAATTAAGAAGAAGAATGTTTGTTGTTCAATAAGTCGTATATAATATTGTTTATCTTGTACGTAATGTTGGAACAATGACTACAGCGTCACACGTGCAACGGCTGTGAAAGAAATGCCTGATTTTACCATGAAAACAAAGCTTCCGAACATTTATTTCCGGTGGTAGGTGGCTACACGGTTCGCACCGCACTAGAAAAGTACGGAGAAATGCTTTCTCGACTATACGTCCGCGCCACGCCGTTGCGGTTCCGTGTAGCCAGTCCTTGAACGCCCATCACGGGATTTCCAGCCTGAAACAGAACGTGGCGTGATAGCCCGCTTATAGGTTAACCCACTCTTTGGTTGATAGCAGTCAGGGTTGGCCAACCTGATACACAACTATAAAGGCCTCTTGGACACGACCACGTGCCACCAGCGACGACCAAGCTGTCTAAGGCATTAGATTCGCGTTGCACTCGGTAGCTGTTGACCGAGTCCCTTGAGGGTGACTTTTCATTTCCTATACCCTAACCCCACTAATTTGGGTGCAAATACTCAAAAATAGCCTCCTCATCCCTGCCTATTGAGTTGAGCGGTTAATGGTGTTAAACCTCTTTTCCACCTTTTCTGAAGAAATTGTGTCGGGTACATCGGTAGTCACGTGGACAAAACGTTCGGCTAATCTAGTTTGATCTGTCAGTTATATGGAGATAGAGGTTCGATTACCGGTCGGGCTTACTGTTGGAAGTTTTCCCCTAAATGGTTTCCTTTTCTTCCTTCGATCAATTACGGATACATTATCTTTAAATTATATACCTTCCTTATCCCTACACCCCTAGTGTAAATTGGTGGATAAACCCAACGACGCACACAAAAAATAGCAATTAAGAGCGTTCATGATAGCAGGCCCAACTCAGCTCCCGGCTCACTTGAGGTATGGGAGTTAAAGAATTTTAAAAAACACCTATGGTATACCAGAAATGTGTGCAGTACACTCGTATTTGAATGATTAGTCGAAATTTTCCGCGGTGACGATGGGGGGAAAAGCGACAAAGTTTCTTGTTAATAACTACAGTATGCCCCTATTAAGACAATAAAGATTTGTGCACAATGTTTAGCTGTGAAATCAGTCTAAAATAGTCAAAGACGGCCTTTTAAATACAGTTTTTATCCAAATATAATTTAATCAGTAAATCCTTGCGAAACTTTTGCACAGTAAACCTCCCCCTAACCCCTCAAAAAATTATTTAGCCTTTTGTTGGGTTGTTGAAATTAAATACTCAGTGAAGTGTATACATAAAATAGCACAGAGAGTTTATTTTCGGTAATTGATACAAAATATTATTGGATTTTTCTTTTAACTTAAATTTTAGACAAACAATGTGTTTTAACATAAATTAAGTATGCTATGTCAGAAGTCGGTGAAAAAATCCTATCCAGTGATACCTTATTCATCGTTGTAGGCTTTGTATTAGTTGAGAAAAAGGGATGTTGACAACAGAAATTATATATAAGATATTTCAACACTGTTCTGTTTTAAGAACTTCTATTAACTATTAAAAATTAATGTTTAATCATAAATGAGCAACGTGCAATAGTGTTGGTGTAAATTAACGCTTTCAAGCCGACTGTATCACAAAGTTGATTGGCATCTGATGCACACTCTTGAAAATAAATAATAGTAGTGTTCGGACACATGTTTTGAATGCAAGTATAGCTACAATAATTAGAAGTTTTTTTAAGCCCAAGGACTGCCATTGGTCCACGCAACACCCGTTGGTAGACACTCTTATAGAAAGAGTAAATTCACTCGTGTGTCATATAGCGTGGAGCAGACAGCAACGAGCCCACGGACTGCCATTGGCCTGTGGACCACTGGTTTTGTAAACATTGCTATAGAAAGTTTAGATTCACTTGTGTGTTCTATAGATAGCAGAGCAGACAGCAACGAGCCCACGGACTGCCAATGGCCTATGGACCACTGGTTGTAAACATTGCTATAGAAAGTTTAGATTCACTTGTGTGTTCTATTGATAGCAGAGCAGACAGCAACGAGCCCACGGACTGCCAATGGCCTATGGACCACTGGTTGTAAATATTGCTATAGAAAGTTTAGATTCACTTGTGTGTCCTATTGATAGCAGAGCAGACAGCAACGAGCCCACGGACTGCCACTGGCCTGTGGACCACTGGTTGGAAACATTGCTATAGAAAGTTTAGATTCACTTGTGTGTTCTATAGATAGCAGAGCAGACAGCAACGGGCCCACGGACTGCCACTGGCCTATGGACCACTGGTTGTAAACATTGCTATAGAAAGTTTAGATTCACTTGTGTGTCCTATTGATAGCAGAGCAGACAGCAACGAGCCCACGGACTGCCACTGGCCTGTGGACCACTGGTTGGAAACATTGCTATAGAAAGTTTAGATTCACTTGTGTGTCCTATAGATAGCAGAGCAGACAGCAACGGGCCCACGGACTGCCATTGGCCTGTGGACCACTGGTTGTGAACATTGCTATAGAAAGATTCACTTGTGTGTCCTATAGATAGCAGAGCAGACAGCGTGCCGTCTCGCGGTCGACGCGCGGAGGCTGACGGCGGAACTAGAAGACTTGCGGTACCTGGATGACCTTATCTTCATGCTGAAGGGTCAACTTGAGAGGATATCCTTGAGGGTGTGGCCTTTCACAATGGGCCATGTTCCACCCGGACCAACCACAGTGGAGGAATACAATTTGGTCGTCTGACAATGCAGGTTAGACCATTATGACGCTAAACCTTATTGAGACGACTCTGTGGGTTAGCCCGCTATGTTAGGCTTCTAATCCCTATTGTAACCATACTTCTGGTTAGAACATTATTGGTCTAAACATTATTGGAGCTATACCGGTACTGTGAGCTAACCCACTATAGCATAAATATTTATTGGGAGGATACTATGGGTTAGCTCATCATAGAACAAAGTCTTATTGGGAAGATTCTCGGGTTAGTCAGCTATGGAAATAAGCCTAATGTATATAGTGAGTTTTTTTAATCATTACTAAGACGGTGAAAAGTAACATTAAACATTGAGCTACTTAGTATGCTCTTAATGTGAACTTGGGATCATAAGGAATGTGAGAAATGATCAGTGTTTTTTGCAGTTTTTATAGCAAAACTTTTTTTTTTGCCTAGCTAAATAAAATGTTGGTCCAGTGGAAATACAGAGATTAATTTTCTTCACATGGCGATATCAACAGTTGTTGAATATCTGTAATGTGCATAGCAGCATTAGATGACAAACTTTTTTAAATTAAGAGAAAAAGTTGTCATTAAATTCCAGGACACCGCTGACAAATATTCAAGAACAGTTGAGAACACTATGTGAAGAATTTATTTTTATTTTGACACCATATCTTACCAACCGTTCGTGTTATACTTCTATTGTAGGATACTAATTACTATAATGTTTAAGGATGAGGAAGGCTGAATTCGTAAAAAGTGTACTCGCACTTGCGTGTATGGGGAGTGGAAAACCATTTGGAAGAAAAAACCTCAGTGCACCTGACAGGGGTCAAACCTTGATCTCACCATCATCGGCAGTCTAGTCTTGAGCTATTCAAACTATTTTATTCGCATACTCCCAAATATAATTTATCTTCAACTGTGTATCCCCAAAATTAAAATAGCCACGTAGATAAGAATCGCTTGTAGGGAGAGAGAGAGAGAGAGAGAGAGAGAGAGAGAGAGGGTGCTACCACCTACCGGATCGCATATTCTTATGTCCAGGTTTCTTGTGTCTAACCTTAAATTCAGCCTTAATTATTCAGCGTTAAAAAAAATATGTAGTTTTTAAACTGCACGTGTCCTCTATAAGATGTCTTCGCGTACCCCAGGTTGAATACCCCTTGTCTAGTATATAGCGAGAGTGACGCCTTAGACCATGAGGCCACCGAAGCGGGTGTGAATAAAATTAAACTCTATGATTCTACTGGAGCAATATTGCATTTCTTTTGAGTTTTTTTTTGCGTGGGGGGGCGGTTGTTTTCTATTAAAACTGCAAAAATACTGCCCTTAACACGTAATTCCTACCATCCCACCTTAAGACCTGTCGATATTACTATACATAGTGTAACGTTATAGGGGGGGTAGTATTATAACCTCACTCCCACGATGACCAACTCAGTCGATAGAGCACCTAAAAAAACTGAGACTCTAACCTCTCTAGGTATCCGTGGTGATGTAGCAAGGAAAGATATTTTTGTGGCTTTAAATGTGGCCCAGTAGCGATAGACATAATTACCAGGTAAACTTACCCTCTGATATGTATCCACGGTAATCCTGTAGCTCGTCGTGAAGTGCTAAATTCTAGTGAAATAAACGGGTGGGCGCCAGTGAGTTAAGTGATACTCACAAATTATTATTATTATTATTATTATTATTATTATTATTATGAGCTTGAAAAAAAAGACCAACAATCTCACCAGAAGGGTGGAACATAAATGTAACCAAAATAGAAGTAAAGAAAAAGAAAAAAAACTCATATTATAAGTATAGTGAAATTTTAAATATCTAAGATTCAAATAATCAAATAGTGTATATATATTTATTTTAATTGTGGCAGTTATCATTTTAAAAGAAAGTCCTACCTATCCGGTACCAGAGTAATTCATAAAATCTAAGCTGTGAAACATTGCGGCATAAGAACCTTCAAGTAAAATAACATATAAATTGGTGGTAACTGCGAATTAGTGGTCCTGAACTGTCAATAATCATAAACAACATCTCACGCGTTTTCCTGTAGTATTTGAGGTGATGATGCCAAACACAAGTTGCATACCCTTCTGTGATAATGTCTGTAGCACACACACTTCTAGGTCTTCAAAAATGAACAATCTTCCCCGTTTCAGAGAAAATTGAGGTCCAGTCCTCGACTTTGACCGGCGCTCGCTGATAGAACGAAAAACTTCGTGCCTCAAATCCATACATTCATTCACTTTTTTTTTCCATGTCTCTAAACCAGCGTGTCCTTTTCTTTCGCGTCCTTTTTCATTTATAACTTCTAACAATGATTGCCATGGTAAACAAAAAAAAAAAACCATAGAGGTTGCAAAATTATAGAGGTTTATAGGGAGGATGGATGGCATTAATTATTTCAAGCTGCCATCAGGGGATGCAACATAATATGTAAACTAATTGTAATGTCCCGCCTCCTTCATGAACACATGAATTAGGACGGGATATTGTTTACAATAGAAAATTTAACTATACATCTACTGAAGAAATATTTATTTATTTTGATCAAAATGTTTTGTTATAAAATATATAGAATTATCTATAATTATATATAAATGTTATAGAATAATTATACATTGGCAAAATGGCCAAAATTATTTAAAAGGGTAAAAATGGTAAACAAGTTAAAATGGATTAAAAAGTTAAGAGTGATAAAAATTATTTTAAAAAGTATAAGAAGGAATATATATATATATATATATATATATATATATATATATATATATATATATATATATATATAAACCTCTTTACCCCTTTTTAATCATTTTTACCATATATATAATGGAAAAATGTGTAAAATAGGTAAGCGGAGTAAACGGGGTGGTGAAAGGGGAAAATGTGGTTAAAATAATTTTAATTGGATTTAATTACAACCCTTTAACAACTAATTATTATTTATGCTGTGACACATTACTGATTTGTTTTTATCAGCACCAACAGGTAAAAGTCCAAACTATTGTGTATAAAGAAGTTATAACTTGATCTATAAAAGAAAGTCAGCTTTTAAAACACGTTTCGATCTTATCTCTATCTTGATATTGTGTATTAGTCGGTCTACTTTCACGTTTTGTTTCACAATTTAATCCAATAAAGGATTGATATTTAAACATAATTTAAGATTTGTTTACTATTCCCTGTGATTAATTTTATATAGTGCGCTTCCTTCCGTTCCACTTTCACATAACAGATTATCTCAGTTCTTCAGTGTTGGCAATGTACCAACAAAAAACAGGGCTACACTTTGTTGTTCAAGGTTGTCTGATTGCTGAGAGAAAGATTGCTACATTAAACGACCTTTGGGTTAAAAAAAAATCGCTTTTTTTACGAGGTTAAAACTAAGACTTGACAGGTTTTAATAATTACAAACACTGGAATATTTTTAAGTATATAATATATGCGTAGCCTTAAACCATCTTTGTAGGGGGGGCCTTAAGGTGGAGTGCTAGTGAGCGTGAGTTTAGGGCAGTATTTTTGCAGGTTTTGTAGCACAAACATATTTTGGCCAAAACAAATAAAATATTTCTTCTATAGAAACATAGAGTTTAGTTTTCTGCACATGATAATCTCAACAGTTGTTGAATATCTGTCACGAGCATGGCAGCATTTGGTGACAAACTTTTTTCTTTATTTAAAAAGTTTGTCACCAAATGCTACCATGCTCATGACAGATATTCAACAATTGTTGAGATTATCATGTGCAGAAAACTAAACTCTATGATTCTATCGAAGAAATATTTGATTTATTTTGGCCAAAAAATGTTTGTGCTACAAAAACTGCAAAATTAATGCACTAAACTCGTGCTCACTAGCACCCCGCCTTAAATTATTTCGATTCGAGATGGCTTAAGTTGGGATGTAAGGGGACGCGATAAAAGGTTGAGATGTTTTTGTAGTTTTCATTGTAAACAATTTTTTGGCCAAAATTAATAAAATATTGCTCCACTAGAAACAAAGAGTTTTTTTTTCACATGGTGATATCAATAGTTGTTAAATATTTTGTAATAAGCATATTATCATTTGATGAGAATCTTTTTAAATTATTAGAAGCGTTATTAGCAAATTCTTGGTCACCCTTGACATATATTTAAGAAATGTTGATATTACTATCTGAATAAATTTAAATTCTAAATCTCTACAGGATAAATATTTTATTTTGTTTATTTACAAAAATGTTTGCTATAAAAACTGCCAAACTATTGTCCTTAACTCAAAATTCTTACCATCCCCCTCTAAGTCTTCCCTAAAGAGGCCTAGTGACACCACTGCCCTAAAAAATATAAACTTTGAAAACACTTTTAGTGCAGTATAATTTTTATAGAATTACCTTAACTGACACCTAATTATTAATTACTATATTTACTTTCACGTATTTATACGTCAAGTCATGTGATTTAAAGCTGTCACACTTCACAGATTGCCATTGGTGTGTATTTAAGTATCCTAAGTCATTTAATGTGGAATATTATTACGTATATTGAGTTTTATTTTTTATTTATTCGGATTAATTCTATTTACATGAAGAGCTAGTTTATTTTAAATTAATGATAAGCCCTACTAGTTTATTTTATTGAATTGGAATTGATTACTTTTCAATCCTGTTCAAATATAATAGCTGTATTAATTTATTGAATATTAATAATTTCTATGATTTGTTTTATTTATTTCTGCTTTAGTGATTCTCTATTTTTGGGGATAATAGTATTAATCGTATTATTATATTGATATTTATGTTTGTATAAAATAAGACTGGTAAAATAATAAAATGTCATCAGTGTTGGCCGCAAAATAATAAGTTTGTATTTCCTAAAAGTCTTTTACTATGAAAATTGTATCATGTATTGTAACTTAAATTAATGTAAAGTGTTAATGATTATGTTTACATATTTTGAATATTTCACAGGTTGTTGTCTATGTTAGTTGAAAATCCGATAACAGAGGACGTGTCGAGGAATATCCGTCCAACTAGTTTTCCCGTGGATGTTTGTACGAGGTGACCACAACCTGGAAAGAAAGGAGATTTCTAGTACTGACCATTTCACATCACATCTATCAATAAATATTTGTTTCGTTATTAATTTATGGGCGTTTTATTTCCTTCCACGATAGTCTACACTAAGGTGGTCAACTGTCCAGTATTTTACAAGATCTCTAAGTGTTGCACGTAATATATATTTATGTATTCGTAATGATTTTTTTAAATAAAACAAGTATAAATTAATATCAATATAATTGATTACTTACTTACTTTAATTACTGCTCTTACAAAAGTACGCCACCTATACCTATCTTGAGCTAGCTCTAACCAGTTCCCCTCATTACACCCTAACTCTTTCAAGTCCATTCTAATGGTATTCTCCATGCATTTTGGTCTTCCCAATGGTCTCTTACCATTTGGTTTGCCAATCAGTGCCCTGAATACAGATCCAGATTATCCCATTTGCACTGCATGTACTGCCACTATATCTTAAGAGACGTGATTATCCTAACAATGTATTGTGATCAGTACAGGCTATGTAACTCTTCATTGTGTAGCCTTCTCCCCTTTCCAGTAGTCTTGTCCCTTTTTAGACAAAATATGTTTTCTAAATATTTTATCGTCGAGCACACGAAATTTATTTTGGTCGTGTAAGGTAAGAGACTACGTTTCACACCCATAGATAACAATTGGTAAATATATTGTTTTGTATATTCTGAGTTTTATATGCCTTGACAGCAGGCGAGATGTCAAACAAATTATTGACCTACTAATAACATGCATTTCCTGAATGTTTTATTTTCCAAATTTTAATCTAATACCGTAATTGTTAGTTAAAATTGTTCTTAAATATTTGAACTAATTAACTCTGTCAAATGATATGCTCGAAGTAATCTCTAATAAAGTATCGTCTTCAATCTGTGTTATCTGCGTGACGGTATTTTCAGCGTTCACTTCTAAGCCTATTTTCTTAGTAGTTTCTTATAATTAGAGATAGGGTAAAATAGCATTAATTATTGGAAATTTAGCGTTTTGTGGCATAATTTAGCATTTTGTTGCAAAATAGGTAAAAATGTCTTTTCAGAGAAAGTGCTGTCGCGTCAAGACAGAGGTTGGGCTTTCGTAAGGATTAGCGGAAAGGGGGAGGGGCTGGTTGCTAAGCAAAGACTAATGGAATGTGGCGATTAGCCGGATGGGCTGTAGAAGGCACAGGATGTAAGTAAAACCCGAGCTGAAGCACACAGAAGAGTGAAACTCAATGATTTTTTAATCACTTATTTCCGCTGAAAAACATCGTTTTATAGAAATTCTCAGAATTTTATTTATTTAAATGCACAGCATTTTCAGGGAATTCGCGTCTATTTCGCTAAATAGAATAATTTAACTAAAATATTCTCAAAATCACGTTTTTCGCGTTAATTCGCGAAATAAAAATCACTTCAAACACTTTCAAATGCCATGAAACGCAAAGAAAACTTATAAATACCCTATTTTCGACCCCTTTTTTTCGCAAAAGCGAATTTACCCTATCTCTACTTGTAATATACATCCATTTATTGCCACACCTTCCTTACTATTGCTCATAAAAGCTAAATCATTTGCATATTCTAATATCTGCAATGTACCGTCTAATGTTAACCTTTCCCTACTCTAATGAATTACCCTAATATCATAATATAGGGTTAGATTTAAAAGTAATGGTAAAAGTTCATCTCCTTTTTTCAACACATTATGTATTTCAAAAGTGTCTGAAAAATTACATCCAACCCGTACCCATATCTGTTAAACCTACTTCAATTAACTTGACGTGTATTTTGAGTATCCCAAACTTAACTAAAATTTCATAAAAGTTTGTTTCTTTTAACTGAATCATACACTTTTTTTTAAACATGTATGTGTAATTGATGAAACGACATGTATCACCACTTTTTTATATATAATATGTGTCGAATAGTACAAAATTAACTCTTTGTTGATCTATTTCGTCGAAATCCACACTGATGATCCCCAGATATTTCCTCTGCATATTGAGTGAATCTCATTATAATTATGTTATATAAAATAGCAATCATATTATATTTTTAAGCGTCACTTGAAAGGTTCCTTTTTTTTTTAACAAAACGTCATTTAAAAATAAATAATTTTTTTTCCCCCACAGGAACACCCCCGAGAATATATTAAATATACGCCACTGATCAGAATATCTGATCCTGGGTTCCATCGCTCCAGGTGGTCGTAAGAATGGGTGCTGTGTTTGTTCTAGAATGAAGTTAGTTTCTGGTCGTGTACTGATATGGCCCGTTGATTCATAAAGTGCACGTCAAGAGCTTATCTCACTACAAAGTTAGCACTTAGCTTAGTTAGGTGAAACTGCTAGAATCGGATGTCGTATCGTGGCGCGATTACCTGTATTATACTTAAGAAAACAGTTGGATTGATACTAGATAAACACTTTTACCGTATTTTAGCAAATACTACAAAATTTAAACACCAATATCGCTTTTTTTTTTTTTTACAACAGCGTCTTACCACCTTTTCAGGTTTTACGCTTATGTACTAGTAACGATAGTGAGTTAGGGATGAGGATGGTTGAATTTATATGAAGTGCACCCGTCATTTGCGTGAAATTTTTGAAAGCCCACCCTCAATACACCTGACCGGGATTGGAACACCGATTCACCTGTCATATGTAGTCTATTCTATTGATAGAGTGACAACTTAGACCATGCGTCCACCGAAACAGGTAATAATAATAATTAATAATATAATAATAATAATAATAATAATAATAATAATAATAATAATAATAATAATAATAATAATTTTAAAATTATAAGAACTATTAAATTGATCTCGATTTAACTTTTGTCGAATAAAGAATACAGGAAACTACATTGTGATATGTTTTCTTGTTCGAGTGTTATCATTTATTTAAGTACAGTAGAGTCTCGTAAACTCGACACTGGGTAACTCGACACGTGCACGTGCATACAGTCCACAATCCAAGGTCATTCAACTGTATAACCTCTCAGTTTGTTTGTGTAACTCGAGTGAAACAGTCGTGCTGTAGTGTTTTTACAAGTGCTGTGTTTGTTAGTTTTCCAATTCAGTAACGTGTTATTCGAATCAATACATGTACAGTACTGTACTGCATTTCTGTATATTACACGTGTGTGTATATATACAATTCTATTAACACGTAATATATTGTACTGTACGTATGTTACTGTTATTGTACTGTACAAAACTACAGTAAAGTACAACTGTACCTATAATATTTTATACTGTATTGTGACTCATCCTTGTTTAGTAAACATGACATAGTAAACATGCATCTTATGCAAGTCCATTCGTAAAACTCAACATTTCAATAACTCAACACCATCTTAGTCCACATTAGGTCAAGTTTTCGAGACTCTGATGTAATATACAAGTTTATCGCAACTGACAAAAAAAAGAATGTAAATAGTTTTTTTTTTTTATTTAGCACCGGGTCTTACTACCCGTTCGGGTCTTACGCTTAAGTACTAATTACACTAATGGATTAGGAATTGTGAAGGTTGAATTAAAGGAAGTGAACCCGCATTTGCGTGGAGGGAGAGTGGAAAACCATTTAGGAAAAATCACCCCCAGTTCACCCGACAGAGATTCGAACCTCAATCTCCCCGTCCTAAGTAGTCGGGCTCAACACGACAAGCGCGTTAGCCAACTACGCCACCGAGGCGGGTTGTAACTAGTTATTGAAATTCTCGGTGCTTGTAAATCTTATTTTATAACTGTCAAATACGCTCCATAATATCTAGATTGGATTGTAGTAAGATTTGGTGCAAAAAAAAAAATAGTTTGTTTTGTCAATGAAAAGATTTACATTTCCAAGAGTTTTTTTTATGGCTACATATCTGAAATAAAAAAAAACCAAACTGGCATTTGTGGGGTCATTACACAGAAACTCCCTCAATCCCCAACCTTCTCTTTATTGTAATATTGACCTTTAAAAAAACCACAGCGATGTTCGTGTGGTCTAAAATATTAGACCCGCGTTGCACTTGTTCACCGTTTAAAGGAAGGTCATGGTTTGTTGGACGGTCGAATACACTGAAGATGGGCTATACAGAAGATATTTTCAATTCTTAAACTATCAGAGCAAACTATACAAATAGTATTTAAATGTTGTTTTATCATGTTAATCTACTGTCAGTTGGAGTTTAAAGACAAGTCACCCATACCCGATTAAGGTAAAAAGTATATTTTATTATTATTTTTAGACAAGGCCAGAACAGATAATAAGACGCGGTGCTAAAAAAATATTACTATTATTATTGTTTCTTAATACCTGTTCAGGTTATACGCATATGTAATAATTTTTCTAATGGGGTAGGGATGAAGAAAGAAGCATTTTAAAGGTATTCTACTTCAATTTGCGTAGAAGGAGAGTGAGAAACCATTTAGGAAAAAACATCTCAATAGACCCAACCAGGATTCGAACCCCGACTTCCCTGTCATCAGTAGGCCAGTCTAACACGAGAAGTAGTAAAGTTAATGTATGTGTTCTGGTTAGTTGGCTTGCCCTAAAAATATATTGGGACAAGTCAATGAAAGGTAGCATGTTAGCTTTTAAAAATATTTTATTCTATTCAAAGTTAAGTTCTGATAAAAATTAATTCATATTATAATCTCCCCTTGATTGAAGTCGAGACAACAGAATTAGTAATAGGTTCGATTTGGCTCCAAGTTTAGAATAAGTGGACAGAAAAGAAAAAAAAGTCATAAAACTCCACCTTATTGGAGACACAAATAACTCAATTAAATCATCCATCACCTTAGCTAAAATACGATTTTTTTATTAGTATATCAGGGATATTAATTAATAGAACACTGCATTTTTTTTTTTTTAGCATATGGCATCTTTGACCGGGAGAGATATATTTAGTATTCGGTTGGGTCGCTTGTATGTAGACTTGTAGCCACTCTGGTAGCACAGAACGTTGCCCAGTATACACCTACGTAGGTTGTCAACACGTCGTACCCTCAATGAGATGATGAGATAATTATACTACTATAAAGCCACATGGCTGACTCACTCACTAACATTAATGTTAACAACTTCCAGATGAGCTAGAAACTTGAAATTTGGCAAATTTATAGCTTCTAGCCTGTAACCGACGGGAAAATTCCAAAAAGTGAAGAAAACATATTTTTTTTAACCCCCAAAAGAAATTCAAAATGTCTTGCAACTTTAAATTCGGTGTGGACCTTTTTTTTTAGGTCTCTTGTGGCTAAACGGTAAGACCTATAAAAAAAATGGCTCTGAAATTACATTAGTTTACATCCACTTGCAAAGAAAACTCACCGGGGGTTTGGGGGCGGAATCCCCTATGAGCAAAGTGAGTAGTGATTACAAAGCCAGGAGTGATAATAAACCTAACTAATCTAACCCTTGTGACCGTTGCGATTATTCCTTTTTAGAGAAAAATATTCATGATACCAGCCGGGAATCGAGCCCGGTACCCCTAGATACGTATCCAAGTGCGCTGACTACCATATCACGGGCCGGTTAACAACGGTTTCCTCAACAGCCATGACTCAATCATATCGACTATATTGTGTGTTGATGGTTGTATTATTTTGGTCCAGGGGTCGGAAACTGGTTGTTCCCGCCGTAATTTTCTGTTGATCGAGTAAGAAAATTACGTCGTCAATTGAAGTCAATATTTGAGTATTCTTATCTCGCAAATATATCAAGTAGATACTTTCAAATAATATTTAATTGTGACCAAAAAACCTTCGGTCGTAATCGGTAATATTTTCATTATTTTTAAAATTTATTTGAGGTATTTAACGTGCACTTTCTGAACCGATTGATTATATAAGTACACAACTTAATAATTAATTACCCGCCTCAGTGGCGTAGTTGGCTAACGCGCTTGTCGTGTTGAGCTCGACTGCTGAGGACGGGGAGATCGAGGTTCGAATCTTGGTCGGGTGAACTGGGGGTGGTTTTTCCACTCTCCTTCCACGCAAATGCAGGTTCACTTCCTTTAATTCAACCTTACCAATTCCTAATCCATTAGCGTAATTAGTACTTAAGCGTATAACCCGAACGGGTAGTAAGACGCGGTGCTAAATAATAATAATAATAATTTGGTTAAAAACTTATTAATATATAATTTAAGTCCGCCCCCCTCCACCCGTTCAGTTAGATTTATTAGCGGTCTTACTACCCGTTCGGGTTATACGTACTTACGCTAATGTGGAATGGTAGGGTGATTGTGAGATGAAATGAAGGACCTACAGTTTAACGTGGAATCCGAACCACGGTGGAGGCCTAGCATTCCCCACATTCACAAGATGTCTTGTCAGAGGTGTAGGAAGGGTTTGGAAATCAGATAAATCTGTGCCGGGACCGAGGATTGAACCCCGGCCGCCAGCACAGAAGTCTGACACCTTACCCCTAGACCACCAGGTCACCTATTTAGCGGTGTTAATATCCAGTAATATGAAAGTGTCTGATAACAAAACCACTGTCCTCAAAACTGAACTAAGGGTCCCTGGCTCAATTCCTGGCATTACTGAAAAATGTATCATTAGTAAAATGTGTGTTTCTCTTTTACTGTGATAAATTAACTGCTGATAGGGTTGGATGTTGTGTCTATCCTATTTTTTTTTAGCACAGCATCTTACTACTCATTTGGATTATATTCATATTTACCAATTATGCAAATACGATAGGGATAAGTAAGGTTTAATTTAGGGGTAGTTTACACGAATTTGTGGCCGATGAGAGTGAAAAACCATTTATGGGAAACTACCCTCAGTAAACTCAACTAGGATTCAAACCCCGAACTCCTTAGATCATCTGCAGTTTAGTCTATCGTGAGAGTGATGCCTTAGACTATGCAGCGACCGAAGCGGGTTGTTCTAGATTTAAGCCCGTTTATAATTTGTGTGTTGATATAATTAGTTGGTTCAGCAAGTGCAAGTTAAAAATAAACTGTCCTCACAATTGTAAATAGGATAAAGCGGGTGAATTTTAATGAACTACGCCAGCATCCTCCTGAGAAAGAATGTAAAAACCATTAATAGGAAAATCCCCTCTTGAGCACCAAGAATACATGATTGAACCCCGAAATACTTGGTAATCGCAGTTCAAACTATTACTACAATTTTGACAGTAGAGGTGGTCGGGCACCCGAAATTTCGGGCAATAAATCGGGCATCTAAAAATCCCGGAATGTCGATCGAGTATTTTCTATGCCCGTATTTCGATCGGGTATTTCAAGAATTTGGTAAAGTATATAATACCATGTTAGCACTAACCTCTTAATTCAAACTTTGAAAAAAATAGTGTAACTGATATTCATAAATGAATAATTATTTCAATTCAACTAACACTAAACAAAGGTATTTTTTATTAATTTGTAAATTATTATGATTGCTTTCAACAAAACTACGATAACGTTTCTCACAGGCTAAAAGTCTACAACATCAGCGAATTCAAAATTCCTACAATTTAATTTTCTCCGTCAATGCCAACAACATAATAAATTCAACATTGAGATTTTTAGGCCCTATACTTGTGAAAACTTAATTTAAATTAGTTTTATTTACATTTCTTTGATTTATTATTATTATTAGCCAAATTTGTTAGTATATAAATAGAAAAGTATGCATCAAATGAACGTTAAATAGGAAAGGTCCATTTTGCTTCAACCAAAAACATTTTTTATTTCAATTTATGTATGTTCCAAGCTTCGTGCATACTGTATCCTTTTAATTTTTTAAATATTTATTTGCAGTTATGTAGTTACTCGAAACTTTAGTTTTGAAATACTTACCTAATCCCGCCACTCAAATGGCATGCGAACAGATTTTTTCAAGTTCTGGAAATGTGTGTACTAGATGGCGAGAGCAATTGCTCAAAGAAGATGTAGAGGGACTGGCTATGCTCCAACAGAACTTTCACAAAGCAAAGCGAAATCTGCACTAGTATTAACTATAAATTCTTGAGCCTAAAATAACCATTTAAAAGATTTTTAATCAAATTTGTCTGTTTTAACTTGTAATTTGAAATTTAATAGGCCTATGACAAAATTGTTTCTATCTTTAAAAAAAAAAAATTATACTGTTAAACTTATAATTTGAAATTGTATACGCCTGTGAAAAAATTGTTTGCAAAATGAAATTTCCGTCCGAATCTGCCCGTGACCAAGTGTAGTTTTGTAATGCCCGCCCGATACAAATAATTGCTGCCTGACCACCCCTATTTAATGGTAAAATAATGAGTTTGCAATCCAACACCTTATCTCAGACGGTAGCGTGTTTATCTACTGAGCTAAGGGTCCCAAGTTTGATTCCCAGCATGGCCAAAAAAATTATCATTGGTAAAATTAGGGTTTACCATTTCATAGTGATGAATTAACTGCCGGGGACTAGCTGTTGTACCTGTCTAAGTCTTAAGTTAGGTCATAAGGCATATAAAGCCACGACAGGCCTAGCCAGCCAGTAGTGGAAAATATAATATAGCTCGAATAAAAGATTGAGTCAATCCACAGGCTCAAAACAGTAATGGATGTAAAGTAAAGTAAAATGAGTTTGCAATTGAAAAATATTGAACATGCATTGGTGGATCTTATCTTTGGTGGTATATACAAAACCAAAATACAAAACCATAATATTTATTATCTCTGAATTATATTTAATAACACCATCAGACGACATATACGTAACAAATAAAATAGTAAACCTTCTTTAATAATACATTCATTTTAAATAAATATACATAACACATAAAATATTTTTGAGTTATATATTTTATTCAAGAATATCATGTTTAAGTTGTTCTAACAAACGAGCATGTTAATTGTGCGCAAACACACAACGCTGCATACAATTACCATATTCATTCCAAAGTATATTTCATTAATAGAGTTTAACAATAAAATTATGTTAATAACAATCTATAATTCACTAGGGTCATATTTATTTAAATACAAAAAATAAAGCATTCTAAACAATGAAAATAATTAAAGTACAAAACACAACAAACTTTCGATAATATTTGGTCCACCTCAACAACAATAGTTAATTACCTAATATATTATCTTATATAAATATGTATATGTTTAAAATTAATAATCTATTTAATACACATTATGTATACATTAGCTTAAAGTGTATTCTTACAACATGTTCAGGTCATACATATATATGATAATAATTACTCTAATGGGGTATAGATGAGGAAGGAAGCATTTTAGTGGTAATCTATCTTTGAAGAAAAAAAAAGAAATATAGCCTGTTTTTTAATAAACAATTTTACAATCTAATACATTTAGGTTCTACATACATTTTTTTTAGGTGTTTCAGCTTGGAAGTTACATAAAAAGGAATTGAAAGATGTGTCATTTTACAAGATGGCCCCAATTTTACAACTCAGATCATCTGGGATTTCTATTATTGTAATAATAATCCAATTGTAAACATATTTACAATAAATTAATTCCCTTGCAATTATTGCCGATATTCTTTCTAAGGGTCGTGTGGCACGTATGGGTGATGACAGACATGTAAACAACATTTTACTTAGCCATAAGAAAGAATTAAAAAATATATATTAATGCTGAAGAAAGTTGGTATTCTTTTTAAAATATTAGTGTTTCATAATTTATTTAATCCATGGATTCTAAAAATTGTTATTATGTTTAAAACTATGATAAGATGGTAGTTTTTTTTTTGTCACTGTGTCTCAATACTTGCTTGGATTACACGGATATGAACTCATAATACTAATATGTAAGTGATGATGAAGGTTAAATTTAGAGGAAGTGTTTGGGCATTTGGGTGGAGGAAGAGTAAAACACCATTTAGAAAAAGCCACCCTCAATACACACTGTAATCGGGAGTCCAATATTTTGAGAAAGTGACA